>CAWUFW010005259.1:962500-1370479 GCA_963921515.1 Calotriton arnoldi | reverse complement strand
ATGCCCAGACGTGGGTCCCGTGCTCTCCATGCCACTGGAGTCAAGCTATCCTGGCTGATGAGGGCTGAAAGCCCAAAACCGGTCCTAGGATGCTTGTTTCTAGTCCAGGGAGGACCTGGCCTGGCAGTTCGGGCTGGACTGTTCCCATTGGGCGCAGGGTCAAGACTGATTTGCATATGGCTGGGTCCAAACTGGAATGGCATGGTGAGCAAAAAACGATGGATTTAGGCCCAGATCTATGTACTGGGGTGAATGTATGACATTGTTCTGCATTCTGTCCATCAATTGTTCTTTTTGCATTTGTCACCCCGAGTGGGACGGGTATGCCCAGACGTGGGTCCCGTGCTCTCCATGCCACTGGAGTCAAGCTATCCTGGCTGATGAGGGCTGAAAGCCCGAAACCGGTCCTAGGATGCTTGTTTCCAGTCCAGGGAGGACCTGGCCTGGCAGTTCGGGCTGGACTGTTCCCATTGGGCGCAGGGTCAAGACTGATTTGCATATGGCTGGGTCCAAACTGGAATGGCATGGTGAGCAAAAAAACGATGGATTTAGGCCCAGATCTCTGTACTGGGGTGAATGTATGACATTGTTCTGCATTCTGTCCATCAATTGTTCATTTTGCATTTGTCACCCCGAGTGGGATGGGTATGCCCAGACGTGGGTCCCGTGCTCTCCATGCCACTGGAGTCAAGCTATCCTGGCTGATGAGGGCTGAAAGCCCGAAGCCGGTCCTAGGATGCTTGTTTCCAGTTCAGGGAGGACCTGGCCTGGCAGTTCGGGCTGGACTGTTCCCATTGGGCGCAGGGTCAAGACTGATATGCATATGGCTGGGTCCAAACTGGAATGGCATGGTGAGCAAAAAAACAATGGATTTAGGCCCAGATCTCTGTACTGGGGTGAATGTATGACATTGTTCTGCATTCTGTCTATCAATTGTTCTTTTTGCATTTGTCACCCCGAGTGGGACGGGTATGCCCAGACGTGGGTCCCGTGCTCTCCATGCCACTGGAGTCAAGGTATCCTGGCTGATGAGGGCTGAAAGCCCGAAACCGGTCCTAGGATCCTTGTTTCCAGTCCAGGGAGGACCTGGCCTGGCAGTTCGGGCTGGACTGTTCCCATTGGGCGCAGGGTCAAGACTGATTTGCATATTGCTGGGTCCAAACTGGAATGGCATGGTGAGCAAAAAAACGATGGATTTAGGCCCAGATCTCTGTACTGGGGTGAATGTATGACATTGTTCTGCATTCTGTCCATCAATTGTTCATTTTGCATTTGTCACCCCGAGTGGGATGGGTATGCCCAGACGTGGGTCCCGTGCTCTCCATGCCACTGGAGTCAAGCTATCCTGGCTGATGAGGGCTGAAAGCCCGAAACCGGTCCTAGGATGCTTGTTTCCAGTTCAGGGAGGACCTGGCCTGGCAGTTCGGGCTGGACTGTTCCCATTGGGCGCAGGGTCAAGACTGATATGCATATGGCTGGGTCCAAACTGGAATGGCATGGTGAGCAAAAAAACAATGGATTTAGGCCCAGATCTCTGTACTGGGGTGAATGTATGACATTGTTCTGCATTCTGTCTATCAATTGTTCTTTTTGCATTTGTCACCCCGAGTGGGACGGGTATGCCCAGACGTGGGTCCCGTGCTCTCCATGCCACTGGAGTCAAGGTATCCTGGCTGATGAGGGCTGAAAGGCCGAAACCGGTCCTAGGATCCTTGTTTCCAGTCCAGGGAGGACCTGGCCTGGCAGTTCGGGCTGGACTGTTCCCATTGGGCGCAGGGTCAAGACTGATTTGCATATTGCTGGGTCCAAACTGGAATGGCATGGTGAGCAAAAAAACGATGGATTTAGGCCCAGATCTCTGTACTGGGGTGAATGTATGACATTGTTCTGCATTCTGTCCATCAATTGTTCTTTTTGCATTTGTCACCCGAGTGGGACGGGTATGCCCAGACGTGGGTCCCGTGCTCTCCATGCCACTGGAGTCAAGCTATCCTGGCTGATGAGGGCTGAAAGCCCGAAACCGGTCCTAGGATGCTTGTTTCCAGTCCAGGGAGGACCTGGCCTGGCAGTTCGGGCTAGACTGTTCCCATTGGGCGCAGGGGACTGATTTGCATATGGCTGGGTCCAAACTGGAATGGCATGGTGAGCAAAAAAACGATGGATTTAGGCCCAGATCTCTGTACTGGGGTGAATGTATGACATTGTTCTGCATTCTGTCCATCAATTGTTCTTTTTGCATTTGTCACCCCGAGTGAGACGGGTATGCCCAGACGTGGGTCCTGTGCTCTCCATGCCACTGGAGTCAAGCAATCCTGGCTGATGAGGGCTGAAAGCCCGAAACAGGTCCTAGGATGCTTGTTTCCAGTCCAGGGAGGACCTGGCCTGGCAGTTCGGGCTGGACTGTTCCCATTGGGCGCAGGGTCAAGACTGATTTGCATATGGCTGGGTCCAAACTGGAATGGCATGGTGAGCAAAAAAACGATGGATTTAGGCCCAGATCTCTGTACTGGGGTGAAGGTATGACATTGTTCTGCATTCTTTCCATCAATTGTTCTTTTTGTATTTGTCACCCTAGTGGGACGGGTATGCCCAGACGTGGGTCCTGTGCTCTCCATGCCACTGGAGTCAAGCTATCCTGGCTGATGAGGGCTGAAAGCCCGAAACCGGTCCTAGGATGCTTGTTTCCAGTCCAGGGAGGACCTGGCCTGGCAGTTCGGGCTGAACTGTTCCCATTGGGCGCAGGGTCAAGACTGATTTGCATATGGCTGGGTCCAAACTGGAATGAGCAAACAAACGATGGATTTAGGCCCAGATCTCTGTACTGGGGTGAATGTATGACATTGTTCTGCATTCTGTCGATCAATTGTTCTTTTTGCATTTGTCACCCTAGTGGGACGGGTATGCCCAGACGTGGGTCCTGTGCTCTCCATGCCACTGGAGTCAAGCTATCCTGGCTGATGAGGGCTGAAAGCCCGAAACCGGTCCTAGGATGCTTGTTTCCAGTCCAGGGAGGACCTGGCCTGGCAGTTCGGGCTGGACTGTTCCCATTGGGTGCAGGGTCAAGACTGATTTGCATATGGCTGGGTCCAAACTGGAATGGCATGGTGAGCAAAAAAACGATGGATTTAGGCCCAGATCTCTGTACTGGTGTGAATGTATGACATTGTTCTGCATTCTGTCCATCAATTGTTCGTTTTGCATTTGTCACCCCGAGTGGGACGGGTATGCCCAGACGTGGGTCCCGTGCTCTCCATGCCACTGGAGTCAAGCTATCCTGGCTGATGAGGGCTGAAAGCCCGAAACCGGTCCTAGGATGCTTGTTTCCAGTCCAGGGAGGACCTGGCCTGGCAGTTCGGGCTGGACCGTTCCCATTGGGCGCAGGGTCAAGACTGATTTGCATATGGCTGAGTCCAAACTGGAATGGCATGGTGAGCAAAAAAACGATGGATTTAGGCCCAGATCTCTGTACTGGGGTGAATGTATGACATTGTTCTGCATTCTGTCCATCAATTGTTCTTTTTGCATTTGTCACCCCGACTGGGACGGGTATGCCCAGACGTGGGTCCTGTGCTCTCCATGCCACTGGAGTCAAGCTATCCTGGCTGATGAGGGCTGAAAGCCCGAAACCGGTCCTAGGATGTTTGTTTCCAGTCCAGGGAGGACCTGGCCTGGCAGTTCAGGCTGGACTGTTCCCATTGGGTGCAGGGTCAAGACTGTTTTGCATATGGCTGGGTCCAAACTGGAATGGCATGGTGAGCAAAAAAACGATGGATTTAGGCCCAGATCTCTGTACTGGGGTGAATGTATGACATTGTTCTGCATTCTGTCCATCAATTGTTCTTTTTGCATTTGTCACCCCGAGTGGGACAGGTATGCCCAGACGTGGGTCCCGTGCTCTCCATGCCACTGGAGTCAAGCTATCCTGGCTGATGAGGGCTGAAAGCCCGAAACCGGTCCTAGGATGCTTGTTTCCAGTCCAGGGAGGACCTGGCCTGGCAGTTCGGGCTGGACTGTTCCCATTGGGCTCAGGGTCAAGACTGATTTGCATATGGCTGGGTCCAAACTGGAATGGCATGGTGAGCAAAAAAACGATGGATTTAGGCCCAGATCTCTGTACAGGGGTGAATGTATGACATTGTTCTGCATTCTGTCCATCAATTGTTCTTTTTGCATTTGTCACCCTGAGTGGGACGGGTATGCCCAGACGTGGGTCCCGTGCTCTCCATGCCACTTGAGTCAAGCTATCCTGGCTGATGATGGCTGAAAGCCCGAAACCGGTCCTAGGATGCTTGTTTCCAGTCCAGGGAGGACCTGGCCTGGCAGTTCGGGCTGGACTGTTCCCATTGGGCGCAGGGTCAAGACTGATTTGCATATGGCTGGGTCCAAACTGGAATGGCGAGCAAAAAAACGATGGATTTAGGCCCAGATCTCTGTACTGGGGTGAATGTATGACATTGTTCTGCATTCTGTCCATCAATTGATCTTTTTGCAAGGGTATACCCCAGCACGGAAGGGCCCCAGTATACAGCACAGAACTGGAAAGGGATAGATGCAGAGGCGACTCCTCCTCAACCATAGATATTTCACACATATCAATCCAGAACCTGCGCAGTTTATACCTCTGGCTTTAACTCATCCTCAGCATGCCATGTTCCTTCATTACTGAGTCACCTAACCATGTTCATATCCTCAGTTGGATGAAGCTGATTGCTGGCCTTGAGGCGTTTCAGCCACCACCCACTAGCCCTAACCAGCATGCAGATGTCTTGTTCCTGAGCCTGTATGCTATCCACCTTCAGAGCCTGTGAGCTCATCTGATCGGATTTTTGTGATAATCAACATTGCAAAGAAAGATGAAGGTGAAATATCTTAACAAACCCTTCTTAAATAAACCACAGCCCTTCTTGAGGTTCTCCTGCAAACTTGTTGATTGAAGATTTGTATTGCTCCATGATTGTCACCTTTCAAATCAAGGACTCTGAGTCTAATGCCTCTATAAACACTCCCCATGAATTCTACATGTAATGTTTTTCCTAAATCCCTGATTTCTTATTTCTATGTGCATTCACCTATCAAGCCAAAAACAATAAATAAGTCAAATCTGAACTATTGCGTAGTTCCCCAATAGCGCCGGGATGTATTCCAATAGACGGAATACTGGGGCTAGCAAGATACATGGACATTGCCAGGTCCGGGAATATGTAGGCAACTTTTTGCTCCACTTATTAACCATGCTCTCATGAGAGCTTTTCTTTTCTCCTGCTGAAAGCATGGCTTCTTATCATGTTTCCTCCAAAGCTCAAGACCGTTCATTCTTTCTCCTTGTCTACAGACTAAATTCAAAGTTTGTCCCACTAAAACATTTATCATTTAAAAGTCAGACTTCTCTTGCTTGAACTTCATCTACTGGGTCAGTGGGTCTGAAGGAGCAACAAGTTGGGGATACCAGCACTGCTGGGCCAGATGGAGCCCAGAGCTGTGGGTTGGGCTAAAGCTTCATAGGTTCCACATTGTTCCTCTGTGGAACAACTTGGTGGGCTGTTTGGCAATGAAACGGAGAGTGAAGTTGGAAGACCCTTGTATGTCCACCCTCAGGCTTCAACTTCCTTCAGGCCACACTGTTCTCTTGGGTTTTCCACCAACATGCGTCTTAGAACTATCTCCTGAATCTTGACCATGAGTTCCACTTTATCTATTTATAAAGTATTTTCTAGACCTTATTATTTGTGACAACGTTTTTCTGCATTCTAGTGCCTGACCCACTGCTACATGCCGATGCCAGTCATTTTCTCCTGATAATGTAGATTTTCAGGAATACATAAATGTATCAGAGGTGAATTGCTTGACCTCACACCTAGCCCAGGATATTGGATAGTAGGCTCTTGGAATTAAACAAGATTCCCCTAGGGGCATATGTACAAGAGGATTGTGCCACCGGAACGTCACTTTTACCGACATCCTAGGGCATAATGACCTGCTTCATATTTACAAAGTGGTGGTAACCCACTTTTTGTGGCTTAATGCCACTTTGAAAATATGGTACCCTTTGACGCAGTTATCTGCGTGAAAGGGGCATGCAATGGGTGTTGCTGTGGGTGTTCCACTGCAACACCCTTTGCTTTGACGCTGCCCCAGATTTACAAGGATCGGTAAATCTGAGGCAGCGCCAAAACTAACGCCATGCAAGATCAGGCGTTAGATTGGCACAACGAGGAGAAATACTTTATTTCTCCTCGTTTTAGCTTTTCTATGTGTGCTGCATTCTGCAGCACACATAGAAAAAGCAAAACACCATTAATGATTTTTTTGTGCATGAAGTAACACCTTCATGCACAAAAATAATCATTAAATAATAACGATTTGCTACGTCTATGTGTACTACAGAATGCAACACACATAGAAGTAGCAAATCACCATTATTGAGTGTTTATGTGCAGAAAGGGACACCTTCCTGCGCATAAGCATTCATCCCTGCAATGCATGCACCCTTGCACTATGCACAAGGGTGTCTGTGTTGGCACTAGGCATCTATTTTTAGCGCTTGGGAAACACAGTGGTACACAGGAATCCGGCACATCCCTGTGTTTTGGAAATGGCGCAGTGCAGCGCTGCAAAGTTTTACGCAATGCCGCGCTGTGCCATTTCCTTGTACATATGCCCCTTAGTTCCCATGACTCTGGTAGGAGTGGTCAAACAGTCAAGGCGTGCTGCGTACTCATAGAACCTGGTGTGAAAGTGTGTCCCAAATACAGAAAAACATAGATTCTAGAACAGTTAAATGATGAACATAGAATGTGTCTTGTGCCCTTACGTTTCCCCGAGTTATGACCTCAGTTTCAGACGAGCATAACAAAACTAAGATGGTTGCTATCACCTATTACATGAAAGAGGGCTAACGTAACCTGAATACCAAATGCAGGCACCAAATGTTTGCAGATCCCTCAGCCTTCGGATCAGACTCTGTTGCTGCTTAGTACTACTGACAGGAATCAAAGGACCAGAGGACACTACAGGGAGACACAAAGTAACAAGATGTGATAGATGCTCTCTCACTCTGTTATTTTGGCTGGACTACAGTTCATGGGAGTGATTTCTTAGGTGGTCAGTGGGGTTCTGCTGCTGGAGTTACAATTGGGGACTTTGCTGATAGAGCTTTACAATGCCCATCGGTGTCCCACCACCCATTAGCTTGCATTAACAGATGGAATAGCCATATAAGGCAATTACATGCAGTCATGGAAAATTTCTTATATTCATGGAATGCCTTCCTATTCTGGCACCTTGTAGTCAAGGTTTAAGGACCCAGGGCGGGTGAGTATCATCCAGACTAGGCTTTGGTTTGCATTTTTTTATTTGTAGGCCTATTTATCCCACGTTAAAATCGGAACTACAAGGCCAAGCATGCAAAATTAAACTGGATGTGCCTCTCACACATGGACCTGGTAAACGTGCAGGCTCTTTAACATTGATAAGCACATTTTCCCAAATATTCAAAGACTGTAGTTAATAATTTACTTTCGCGAGGATGGGCATAAACAGGATCCAATTAAAACAGATTAAAACGCTACCTTTGAGAGCCCACAACAGGATGCACCTTCAAGCTCCATCAAAAGGAAGAGAAAAGCAATGGGAGACAGCTGTGCAAGGTGAGAAAGGAGAAACTGGTTTTCTGGGGGTGGGTCACATTACCCTAGTGTTGCTACAGCTGTTGGGTGAAGGGGCTGCCTGAGGATGAGGTAGACGGGTGCTGCTGAACATGCCAAGAAGAGAACAGTGTTGATGTGACAAGTGCTGATGCAATGCAAAAACAACAATTGATGGACAGAATGCAGAACAATGTCATACATTCACCCCAGTACAAAGATCTGGGCCTAAATCCATCGTTTTTTTGCTCACCGGTCCCAGGATGCTTGTTTCCGGTCCAGGGAAGACATGGCTTGGCAGTTCGGGCTGGACTGTTCCCATGAGGCACAGGGTCAGACTTATTTGCATATGGCCATGTCTGAACTGGGGTGGTGGAGTGAGCTAAAGAATGATGATGGATTAAACCCAGATCAGTTGACTGGGGGTGAGTGTTTGATTAGCTCAAGCGCTCCGTCCATCATCCCCTTTGGTGTCGCTTTGTTCGCCCTAAGTTGGCAGGGTATGCCCAGACGTGGGTCCCTTGCTCACTTTGCCACTGGATTCAAGCTAGCCTGGCTGATGACGGCTGAATAGCCAGAAACCGGTCCCAGGATGCTTGTTTCCGGTCCAGGGAAGACATGGCTTGGCAGTTCGGGCTGGACTGTTCCCATGAGGCACAGGGTCAGACTGGTTTGCATATGGCCATGTCTGAACTGGGGTGGTGGAGTGAGCTAAAGAATGATGTTGGATTAAACCCAGATCAGTTGACTGGGGGTGAGTGTTTGATTAGCTCAAGCGCTCCGTGCATCATCCCCTTTGGTGTCGCTTTGTTCGCCCTAAGTTGGCAGGGTATGCCCAGACGTGGGTCCCTTGCTCACTTTGCCACTGGATTCAAGCTAGCCTGGCTGATGACGGCTGAATAGCCAGAAACCGGTCCCAGGATGCTTGTTTCCGGTCCAGGGAAGACATGGCTTGGCAGTTCGGGCTGGACTGTTCCCATGAGGCACAGGGTCAGACTGATTTGCATATGGCTTGGTCCAAACTGGAATGGCATGGTGAGCAAAAAAACGATGCATTTAGGCCCAGATCTCTGTACTGGGGTGAATGTATGACATTGTTCTGCATTCTGTCCATCAATTGTTCTTTTTGCATTTGTCACCCCGAGTGGGATGGGTATGCCCAGACGTGGGACCCGTGCTCTCCATGCCACTGGAGTCAAGCTATCCTGGCTGATGAGGGCTGAAAGCCCGAAACCGGTCCTAGGATGCTTGTTTCCAGTCCAGGGAGGACCTGGCCTGGCAGTTCGGGCTGGACCGTTCCCATTGGGCGCAGGGTCAAGACTGATTTGCATATGGCTGGGTCCAAACTGGAATGGCATGGTGAGCAAAAACGATGGATTTAGGCCCAGATCTCTGTACTGGGGTGAATGTATGACATTGTTCTGCATTCTGTCCATCAATTGTTCTTTTTGCATTTGTCACCCCGACTGGGACGGGTATGCCCAGACGTGGGTCCTGTGCTCTCCATGCCACTGGAGTCAAGCTATCCTGGCTGATGAGGGCTGAAAGCCCGAAACCGGTCCTAGGATGTTTGTTTCCAGTCCAGGGAGGACCTGGCCTGGCAGTTCAGGCTGGACTGTTCCCATTGGGTGCAGGGTCAAGACTGTTTTGCATATGGCTGGGTCCAAACTGGAATGGCATGGTGAGCAAAAAAACGATGGATTTAGGCCCAGATCTCTGTACTGGGGTGAATGTATGACATTGTTCTGCATTCTGTCCATCAATTGTTCTTGTTGCATTTGTCACCCCGAGTGGGACGGGTATGCCCAGACGTGGGTCCCGTGCTCTCCATGCCACTGGAGTCAAGCTATCCTGGCTGATAAGGGCTGAAAGCCCGAAACCGGTCCTAGTATGCTTGTTTCCAGTCCAGGGAGGACCTGGCCTGGCAGTTCGGGCTGGACAGTTCCCATTGGGCTCAGGGTCAAGACTGATTTGCATATGGTTGGGACCAAACTGGAATGGCATGGTGAGCAAAAAAACGATGGATTTAGGCCCAGATCTCTGTACTGGGGTGAATGTATGACATTGTTCTGCATTCTGTCCATCAATTGTTCTTTTTGCATTTGTCACCCCGAGTGGGACGGGTATGCCCAGACGTGGGTCCTGTGCTCTCCATGCCACTTGAGTCAAGCTATCCTGGCTGATGAGGGCTGAAAGCCCGAAACCGGTCCTAGGATGCTTGTTTCCAGTCCAGGGAGGACCTGGCCTGGCAGTTCGGGCTGGACTGTTCCCATTGGGCGCAGGGTCAAGACTGATTTGCATATGGCTGGGTCCAAACTGGAATGGCGAGCAAAAAAACGATGGATTTAGGCCCAGATCTCTGTACTGGGGTGAATGTATGACATTGTTCTGCATTCTGTCCATCAATTGATCTTTTTGCAGGGGTATACCCCAGCACTGAAGGGCCCCAGTATACAGCACAGAACTGGAAAGGGATAGATGCAGAGGCGACTCCTCCTCAACCATAGATATTTCACACATATCAATCCAGAACCTGCGCAGTTTATACCTCTGGCTTTAACTCATCCTCAGCATGCCATGTTCCTTCATTACTGAGTCACCTAACCATGTTCATATCCTCAGTTGGATGAAGCTGATTGCTGGCCTTGAGGCGTTTCAGCCACCACCCACTAGCCCTAACCAGCATGCAGATGTCTTGTTCCTGAGCCTGTATGCTATCCACCTTCAGAGCCTGTGAGCTCATCTGATCGGATTTTTGTGATAATCAACATTGCAAAGAAAGATGAAGGTGAAATATCTTAACAAACCCTTCTTAAATAAACCACAGCCCTTCTTGAGGTTCTCCTGCAAACTTGTTGATTGAAGATTTGTATTGCTCCATGATTGTCACCTTTCAAATCAAGGACTCTGAGTCTAATGCCTCTATAAACACTCCCCATGAATTCTACATGTAATGTTTTTCCTAAATCCCTGATTTCTTATTTCTATGTGCATTCAGCTATCAAGCCAAAAACAATAAATAAGTCAAATCTGAACTATTGCGTAGTTCCCCAATAGCGCCGGGATGTATTCCAATAGACGGAATACTGGGGCTAGCAAGATACATGGACATTGCCAGGTCCGGGAATATGTAGGCAACTTTTTGCTCCACTTATTAACCATGCTCTCATGAGAGCTTTTCTTTTCTCCTGCTGAAAGCATGGCTTCTTATCATGTTTCCTCCAAAGCTCAAGACCGTTCATTCTTTCTCCTTGTCTACAGACTAAATTCAATGTTTGTCCCACTAAAACATTTATCATTTAAAAGTCAGACTTCTCTTGCTTGAACTTCATCTACTGGGTCAGTGGGTCTGAAGGAGCAACAAGTTGGGGATACCTGCACTGCTGGGCCAGCTGGAGCCCAGAGCTGTGGGTTGGGCTAAAGCTTCATAGGTTCCACAATGTTCCTCTGTGGAACAACTTGGTGGGCTGTTTGGCAATGAAACGGAGAGTGAAGTTGGAAGACCCTTGTATGTCCACCCTCAGGCTTCAACTTCCTTCAGGCCACACTGTTCTCTTGGGTTTTCCACCAACATGCGTCTTAGAACTATCTCCTGAATCTTGACCATGAGTTCCACTTTATCTATTTATAAAGTATTTTCTAGACCTTATTATTTGTGACAACGTTTTTCTGCATTCTAGTGCCTGACCCACTGCTACATGCCGATGCCAGTCATTTTCTCCTGATAATGTAGATTTTCAGGAATACATAAATGTATCAGAGGTGAATTGCTTGACCTCACACCTAGCCCAGGATATTGGATAGTAGGCTCTTGGAATTAAACAAGATTCCCCTAGGGGCATATGTACAAGAGGATTGTGCCACCGGAACGTCACTTTTACCGACATCCTAGGGCATAATGACCTGCTTCATATTTACAAAGTGGTGGTAACCCACTTTTTGTGGCTTAATGCCACTTTGAAAATATGGTACCCTTTGACGCAGTTATCTGCGTGAAAGGGGCATGCAATGGGTGTTGCTGTGGGTGTTCCACTGCAACACCCTTTGCTTTTTGACGCTGCCCCAGATTTACAAGGATCGGTAAATCTGAGGCAGCGCCAAAAACTAACGCCATGCAAGATCAGGCGTTAGATTGGCACAACGAGGAGAAATACTTTATTTCTCCTCGTTTTAGCTTTTTCTATGTGTGCTGCATTCTGCAGCACACATAGAAAGAGCAAAACACCATTAATGATTTTTTTTGTGCATGAAGTAACACCTTCATGCACAAAAATAATCATTAAATAATGGCGATTTGCTACGTCTATGTGTACTACAGAATGCAACACACATAGAAGTAGCAAATCACCATTATTGAGTGTTTATGTGCAGAAAGGGACACCTTCCTGCGCATAAGCATTCATCCCTGCAATGCATGCACCCTTGCACTATGCACAAGGGTGTCTGTGTTGGCACTAGGCATCTATTTTTAGCGCTTGGGAAACACAGTGGTACACAGGAATCCGGCACATCCCTGTGTTTTGGAAATGGCGCAGTGCAGCGCTGCAAAGTTTTACGCAATGCCGCGCTGTGCCATTTCCTTGTACATATGCCCCTTAGTTCCCATGACTCTGGTAGGAGTGGTCAAACAGTCAAGGCGTGCTGCGTACTCATAGAACCTGGTGTGAAAGTGTGTCCCAAATACAGAAAAACATAGATTCTAGAACAGTTAAATGATGAACATAGAATGTGTCTTGTGCCCTTACGTTTCCCCGAGTTATGACCTCAGTTTCAGACGAGCATAACAAAACTAAGATGGTTGCTATCACCTATTACATGAAAGAGGGCTAACGTAACCTGAATACCAAATGCAGGCACCAAATGTTTGCAGATCCCTCAGCCTTCGGATCAGACTCTGTTGCTGCTTAGTACTACTGACAGGAATCAAAGGACCAGAGGACACTACAGGGAGACACAAAGTAACAAGATGTGATAGATGCTCTCTCACTCTGTTATTTTGGCTGGACTACAGTTCATGGGAGTGATTTCTTAGGTGGTCAGTGGGGTTCTGCTGCTGGAGTTACAATTGGGGACTTTGCTGATAGAGCTTTACAATGCCCATCGGTGTCCCACCACCCATTAGCTTGCATTAACAGATGGAATAGCCATATAAGGCAATTACATGCAGTCATGGAAAATTTCTTATATTCATGGAATGCCTTCCTATTCTGGCACCTTGTAGTCAAGGTTTAAGGACCCAGGGCGAGTGAGTATCATCCAGACTAGGCTTTGGTTTGCATTTTTTAATTTGTAGGCCTATTTATCCCACGTTAAAATTGGAACTACAAGGCCAAGCATGCAAAATTAAACTGGATGTGCCTCTCACACATGGACCTGGTAAACGTGCAGGCTCTTTAACATTGATAAGCACATTTTCCCAAATATTCAAAGACTGTAGTTAATAATTTACTTCCGCGAGGATGGGCATAAACAGGATCCAATTAAAACAGATTAAAACGCTACCTTTGAGAGCCCACAACAGGATGCACCTTCAAGCTCCATCAAAAGGAAGAGAAAAGCAATGGGAGACAGCTGTGCAAGGTGAGAAAGGAGAAACTGGTTTTCTGGGGGTGGGTCACATTACCCTAGTGTTGCTACAGCTGTTGGGTGAAGGGGCTGCCTGAGGATGAGGTAGACGGGTGCTGCTGAACATGCCAAGAAGAGAACAGTGTTGATGTGACAAGTGCTGATGCAATGCAAAAACAACAATTGATGGACAGAATGCAGAACAATGTCATACATTCACCCCAGTACAAAGATCTGGGCCTAAATCCATCGTTTTTTGCTCACCGGTCCCAGGATGCTTGTTTCCGGTCCAGGGAAGACATGGCTTGGCAGTTCGGGCTGGACTGTTCCCATGAGGCACAGGGTCAGACTGATTTGCATATGGCCATGTCTGAACTGGGGTGGTGGAGTGAGCTAAAGAATGATGATGGATTAAACCCAGATCAGTTGACTGGGGGTGAGTGTTTGATTAGCTCAAGCGCTCCGTCCATCATCCCCTTTGGTGTCGCTTTGTTCGCCCTAAGTTGGCAGGGTATGCCCAGACGTGGGTCCCTTGCTCACTTTGCCACTGGATTCAAGCTAGCCTGGCTGATGACGGCTGAATAGCCAGAAACCGGTCCCAGGATGCTTGTTTCCGGTCCAGGGAAGACATGGCTTGGCAGTTCGGGCTGGACTGTTCCCATGAGGCACAGGGTCAGACTGGTTTGCATATGGCCATGTCTGAACTGGGGTGGTGGAGTGAGCTAAAGAATGATGTTGGATTAAACCCAGATCAGTTGACTGGGGGTGAGTGTTTGATTAGCTCAAGCGCTCCGTTCATCATCCCCTTTGGTGTCGCTTTGTTCGCCCTAAGTTGGCAGGGTATGCCCAGACGTGGGTCCCTTGCTCACTTTGCCACTGGATTCAAGCTAGCCTGGCTGATGACGGCTGAATAGCCAGAAACCGGTCCCAGGATGCTTGTTTCCGGTCCAGGGAAGACATGGCTTGGCAGTTCGGGCTGGACTGTTCCCATGAGGCACAGGGTCAGACTGATTTGCATATGGCCATGTCTGAACTGGGGTGGTGGTGTGAGCTAAAGAATGAGGATGGATTAAACCCAGATCAGTTGACTGGGGGTGAGTGTTTGATTAGCTCAAGCGCTCCGTCCATCATCCCCTTTGGTGTCGCAATGCAGTGGGCACATATCCTCCATAGCCACGCACCGGTCATGGGTTCCTGATCGACATGTGGCAGAGTCCTTTCCCTTACAGAAACTCAAGAAATGGTGCAAATCTCCAAAGGTGAAAAAACATCTGTGAGAGCATCTGTTAATTATTCAATTGGAACTGAATGTATCTATGTGGTATTTCTATGGTGAGAACCTAGCCAAAAATCAGTGGAGCACCACTGTACATTGTTGGAGACAAGCATAAAGTCAATGAGAGGAAGCTGGGTTGTGGGTGTTTAATGCATTCTGATGTAGTGAACTTTAAAGAGGTGAGGCTTTAACTACTTCCTAAATTTGAGCAGCTTTGGGTGGGCCTGATGGATAAGGGTATTTCGTTACAGATCGTGGGTGCATAGATTAAAAAGGACTGCTGTCTTGTTTTTCTTTTTGCACTTTTTGTCTGGAGCCTGATGGTCTCATGGGTGTGGGTGTGCCAAGAACCAACAGAGATGTTTAGCCTGTTTGCTTTATAAGTGGGGTGCTGGTTGTGATGGCTTTATAAATGATGCAGCTGCTTTTAATGATGATGCATGCTGGCAAGGGGAGCCAACGGAGTTCCATCAGGAAGGGGGTAAAATGACTATGTTTCTTCGATCTTGGATGAGACATGCTGCAGCGTGTAGGATGCCCCTAAGGGGTCCAAATGTCGATTTGGGGAGGCAATAGAGTACTGCATTACCACCATCCAGATACTTGAGCAGCAGTTCTGAAGTCGCTCTCAGTATGAAATGGTTTGACTTCCTTTAGAAGAGAGGGTGAGTGTATAATGTCCACTGCATATTCATCTGTTACTACTTAATTTGCCTCACTTGATTGACAATGTCCTTTTTTGTTTGTTACTAGTTTTTTTTTAATCTGTATGAATTTCAGGACCCTTGAACATCTGCAGTGCTGTAGGAACTAAAATCCCCTCTCTTTCTGCAATCTTAAGGACCACTGCTTTTTACAAGTACAAAGGGGAGTTTGCTGAGGCAGAACGTCCTACTGGAATCCCTGGTGGGAACCATCTTCTTCTGGCTGAATGGCATTGTTTGCCTTATCTGGATTATAGTCCCTTATCGGAGACTGTCTAATGTAGCGTGCCAAAAACGAGGCCCAAATTCTGCAGCCAGCATGGCACGCACCCACCATTTCTCAGCCACGGCCGGTGCAGGTAAGAGCAGTGGGGCGGTGGGACTGGGTGGGGGGGGATTTCGACAGGGGACAATGAGGGAAAATTAAATAAATAATTAATTTTCCCTCGTCGTCATCTGTCGAAATCCCACCTGGCCCCAGCGATCTTACCTGCATGGGCCACGGCTGCCATTTCTTCTATGGTACAGGTGCTTCTATGTTGCATCTCTTAAAGGAGCAATGTATCATGTTGAACCATGTAAACATGTAGTGATGTTCGCCTAATGTAGCTGATGCCCCTTTGTATTCATTGCAGGGTGTCTCAACCCTGATATTTTTGTCTGGACCCTGGCTGCCACCATCCTCAGTCTAGTACATTTTTTGCCGAAAGCTCATCCTACCATGGTGCCATAGGCCCTCAATATACGTGTGTAAGGAAGTGGGTTTCTGTTGCAGTAACCCCCCCACTTTTTGCCAGACCACTGATGCACTTTGACTTGATGTGCCCTGGGTCCCTGCCAATCAGGTTCCCAGGGCCTGTGTTCTATCCCCAAAACTGTACCCAATTGGCATCTCTGGCCACAAGTCAGCCCCTGGTAAATGGTTCCACAGGTACCCAGGGCGCTGTGACCAGGGAAGACCTCTAAGGGCTGCAGCACTTATTGTGCCTCCCTTAGAGGCCCTGTACCTTTACACACACACACTGCCTTTGCAGGCTGCGTGTTTTGGTGCAGAACAAAGTGAAGAGTCGACATGGCACACACCTCTGTGTGCCATGCCTACAACCCACTGCCCTGGCACAGGTCAGTCACCCCTCTAGCTGGGTGCACTATACCAGTGGTGAGGGTACAGGTGCATGAGCCCTGTACCCCTACAGCGTCTAAGTCCATTCTTAGACATTGTAAGTGCAGTGCTGCCATTAAGAGTAAATGGTGCTGGGAGGTTGTCATTACGAACTCCACAGCCCCATTATGGCTGCACTAAAAACTGGGAAGTTTGGTATCAAACTTCTCAGCACATTAAACCCACACTGATGCCAGCGTGGGATTTAATGAAAAATGCCCACAGAGGGCATCTTAGAAGATGCCCCCTGAAACCTAACCCACCTCTAGTGTCCAGGCTGAGTGGCTGCTTCAGCTGCCACCACCAGACATGTTTCTGGACCCCTGGGTCGAGAGCCTGCTGCTCTCGGGGGCCTGAAACAATGCACATCCTCGGATGAGGTGCCAGCCAACCAGGGACAGGCTCCTGCCCCCCTCTCACTGGAGAGTGGCAGAATAGGGGGTGTACCCACCCCAGGGAAGGGACCCATTGGTCCCTGCCCTTTACCTACCTGTAACGCCCCTAAATTTAGTATTTAGGGGGCACCCTGAACCTTACTTCCTCATATACAGCTTACCTACAAGAAGAAAAGAAGAAGGACGAAGAGCCGTGCAGAGCTAACAAGAGGACGACGCCCACTGACTTGGCCCCAGCCCTACAGGCCTGTCTCCCCTCGAACCTGCTCCTGCGAAATCCCGGCGTGTCCAGCAGGCAGCAACCTCACAAACCCCGGAGGACCTGCCTGCCTTCACTTCCAAGACTATTTCTCCCGTGAACACCGGACATGTTTAAACTGCAGCTTCTGACTCCGGCCGGACACCGCGAATCCAGCCCAGTCTGCACCCGCCGAACCCGGCCCCAGCTCGAGTGGAAAAACACCACGAGGAGGTCACCCCGGCGATCCTGACCCGAGATCCGGTGACTCCTGACCTGCCTCAAGCCTCCAGACGACGCCTGCAGCCTCAATCCAGAGGATCCCCTCTACCGCGACTAGAGTGGGTAAGAAAATCCGACCCTAAAAGGCACCCCTGCACCCGGTGCCTCACGGCCTTGTGTGCCCAAACCAACGGTGCCTAACCAACCCAAGACATCCCAACTTACCCCTCGAAGTGGTGGTCGCACCCACAAGATCCTCGTCCCCGAGCCTGCAGTACTTCTTCAAACCGGAGGTTCTCCATAGAAAACAACAGGGCGTCCGAAGCCGAAACAGCACTCTGCACCCGGCCGCTCCAGTGCCGCTGAGGGTGCACCTTTTGTGCCAACTTGTTTCCCCAATTGCCCTGACCTAAACCCTAGGAGCTTTGCTCCCACAACCCAGTGGCCTGCTTGCCAGCAGACACCAACCGGAGACCCCCTATCCTCCATAGGATAACATTGGGCCTCAACACTCTACACCCGGCCGCCCTAGTGCCGCTGAGGGTGCAACAACAGTGCATCACTGACCCTGGGGAAACCCTTGTTCTAACCCCAGAACCTTAACTCCCACAGTCGTTTACTTACCTGCAAACCGATAACCTGTTTTTCCTCCATAGGATAACATTGACAATTTTTCTTCCAAAAAACGACTAAGTGTGGAGTTTTGAAAACTAAAGATATTCTTTAAAAATCGTACAATTAACCAAAACATGTTTTCTCACCTGTTTGCAGGAAATGTCCCAGTGCTGAATCTAGGCATCCAGAACTGAGTTAGAAAAAGTAACGTAAAAGTAACTTACCTGCAATTTACTGAAAAAGCCTATTCATTTCAATGTACTGCTCCAAAAAGTTTCCAAGTGTGGAGTTCTGAAATCTGAAAATATTCTTTAAAAATCGCACGAATAACAAAAACGCATTTACTCACCTGTTTTCAGGAAATGTCCCAGTGCTGAATCCAGGCATCCAGCACTGAGGTAGAAAAAGTAATGTAAAAGTAACTTACCTGCAATTTATTGAAAAAGCCTATTCATTCCAATGTACTGTATTTGCTAAGTGTTGCATACTACTGCTCCCCTGTAAATCAAACAAAGTACAATTTCTATTGCATTTTTCAACTGTTCTATATCCAGTAACTTATTACTGAAAAGTATTTAATGCTTACCTGTGCCAGGCTTGCTTGGTTCTAAAAATAAACAACAGTATATTTTTATACAAAAACAATTGGCCTAGAGTTCAGTTCTTGAGTGTGTGAATTCATTTGCTGACTGAGTGTGTACATCAAATGCTTAACACTGTCCTCTGATACTGCCTTACTGCTCGACCAAGCTACCACTATTAAAGAGTAAGGTTCTATCTAACTTTAACCTCTGCCTACCTTTGGGGACTCTTGGACTCTATACACACTGTCCCTCACTTTGGTGCAGTATATATAGAGCCAGTTTCTTACAACGTGCATCAATGTCTTGGCCTTCGCCTACGTCACAGCCATACAATTTCTTTATAATGACATGTGCATACTCTTTATATCCCCCATGCTGGCTCCGCCACTCCATAGCTCTGCACTGTACCAGTAAGTTAATGCAGCGCTTGAAATAGAAAAATAAAAGTGCAGGTACTCTATAGCAGAGTACCTGCTTGTTTCTGAGAAGGGCCGGTACTCTCCAATTAGAAGTATTATGTTTTTCTTGAGAACTGCAGGTACTCTCCCTCTCAAAATAAAAAAGCGCCGGTACTCAGTACCGGACAGTACCGATCCCATTTAAAACACTGGGCAATACAATAGCAATTTTGGAAATTGATAAAAGCATTAACAGCAAAGATTCTGTGAGGCATAGATAAGAAAGGGATGGTATGTTGTTGGAAAAGAACAAATTATTTACTTTCTGTGACTTTTTTTCTGGTGGATACTCTATCTAACTGCAGATTCCTTACTGTTAGAATATCCCCAGACACCAGACTGATAGAAGGACGAACTGGGCAGCTTGGCAGTTTTCATACATGGGAATTGACTAAGTAATAAACACCACCAAGAGAGTCTAAATGTGCACCTAAAATCTCAGCTGCCTTCTCGTGAAACAAGATCAGAGCCCAAATGACGGGAGTCTGGTGTGTAAATGTCGGAATGAGTGTTGGCGCGTTATAGAGATAATACACTCAGCGTGGGGTGTGATTGACAACGACAGCACTAGCCTCTCATATGTCCCTGAGTGACGGACACAAACAAGAAAATGGAAGTGATACCAAAATCCGTGGAGGGATTTGGCTGCACGAAACAGAGGCTGCTCTGCCCCAGCCCTACCCCCCCCTTGTCCAGCCTGGCCTCTCTGGGCTCTCGTCTGCCGCTTGTTATAGTAGCTGTGGAGTTAACGCGAGCCACCGCCTCCCCTCCCTCAGACCTCAATGGAAAACACTTTTCTCCCACTTTGATTCGGTCCCAGGGGAAACCTTAGGAGAAGCTGACGGACAAAGCCCTAATGCAGAGAGAAGTGTCAGCCCAATTACTTCTTACAAATCCCGGCTGGCAGCCTGCCCTCTCGCGTGACCGTGGCCAGGAGCAGCGGGCTCTCCGGTGGGATTAGTCCATCCGCAGGGATCTCTGATGATACTGCTTAGAATGATTCTATTGTGGACCTCAGTGTTCACAACGAAAAAAAACATTTTAATAATCCGAAAACCTGGTGCTGTCGAACTCCCCGCCGAGGGCTGCCTGTAAGGTTGGCCTTCTCACTGAACTCGGGTCTTCGCCATAAGGCCGGCAGATGACTCCGTGTCATGAGGGACACCATTACTCAGTGGTAGGCATCCCTTTAACAACCGAACGCATTCTGGGATTTGTATTTTTGGTTCATCCCTACTGACTCCCGATGACTAATACAGAAGCTAACAGTAGGACTGGTACCTGGTGTCCCTGATGACATGGGGTCACCTGGTAACCTTACTCGCCATCCCCTGTGTGTTCCCCCATCCTCTCACTGTACAGGTTCAGCACCTCGAGGTGCAGCTCCTTGTTGGTCACTATAGGACCAGGGTTTTAAGTGGGATGAAAAAACTGAGGGGTCCCTCAAGGGGGCGTGGTCAATGTAATTAAGGGCGTGTCTTAAACACATAAGCTAAAAATCTGTGCTTAGCACAGTGTGCCGCCCGAATGGTATTTTGCTGTTTCTGTCATTGCATCCAGATGTATAATGCAACAAGTAACATTACGCCTACAACACGCCAGGACTATTGGCTTTGTCAATGGTTGTGAGTTGCATAAGATAAATAGGCAACAACTCTGGCTTTGTTGTATATAATATTGAAAATGCTTCTGTTCTGACATGATGAGACTGTGAAAGTACTGTAACGAGTCTCTTGAGTTACATTAAGGGCAGTGTAAGAACTGCTGCAGAGCTAAGAATTTTTATTTTTCACCCGGAGAGTGAAGGCAAAATTGGAGAGTCTGATAGGGACCCGTCTCAGCAGCTGCTTTTTAGAACTGCTGGTGCTCATCACCAGCAGGACCCAGCCCACTTAACGCCCTGTATAGGACGACACCCAGTGTGTGGATTTTTGGTACTGCGAGACCAACTGTTGTGAGAAATTTCATTTAATGTAATTTTATGTTCCTTTCTCTTTTCTTCTTCCTCCTCTTTATCTTCTTTCCCTTCCCCTCATCTTCCATTGCACCCCCCCCCCCCTTTCTTTCACCCTTCATTAATTCCTTCCATGATAACTTTTATGGCACAGTACATGGGTGTTACAAAAATATGACTAAGCTTTGGTTACCTCTCCGGCCTCCTTCCGATGGGTTTTAACTAAACTAACAAAGGAGCACCCCTGATGGAGGAGGCTTTGGAACCGACAGTGTGTGCTGCCTTTTGGGTGGTTTAGCAGACAAAGCCATGAAACTCTCCATTTCTGCAGGACAATACTACAACCAAGAATCCTTTTTATTGCACAGGAAGGATCCAACTCCTTGCTTTTGCATCACGCTTGACCAAGGGTAGCAGACTTGAGGAAGCGGGAGCTCTACACAATGCTGCTTTTGGGACTGTGATACCCATCTGGGGCCCTGGCCCCCCAGTCATGTAATAACTGGATTTTATTGACAGTGCTGGGCATCAGTTAAAGACCATCTGATAATTGACACACCACACTTTCTGGAGCTCAACTGGGATCTGTATGTATGGATACGGTATTTCTATAGCATGAACCTAGACAAAAAGCGTTGGAGCACTGTACATGGTCAAAGACAAGCATAAAGTCAATGAGTAATAGTAAAGAAAGCTGGGCATGTGGATGGTTAACGCACTGCAGTGTAGTGTTATTTATGGAGGTGAGTCTTCATCTCGTTCCTACATTGGAGCAGTGTTGCAGTGGTGTTTCAGATCATGGGTGCATATATGCAAAAACGCCTCCTGTCGTCTTCTCTGTGTTTTATACTTCTTAGTCTGCAGTCTGATGGTGTCCTGGCTGCAAGTGTGCCGAAAACCACCAGAGCTGGTAAACTTGTATAAAGAACCATCTATAAAGAACCATCTACATTATATTGAACATGTCAGTTATGCCAAAGAGGCAGCTATGACTTGCCGCTCGCAGGAGTTGCCACCACGGTACACGTCTCTTATGCATCAAACAGAACACATCAGACAGAACTACATACACTTAATACGGCACAGATGCCATAAACACTTACTGCACGCACACCACACCACACCAATTACCCCGAATATTTGCTATACTCTAACATACAGCATAACACATCAGAGGAAATAACACACAAACACAGCCAACTCCAGATATGTCAGGTGGCCAGCTTTCACACTGCTCCCAAAAGATGCCATAATAAAACATTTAACAGAACACGTCAGATAGAATATTCTACACACATCCAACATAGCCCAAATATGCTATATAGCCAACTACCACGGTGATCCCAAAAACACTTTTCTAAAAATGATATGCAATATTCAAACACCCAAGAAAGCACGCCAGAGTATCCCCCACACATTCAATACAGCACAGATATGCTAGTCAACTACCCCAGTGAACTAAACAACACTTACCCCAAGATACACCATACACAAAGATCCAAAGGACCATAAAACAACATCTCTTGCACACATCCAACTGAACACACATGCCCCAGGTTAGCAGCTTCCATTCTTTCCATAAAAGCGCTTTTCAATAAATATGACACACAGAAATAGAACAAAGTCTCACTAACTTTATGATCTAGAAAGTACTACACCGAACATTCCAAATACACCCTTCATGGCACAGATAGGCTAGGTAGTGGGCTCTGACTTTGCTACTAATTGTTCTAGCCACAGGAAGACGCCCCATAAGCACTACAAATCACTTTCAACAGTGCACCCCACATACATCCATTCGTCAGTCAATAGGAGCACACAAAGAACACTAATCGCTCTGGAGAAATCAGCATCACTAACTCAAAACACATAAGATAGAAAATAACCCTTCAAAGTTACTACAAAGCCAACGGGATTCCATTCAGGCGTCCTTTGCCCCACTAAAGGAAGGTGACAGACCTCAGAGACGCAAACCCAGTTGGTTAAAACCTCCTGCCTCACTTCTCCAAAACCAAATCATAAATACACAGTTCAATGATAAGACCTGGTAAATAAATAGAGACAAACCCAGTGGTGGCCGCTCCATTAGGGGGTTGGAGCGCCGCCCCACTGCTTTCTCGCAGTGTGAGAAGCAGAAAATAAAATAGTATTTTAAATACCATTTTATTTTCTGATTCGCGCCCTGCGAGAAAGCAGACGGCAGGGGTATGCCTGGTTGGGGGCGGGCGGGAGCGTATGCCTGGTTGGGGGCGGGCGGGAGGGCGGGTCGGGGAGGAGTGGCTTGCACCACTCTGAGTGCCCTGACTGTTTGGTCGGCCCTGGGGCTGACCAAAGCAGTCATGCGCACTCTACATTTTCTCTATGTAGGCTGCATGCAGCCTACATAGAGAAAATGGCCTCCCTACTGGTGCCCGGCTGGGCGCCGTCCGGGACTCCGCACCAATCACAACGCTGCCATTGCAGCGTTGTGATTGGCTTACAGGAGGGGAGGGAGCTGCAGCATGCCTGTTCCTGTTCAGAACGGCGGACCCCGGCCCAGGAGCAGAGGCGGTGCAGACCCGGTCAGGCAAGTTTTCTTTTATATTTTAAATCCTCCCCCCTCCCGCGTGACCCACCCCGACGAGTATTGCGAGCCGCGACTGGAAAAGGCTGAGGAGGGAGGAGAGCGAGGGAGAGGCAGGGAGACCAGTTTCGACCCCTGGTGCTTTGCAAAGAAGAAAGATTGTTGGCTCCCGGCACTCAAATGAACATCAGGTCACGGAGAAGGGCTCAAAAGCAGCACCCGGTCTGTGCTGACGCACAGAAGTAACTTGTAGGGCAGGGAATGAAACAGCAGTCCTATAAGATACAAAGGGACAGAGCAAAAGAAACTACCTCGGCTATAGCGTCTCCGTTGGTGAAAGGAGGGAGATTTTAGGGTCCCTGGGCCGTATTACGGATGTTTCATTGGCGACCCCGGATCAGCGGCAACTTGAGAGGAATGCACCTGGGCAGGAAGAGGCTGGGTTCTGGGCAAGGTTGGCACGCCAGGGTCCTGCTGGTCATGGTGGCGGTGTGGACTGGACATGGACATCACGGAGCTGAAGGTAAGTGCGCCGAGGGGACTTGGCGTAGCTTTTTACCTTCACTGTGTGCTTAAATTATGCTGCATCAGGTACTCGGCAGCCAGATATATTAGAGGTGTGTGTGTGTGCCTGCGGCATGGCGATGGAGACGAACGGCGGGTGACCACTCCGTTGCACTCTGGAGGATTTATGAGTAGGTGTTTGTGTGTACATGGGAGGGAGGGGTCGAAGTTGTTTTTGTTTCCCTCCGTATGGCTCTCAGTATTTGTTTGTACTAGTAGCGGCTCGTGGAGGGAGTGCTGCGGGGCGGGGGAGGAGCAAGGTGGGGGTAGTAAACTACGGCATACGGCCGAACAGAGGTAAGTAAACAAATAAATAAATAAAACGAATTTCATTGCGCGCGCTGCATTGCCAAATGCGAGTCAACGCGCACAACGAAATTCGTTTTTTAAATGTATTTGTTTACTTACCTCTGTTCGGCCGTATGCCGTAGTTTACTAACCCCCACCCTGCTCCTCCCCCGCCCCGCAGCACTCCCTCCACGAGCCGCTACTGGTTTGTACGTACAGGTATTTGCGATTACGGCTGCAGAATTATCTGAGTTTACGCATAATATCTTGATGTGTAATATGTTGATGTGTGTGGTGCATTACCGGGTCACAGTTCACGGACATTCGGAAAGATGGAGCAGAAGCCGGGTGAAGCCGTGGCTTTGAGGCATTGCCATGGTGGCGTACGTTGTTGGTTTGGGCAGCCTTTGAGCCCTGCCTACCGGCGCACACTGATAGGATATTAAAAGCTGAAAATAGTGAAGCATGCAAGCATGCAAACCTTTCATCATGTACTTTAAACTATAAAAAGTAAGGAGAAATTCTCCGTACGTTTTATAGTTTAAAATACTCTTGCATGCTTCACCATCTTTAGCGTTTAATATCCTATCAGTGTGCGCCAGCAGGCAGGGCCTCAAAGGCTGAGAATGCCAGGCACGGGAAACACAATTCGTGCACCTGCAGAATTCTAAAATTGTCTGTTATTTTAATGCATAATTGTTTTAGGCTAACAACTTCAAGTCTGGCGCTTATGTTTTTGAGTTTAGCAGATATGCACATTATGTAATGCAACGCCACACTGGATTATGTATGCAGTATGTCTGTCAAACAGGTACCATCCCTTAAATTACCCTAAGCAACTCCTTGTCCCAATATCATCAAGGCTGAGACTGACGTTTGATCCCTAGAGCATAAACAGAAGTGTGTCCGGCCCACCATTGAGCTCCCACATTATGCATCATTCACAATCTGGTTTACCTCTTCATAGTTGCATCTGTATTCATTTGGGTGACATACTGTTTTCAATGTGGCAAACCAATACAAAGGTAAAAAAAAAAAACACACATATTGATTTCACGAGACTCCCTCTTATGCACTTGACCCACCCTATGCCACCCTTCTGTCTGATCCCCAGTTCTAGACAATCACATCAGCGCACAATGCCCATTCAGCATGGCAGCTTGACTCCAATCTGTGTGTTGCACCTAAGCACAGTGAGGACTGACTGCCTCCAGCGCAGTGACGCATGCCTACACTGCCAGGCACATGAAGTAAGTAAACATGTCTGGGTTGTGACTGGGTCACTTCTCTCACCCCAGTGTAATTTACAGCTTTCGTTTTTGAAGTCATCTCACACAGGTTTTGGATTTTTCCAATGTACTGTATACAGGCTCTACAGTCTCGTTGAAATGCAGCTTGTTTGCCAATATATTTACAACATGCTATGATTACAAACTGCTACATCAAAGACAGGACTATTCCAAAGCAAAAATACATCTACACTGTAAAATAATTTGCGAGTTCTTGTCCAGGAAACGTTCTGATGCCAAAAACAAATTCATATTTTTGTCTGTCTTGATTTTATTAACGGGGCGCGTGTGTCTGAATGTGTACTACTATGCACTCTCAAGAAACACATAATTGAGCATAGATAGGGTTTAGCATCATATGGAAGAGAAGAAGGAGGGAAAATGTGTAATATCTACTGCTGGAGTTATTTTCCTCACACAGATGGCTTGATTCTTTTTTCAGTTGCAAGGAAATGTGTGAGTAATGTCCTAAAAGGCTTTAATCGGCACTTGACATTTAAAGTGTTGAACCACTGAAGTTGAGTGATTTCAAATTATAGCATGGATGGAGGCAGTGTATAATTTAAACCCCTGCAGGGCTTTTCCATTGGCTTAACTTTTAGGGACACATTTTCTTTAGGATTCTTTCCAGTGAATTCTTCGTCTTCCCCTGCACTTTCAAGAAAATTGGCTATAATGGCATTAGTGATGTTGGCATTGACCTTTCACTATAGAAAATCCTTTTCGTTTTGCCCAACCAGAATTCGATGGATCTCTTTTGCCATCTAATTTTTAAAGTATTTGTAAGGTACGGTGTTGCCAATGGTGTGAGCTTTGATGACTTCATCAACCAATACAGTAAAGAGGCAGAGATGTGTTACAGGTAGAAAACACTTAGAGGGCCTGTTTCCGTTGGTTGCGTGCTTGGCTTGAGGGTCATTTTGCAAGC
Organism: Calotriton arnoldi; assembly: GCA_963921515.1. Lineage (NCBI taxonomy): Eukaryota > Metazoa > Chordata > Amphibia > Caudata > Salamandridae > Calotriton > Calotriton arnoldi. The sequence continues at coordinate 1,344,031 of CAWUFW010005259.1, read as the reverse complement.
AGACCAGTTAGAGGATTGGGCACATTTTTTATATGTTTCTAATGTTTTCTTCACACTTGTGCTTTAAACTACTATATTTGGATCCCGTTTTTGCAACAATTTGCAGTAAATATGTGGTGTAAAAGCCACCATTTGAATCCATTTTTTGCAAAATTTTCTTGCGGGGGGCAAATTCCCCCCGCAACCTCCTTTTGCAGTTCGGGCTCGCTCGCTTCGCTCGCTCATTATACTAGGCTACAATTTTTCGCCCCACCACTTTCAAAATCCACCAGCCGCCACTGGACAAACCAGAACACATTACCCAAAACATGTCATTGCAAGAGGACTCAGACTCCAGTGTGCGGTGAACACCTCAGAACCGCTTGAAAAGCTGCCTTTGGATTGCAGAGCTGAGGGTGCTACAGGCCATATACTGGCAAACGGTGCACTATGCAAATCAGAATGCATATTTTTAGTTATGTAAATGTGCGTGTTTTTGAGAGAGAGAGAGAGTTTCCTGTACACAGAACCCCCACAGGCCTTCTCAGGGTTCTACGGGGAGGCATATGAAAGTCCTAATATTATGGTCTCTTTTGGGTTACTCATCCCTCAGAACCTGCCGCAGTTCCTGGTCTTTCATGAGCCATTTTGTCGCTGCCATTTTGTTTCTGGTCAACAGTGCCATGGCCTAGCATCTCCTGGTGAATCCTTTTTTCTCATACCTCATTCCACAACAGTAATGAACCTCAATCTTAAGTAAATGCATGTCAGGTTCATGTTCTGCTAAAGTTAACCACAAGAGCTCTTCTTGGCAGCCACATTGTTCAAAGGCGCCTATTTGTGAAGTTCATTTGAGGTCACATCTACAGAGAGCATGCTTCTGTGCACTCAGACAAGCTGGGATCCGCATGGGCAACAACCACACATGCTTCCCGAACACACAGAACAGGCACAGCAAAGACATCAGCATCATACCCGTGTGCGCGTGGAGGGCAGGCTGCATCAGTGCCAACATCCTTGTCTTTGAGCAGCACTGACTTCCCTTATTGGAAGATTTCAAAGTGAATGAACAGCAAGTTCACATGGAAAGCGCCTGGAAAGACGGGGGCAGAGTGAGAGAAAATAAAACCGGAGGAGAAGAGAGGTTGTCGCAGCTGTACAGTAGCCATGTCTCTAATAAGAATTCACCTGGAGTGTTGTGTCCAGTGCGGATGGGCTCATGTGGGGTAAAGTTTGAAGGTCACTGTCAAGTTCTGAAAAGCTCACTGAGTATTGTGCCAAGTTCTGGATGCCGCAAAAAGAGCTTTGTGTCTGGTCTCTGGTACTTCACCTGGAGTACCGCTGGTACATTTAGGGGCAATCGGAATCATATTATGACCGGATCTCAAGACATCCATTGTGTTTGATCCTGGAGACCCTGTCTGGATGATCTGCCCATTGGTGGAGATCGACTCAGGGTTGTTCTGTCCAGTTCCAGAGACTAATTCTAGAGTATTGTGTTCAGTTCCTCGCGTCCCTTCTGGGGTATCGTGTCCAGTTCCTGTGGTCACAATATATTAGTAGTAGTAGGAGTAGCATTGGTATTATTATTAGTAGCCATAGTGGCAGTAATCATACCAGTAGTTGTAGTAGTAGTGTTATTAATGAAAGTAGTAGTGGCAGGAGTCGTATTGTTATAATTGCAGTAGTAATGGTGTTAGTAGTACTAGTGACAGTTATAGAAGTAGTAGTGCCAGTAGTAGTATTGGTATTATTATTAGCATTAGTAATGGTAGTTGCAGTAGTAGTAGGGGCAGTAATAGAAGAAGTAGTACCAGCAGTAGTATTGGTTTTATGAATAATAGGTTTAGTAATGGTGGTTGCAGTAGTAGTGATAGTAATGGAAGTAGGAGTGGCAGCAGTAGTATTGATATTATTATTTATAGCGTCAGTAATGATGGTTATAGTAGTGATAGCAATTGAAGTAAGAGTAACAGCAGTAGTGTTGGTATCATTAATAGTAATACTATTGGTAGTTGTTGAGGCAGTGATAGTAATAGAAGAAGTAGTACTAACAGTAGTATTGGTATTATTAATAATAGCTTTAGTAATGGTGGTTGTAGTAGTAGTAGTGATAGTAATGGATGTAGGAGTGGCAGTAGTAGTAGTATTATTATTAATAGCTTTAGTAATGGTGGTTGTAGTAGTAGTAGTGATAGTAATGAAAGTAGGAGTGGCAGCAGTAGTAATGGTAGTTGTAGTAGTAGTAGTGATAGAAATAGAAGACGTAGCACCAGCAGTAGAATTGGTATTATTATTAATAGCTTTAGTAATGGTGGTTCTAGTAGTAGTGATGGCAATTGAAGTAAGAGTAACAGCAGTAGTGTTGGTATCATTAATAGTAATACTAATGGTAGTTGTTGAGGTAGTGATAGTAATAGAAGAAGTAGTACTAACAGTAGTATTGGTATTATTAATAATAGCTTTAGTAATGGTGGTTGTAGTAGTAGTGATAGTAATGGAAGTAGGAGTGGCAGTAGTAGTATTATTATTATTAATAGCTTTAGTAATGGTGGTTGTAGTAGTAGTAGTGATAGTAATGAAAGTAGGAGTGGCAGCAGTAGTAATGGTAGTTGTAGTAGTAGTAGTGATAGAAATAGAAGACGTAGCACCAGCAGTAGAATTGGTATTATTATTAATAGCTTTAGTAATGGTGGTTCTTGTAGTAGTGGTGATAGTTATAGACATAGTAGTGGCAGCAGTAGTATTGGTGTTATTATTAATAACAGTATCAATGGTGGTTGTAGTAGGAGTGTTATTGATGAAATAGTAGTGGCAGCAGCAGTATTGATCTTATAATTAATAGCAGCAGTAATGGTGGTTGTAGCAGTGATAGTAATGGAAGTAGGAGTGTCTGTAGTAGTATTATTAATAGTAGTAGTAATGGTACTTGTAGTTGTAGTGATAGTGAAAGGAAGCAGTGGGAGCAGTAGTGGCAGCTGTAGTAATAGTATCATTTGTACAGCACTCATACATTGAAGTGGATTTATGCGTAAGACAGGATGTGGTATAGCTGCCAGGAACATAAAAACTGGATTATAGATCAAGAGGTAAGTTTTGAGCTTTTATCTACATCAGAGATGTTTTGACATAAGCTATAAATTGCTAGAAAGAGAGCTGCACACAGTGCTGATGTTTGAAAAGGAGATCTCTCCGGAGACCCAGGCTGTGGAACAACACAATGAAGGCTCACACTGACAGCACAGGTGTCCGACTACGGAGTAATACAATGAAAGCTCACACCGACAGCACAGGTATCCAACTGCCGAACAATACAATGAAGGCTCGCACCGACAGCAGAGGTATCCGACTGTGGAACAATACAATGAAGGCTCACACCGACAGCACTGGTATCCGACTGTGGAACAATACAATGAAGACGCATACCGACAGCACAGGTATCCGACTGTGGAACAATACAATGAAGGCTCACACCGACAGCAATGGTATCCGACTGTGGAACAATACAATGAAGACACACACTGACAGCACAGGTATCCGACTGTGGAACAATACAATGAAGGCTCACACCAACAGCACTGGTATCCAACTGTGGAAGAATACAAAGAAGGACGCACACCAACAGCACAGGTATCCATCTGTGGAACAATACAATGAAGGCTCACACCGATAGCACGGGTATCCGACTGTGGAACAATACGTTGAAGACGCACACCAACAGCCCAGGTATCCGACTGTGGAACAATAAAATAAAGGCTCACACCAACAGCACAGGTATCCGACTGCAGAACAATACAATCAAGCCTCGCACCGACAGCACAGGTATCTGACTGTGGAACAATACAATGAAGGCTCACACCGACAGCACTGGTATCCAACTGTGGAAGAATACAAAGAAGGACGCACACCAACAGCACAGGTATCCATCTGTGGAACAATACAATGAAGGCTCACACCGATAGCGCTGGTATCCGACTGTGGAACAATACATTGAAGATGCACACCAACAGCCCAGGTATCCAACTGTGGAACAATAAAATAAAGGCTCACACCAACAGCACAGGTATCCCACTGCGGAACAATACAACGAAGGCTCGCACCTACAGCACAGGTATCTGGCTGTGGAACAACACAATGAAGGCTCACACCGACAGCATAGGTATCAGACTGTGGAACAATACAAAGAAAGACGCACACCGACAGCACAGGTATCCGACTGCGGAACAATACAATGAAGGCTCACACCGACAGCATAGGTATCTGACTGTGGAACAATACAATGAAGGCTCATACCGACAGCACTGGTATCCAACTGTGGAACAATACAAAGAAAGACGCACACCGACAGCACAGGTATCCATCTGTGGAACAATACAATGAAGGCTCACACCGATAGCGCTGGTATCCGACTGTGGAACAATACATTGAAGATGCACACCAACAGCCCAGTTATCCAACTGTGGAACAATAAAACAAAGGCTCACACCAACAGCACAGGTATCCCACTGCGGAACAATACAATGAAGGCTCGCACCTACAGCACAGGTATCTGGCTGTGGAACAACACAATGAAGGCTCACACCGACAGCATAGGTATCAGACTGTGGAACAATACAATGAAGGCTCACACTGACAGCAATGGTATCCGACTGTGGAACAATACAATGAAGTTGCACACCGACAGCACAGGTATGCGACTGTGGAACAATACCATGAAGGCTCACACCGACAGCAATGGTGTCCGACTGTGGAACAATACAATGAAGACACACACTGACAGCACAGGTATCCGACTGTGGAACAATACAATGAAGGCTCACACCAACAGCACTGGTATCCAACTGTGGAACAATACAAAGAAAGATGCACACCGACAGCACAGGTATCCGACTGTGGAACAATACAATGAAGGCTCACACCGACAGCACTGGTATCCGACTGTGGAACAATACATTGAAGACGCACACCGACAGCACAGGTATCCAACTGTGGAACAATACAATGAAGGCTCACACCAACAGCACTGATATCCGACTGTGGAACAATACAATGAAGACGCACACCAACAGCACAGGTATCAGACTGTGGAACAATACAATGAAGGCCCACACTGACAGCACAGGTATCAGACTGTGGAACAATAAAATAAAGGCTCACACCAACAGCACTGGTATCCCACTGCGGAACAATACAATGAAGGCTTGCACCGACAGCACAGGTATCCGACTGTGGAACAACACAATGAAGGCTCACACCGACAGCACAGGTATCCCACTGCGGAACAACACAATGAAGGCTCGCACCGACAGCACAGGTATCTGGCTGTGGAACAATATAATGAAGACTCACACCGACAGCACAGGTATCCGACTGTGGAACAATACAATGAAGACGCACACCGAAAGCACAGGTATCAGACTGCGAAACAATAGAACGAAGGCTCACTCCAACAGCACAGGGGCAGAGCTTCCATTTGTGCAACAGGTGCAGTGGCACCAGGGTGCAAATGCCTGAAGGGCCTGCTGAACCCTGATTATTGCTGTATTTCAAAGTTCAAACAACAGCCAGGGGCACATTTCCTTCCTTGCACTAAGGGTTGTGACACACCGGCTTCACCACTGGTCACTCTGCCTCTGAGGATGCTTGGGCATATTTATGAAATAATCACACAGTGCAGCACAGGAAGTCACCTTGCTGCACTCTGCTGTTTGATAGGCAAAGGGCAGGAATGTGCTGTTTTTAACATAACACAACACATTCCCGTCTTTTACCTGCGCTGGCGCATAATGTGCTGCCTAGCGCCAACGCCGGCACTCTTGCACCATGTTGCACATCACTGTCACAGATGACAAGCCATAGTGAGTACCTTCTTGTCATAGATGCCAACTGATACAGCCTTACTGCACACATCTGGTGCGGTTGGGTTGTATCTGTGGCTGGCATACATCACCATCGGAGGATGCGGCCTATCCATAGATTCTCGAATCCATGCCTCCCAGGACACTTTTGGGGCTTTCTATAAAAAATCTTTGACCGGGCTTATAATACAAGGAGTCGTAGCATGATGCCCGGTAGTTAGGGTTGCTTCCTTGTTTGAAAAAAACCTATCAGCCACACTGTAATGTCCCAAACTTGAATAGTATATTAAGTGGAGACAACAATTTTATCTGCAGCTGGAGTTCACACAGACAGACGAGTAAGCTCCATAACAGAGGACATACAACAGCAGTAACTTCCGCACTGTCTAATAATGTTCATGCCATCAGGTATAACACCTACCTCTCTTTAACCTGTCCTGTCACTGTATTTCAAGTGCTTCCTTTCCTATTTATTAATTTAAAAATCAAGAAGGACAGATTCACAAACGTTTCAAGCAATGCAAAACAGCAAGGGAACTTGCAGCCCTGTGTTGTATGGAATGGGGAGAGTAGAAATGCACCATATCTACTAAGATATGGCACACTTCTGCTCCCTCACAGCACTAGTGCACTCTGTGCTGGCCAGTGGCAATGCACAGGATTGCTTTTTCTGCACAAAAACAATCCTGAGAGGCTTATTCCTCTTTTGCACACATAGATGGAGGAAATTACAAGGAGAAATAAAGATATTTCTCCTCGTCACACCTCTCTGTGGTACTCGCACTATTTTGGCACAATCCCATGTTTTCTACCTTTAATGAATCTGGGATTTTGCATGGGTGGATGCACAGGAACGCCCATGCTTCACTCATAGAACGCCTACCACAACAAAATATAACGCAGCACAAGCGTTACTTTACAAAGTCACAGAATGCAGTGCATATCGCCCTTTGGGAGACCTTGTAAATCCCATTTAAGAACTTGAATTGCACTGCCACTACTTGCAGCGGAGGCTGGTACAGGTAAGCGCGGTAGGGCGGTGGGGTGGGACGATGGGACAGGGCGGGGGCGGGACGGGCAGGAGGTTTGAGAAGTCGACAGACGACGGAATAGGGAAAATTAAATAAATCCTACTCCATCATCTGTCGACTTCCCCCACTGCCCCACCGTGCTTACCTGCAATGGCCGCTACTGACGACTTGTGTCATGCAAGGACAACGCAAGTCCAAGTCCTTACTACATATGCCCCCAAAAGTCTTCATGGTCGCCACTCTTTGCTGCTGCTTCAAGTCCCATACTGGGATACTCTGAACCGAAAGCAAATGAGCGACAGGGCTGCTAAGCTTTGTGGCATTTCATTTCTGTAAATGAAAAGGTTCAAAGCGATGTTAAAATTGATAACCCAGGGATAACACCACCCTTTCAAAATTGCTTCTGCTTACTATGAAACAGTGAATCCTCTGTATGGTGAGACAGTGGCGAAGCTGGCGACTTTCACCCTATAGGCCACGGTTCGAGCCTTGTCTTGGTACTTGACTTGAAAGCGAAAATCAAAATAGTGTGATCCTGAGTAAACACCCCTCATGCCTGAATTACGAATGTACCTTAGTGATCTAAATCGCCTATTATCTTATATCCCTCCCAACACAACACCCCCGATGACATAAAGCACGCTAATGAAAGCAGGCTGCGCTTTCAAGTCACCTATTAGAAATTGACAGTGAAATAAAAAAATATGCTGCTGATATTCAATTGTTACCTGCACCGGCCTTGAAGCTGCTATTATCAGTGAAATAGTGACTAGCTGGCAAGCCTACCTGCGATTGTTGCTCTTTTTATGTCTTGTGTTAGCCAAGACCTTTTGATTTTACCAAAATCATATTTAAAATATTCTTACTTAGAGGGCTTTCAGTGAGTCCTCTTCATCATTGTTCTGTTGGTGTGTCATTCACATGTTTCTTCCACCCACTACAGCATGGGGCAAGGGGGCAGTCCACTTTAGCCATTGGCTAACTTCACTGTGACTGACAGCATTCTGCAGTTTCTTAGAGCGCATGTTTGCACAAACTAGTTCACTTCAGTGTCAGGCACTACTGTGGCAAAGTGTGCTTCTTGAAACAAAAAAAGTGTTTTCTCTTCTAGTCATTTTTTGTTTGTTTTTGCCAGGGCCATGCAGCTTCACTTACTATAAAGTTATGCAAAGATCACAGCAACACAAAAAGCATTGACAAAGCCAAACGGCTGGCAGCCAATACAGACGTATTTGCCAATGCTTGCTCTTTTTTGGCTAAAATCAAACAGATTTTGTGTCAGAGTAATTACCGACCTCCTGAGGACTTGTGGCTCAGACGAGTCATTTCATCACTGCAAAAGGAAGTAAAGAGCTTTCTCTTCTGTCGAAGTAGAATACAGCCTTTAACGACAGCCCACGTGGGCACTGTGCTTAGACAGACCTGGAACCAAATACAGGTGTATGGGCATGAGAGACTGCCTGGGTGTCTCTTGAAGGCAGTTCTGTAAAAAGAGAGACTAGGGGTGTGGAAAAGTGTAAATTCTATGTTAGCATAAGCGGCAGCCGTTTTTACTGTTGCGTCCATTTTGTTTCCGTCGTATTCATTTTATTCTCTGATGCTCGCCTTTTCACTCAGCCTGTGTCCTCAATTTTAGCTGACCTCTCTGACATGGTCAATCTGGTGTACGTGCTGGGGGGCTGCAGCTGCCGGTGCACCTGGTCTCAGATGTTATCAAATGATTGCTTATTGCCGCCATAAACATTCTTACTCCCCCTCCTCATCTCCTGACCACCTGGTCACCCTCTGCTCTTGTTTACCTATAGCTATTTCCATGCTTAAACTTGTTTCTTCCAGTTTTCCTTCCCATGCGATTACACTGCAACAAACAGTATATAAGGGTGATGGTTTTTGCATTCAATGTACTTCCTCCCACAACACTTTAGGGTGTTGTTCGGACGCGGTCCCGCTCATGAGTGTTTAATAAACTTGGTTTGTTTTACTTCACTCCAGTGCCGATCTCTCTTTTGTTAGTCTTTGGACCCGTGGACGAGAGGGTGACCCTGCACCAGTGTGCCCTCACGGGGGTACATTTCCACAATTGGCGCCCAGCACGTGGGGCCCCATCAGAGACGCGGACGTCCGAAGGAGTGGTCTCGACGGAAGACCGAAATCATCACTGAGGGGCGCGCTGCATGAGAAGGCCCTAGTCCTGCAGCCGACGTGAATTTTCCGGTTTTCCTGACTTGACCCTCCTGGTGGTGGCCGGTCTCGACTGGGGCTTCTTTGGCGAGTTTTGCAGTGACCATTAGGTCAACCAGAGATCGGCAGGTGGGAGTTGAAGACTTCTGTTTGGTAAGGTCGCTGATGCGGCACACTTGGTTGTCTGGTTTGATTTTGGTATTCATTCTTTGCAAAGACTGAAGGCAGGTAATGTGGGGATCTTTCTCCTTTTGAAATTCGTTTTGGATAGTAATATTTTACATATATTTGTAAAACATGCCTGCTCTTAGCAAGTTTTGTAAGTGGTGCTGCTGTTGCAGTACAAGAAATGGTTTGGAACAAAGTCAACCGGCTCCTCCAGAGGGGACGCCGAATAGGGATATGTACGGAAAATATGGTATTTGTCCCTTAAAGTATGGCTCATTGTGAAACAAATACACGAAGAAAGAACCCGATCTACAGTGGCCAGGGAATGGGTCATTTGATTTTAAGAAGGTTCAGTATGTGGAACACTGTTTGTTTAAAAGGAAGAGTAGACAGGATATGTTTGATAGTTTGCGTATGTGGGATAAGGAAGTGCGAGAGAGAGAGAGGAAAGCGGAAGCTATAGCACAGAAAGAACAGCGGAAAACGATATATCAGAAATGTGTTGAATTAAGAGATAAAGAAACGCAGGAAGGGATAGAGAAGGAAGAGAGAGAACGTCGATTGCAGGTGAATGGCCAGTACCCTATTAGATGTCCCGTTTATCCAATACATAATAAGCCTCATGATGATTCTATCTTATTAGAGCGACCCCCACCCCGTATAAATCTTCTGATCCGAGTGCCGCTGAGGAAGGTACTTCAGATGAGGAAATCCATCCCTCAAAAGAGGTGGACAAAGATAAGCAACTCATACAACAGACTCGCTCTACTCTGTCTAGCGAAGAGAAAGATAAATTGAAGGGCAGTGCTAGAGAGGAATCTCGTCGGACTACTACAGCGACGCTCCTCACAAATACAGTTCAGACTTGGGAAGACGCAAAACAGTTATATTTTTTAGAAAAGTTCTGTTGGGATGTATTATATAATTGGCAACATATCTCTGACGAACCAGGCCCAAAAGACTTGAATGCAGATTATAAGCAGTTAGGAGATGGGACTTACCCTTTCAAAAACATACCTGATACAATTAGACGAGCGGTTAAACTACGGGATGACACATTAAAACTGCAAAAGGAAAAAGAATTAGCTAGGAAGAGTAAAGTCGTAGAAACAGAAAAGTCTCAGACAGAGAAAACAGATGTTCCAGTGGACGAGGAAAATCCTAGTAGTAGTAAAGTTGATATGAGACCAATGCGTGAAGCCGCACCCCTGTATGTTCCCCCGAAGGGTGCGGGAACTAATGATGATAAGACTTCCGATGATGCAAAGGGATATTTCATATATAATTGGCTCTACACTCCTTGGAGTAGAGCAGATGTTATGGCCCTTAAGACTGCCTTGCCCGACCCCGGAAAAACCCCGCCGCCTTTTATGAGGAGGTGGAGGGAGCTATCAGCTCTTGCACTATGTCCTTAGCGGATATAGATATGTTCTTTGGGCTTATTTTGCCCCCTGATATGTGGAGAACAATACGTAAAATTAATGACGCTGTGGCATTTGGTGACACCTGGGAAAAATTAGAAGAAATAGATGCAGACAGGGAACCTGCCCAGAAGCCACAACAGGAGATATTAGATCTTCCTAAAGCTATTGTGACTAAATTGAAGACTCTCATACCCCCTAAGAAAATAGATTGGACTACGTTAGCGTACTGCAAACAGAAAAAGGATGAGTCGGTTTCTGACTTCTTTTCAAGATTTGAGGAGACATTTCATGACTTTAGTGGCCAGTCGTTGGCTGACGAGACAGGCAAACACCTGTTTGTTGACAAATTTGTCGCTAATATGTTACCTGAAATATCTAGTCACCTCAAGGCCAGTGAAAGTTTTTGAACCACGTCCTCTCCAGTTTCCCTTCTGACAATGGCACAATATTATGAGCGACAGGAACAGGAAGCGAAGGGAAGGGAAGATAAAAAGGTTAAGGATTTAAAAACAAAGGTTATGATGGCTCAGGCGTATGGTCCACCATTTAGGAGAGGTGGAGGAGGCGGACGTGCAATGCATACACCCGGAGCACTCCCTCTCCTTCGGGCAAATTTGTCTCCTGATCAGTGTGCCTATTGTAAAGAGACTGGGCACTGGCGTTCTGAGTGCCCCCTTTTGCAAGGCCAACAATACCAGCGAGGAAGGGGAAGTATGAGAGGGTGTCCAGGGAACGTAGGAAGCAGGGGAGGTGCAAGTGCTCACCCCCGGTTTGAGGCAGTCGAACAGGGACCGAACTACCCTAATACCTTTGACAAACGACACCAGTACCAAATGACTGATTATTCTGCTGATACGCCTACAGATTCCGATTATGCATAGGGATGCCCAGGACGGGGTGTGGGACCGGTTGAGGTGCCAGTAGATCAAATGGGTCCCTATGTTGACGCAAATGTCTTGGGATCTACTGATCGATTTCTGGTTGATACAGGGGCTACCCATAGTGCCCTGTCTAAAAGACTGGTTCCTAGGGCTCCCCTGTCTGGCACATTGATAACATCGATAGAGTTCGATGGAACACCTACACCTAGCCCACTATCACAGCCACTTGAATTCGGACTAGATAGATTCACTGCCACATGTCCATTCTTGCTCTCCCCTAACACTCCAGATAATATTGTAGGTATCGATATGCTAAAATATTTTCATGCTACGATAAGCTGTTCCCCAGAAGGTGTACGTGTTATCCTTAATGACAACTATCCAATAGTTGATAGATCTTGCCTTATCAATGAGGACGTCGCTCTGGCGTCCCTACCTTGCACTTTGTGGGCTAGATCAGATACTGATGTGGGTCACATGGTTATTCCACCCATACAAATTCAAGTGAGAGAAGGTGCCTCATTGCCTCGTTTGCCCCAATACAAGATATCTCGGGAGGGCGAGGAGGCACTAGCAGGCATTGTCCAGGATTTGATTGAAGTAGGTGTAGTGGAAGAGGTTCCCTATAATACTTGCAATAGCCCTATCCTACCTATTCTTAAAAAGGACACTGACACTAAGATTTACAGGTTCATTATTGATTTGCATGAGGTTAACAAAATTGTGGTGCCCCAATATCCAGTAGTTTATGACATAACAACCCTCCTCACTATGGTCCCTCCCACTGCCACCACATTCTCAGTCATCGATTTGAAAAACGTGTTCTTCTCAATACCTATTCACCCTGAAAGCCGTTATCTATTTGGATTCACACTGAAAAACAGATCATTCCGGTTCTGCAGAGCTCCACAGGGCTATAAAGAAAGACCCAGTATCTACAGTCAAGCATTAAAAAGACAACTTGATTCCTTTCCCGTACCAAAAGGGGTAGCTCTAATTCAATACGTTGACGACATTTTACTTGCCGCTGACACTCCTGAGCTATGTGAAGAAGGTACATTGTTGCTGTTATCATTTCTTGCATCACATAATCACAAAGTCTCTAGAAAGAAATTGCAATATTGTAGACAGCAGGTTACCTATTTAGGTCACCTCCTGTCTAAGGAGGGACGTGCGCTCACACCAGATCGCATTCGGACCATTCTAGACACCCCTGTACCTCGTACTCAAAAGGATGTCCGAGCATTGATTGGCCTTACCTCTTTTTGTAGGCAGTGGATTCCCAGTTTTTCGCATATTATCAAACCTTTGTTAGCTCTTTTGACCAAAGACACCTCAATGCCTCTCCCATGGACTGCTGAGTGTTCCAACAGTTACGTCAAGCCCTTTGCTCTGCACCAGTATTAGGTACCCCAGATTACACTAAATCTTTCACACTATGTACATGAAAGGGAAGGTTGTGCCCTCTCGGTCTTAGCACAGATGCACGGTGATAAACAACGCCCGTGTGCATATTTTTCAGCTGTCCTCGACCCAGTTGCTCGAGCGCTGCCTGGATGTTTCCGAGCAGTGGCAGCAACGGCTGTATCCATACGCCAGAGTGAAGGAATAGTTCTATCACACAATTTGCTTGTGTTAGTGCCCCATTCAGTTGATGCGTTGCTAAACCAAACAAAGACGCAGCATTTGACTAGTGCTCGTCTGACAGGATATGAATTGACACTTTTGGCCCCCCATATTACGCTAAAAAGATGTTTGACTTTAAATCCTTCCACATTACTGCCATTTCCATCCACTCAGCCTCAGTCACAAGAGTCACATGATTGCATATTTCTCACTGAAGAACAAACAAAAGGTCGAGTTGACCTGCAAGACACTCCCTTCTCCATTATAGATGGGGAGTTATGGGTTGATGGGTCATGTTTGAAATTGCCCGATGGCACTACATCTGCTGCCTATGCTATTACGACACTCCAGACAATAGTTGAGACAGCTCGTATCCCACAGAAATCAGCTCAAGCAGCTGAACTGATCGCTCTAACCAGAGCATGTGAGCTTAGTACAGACCTGATTGTCAATGCCTACACTGACAGTCAGTATGCGTTCGGGGTAGCGCATAATTTTGGCCGCCTGTGGAAAGAACGCGGTTTTCTCACTTCACATGGAACACAGATAGTGCATGAGGAACTAGTGCACAATCTCCTTACTGCCTTAACCTATCCTAAGAAAATAGCTATTGTCAAGTGTAGCGCACACAAGAAGGTGACAGACAAAATAGGAGCAGGTAATGCCTTTGCGGATCGCACAGCTCGTGAGACCGCAATGCAGCGAAGCACCACGCCTATGTATGTGGTTAAGTCACAAGCTGAACGTTGGCATGATGCTAGACAGGAAGTGTTGGATATGCAACAATCTGCCTCCTTCGATGAATTAGACCAATGGTCTAAGGAGGGAGCATTGGACGATGAGGGCTGTTGGAGGAGCAAAGATATGACTAAATGGAAGTTGCCCACTGCATACCTATACCCTCTGATTCATATGGCACATGGTCCAGCCCATGTTGGTGCATCTTCAGTAGCGAAACAGCTTATGCAAGTCTGGGACCATCCTGATATTGCTGCTACCGCTAAAAATATAGTCCAGTCTTGCCTGGTTTGCCTCCAGTATAATCCTGGCAAGGGAACGCAGACTCCAACAGGAGGGTTTGCGACACCATCTGCACCCTTTGAGGTCCTTCAGATGGACTATATCCAGTTTGAGCGCTGTAATAACCTTAAATATGTCTTAGTAGTAGTCTGCGCCTTTAGCAAATGGGTGGAGGCATATGCTCCCAAAGACAATACAGCCCTTACGACGGCGAAAATACTCCTAAAAGAGTTCTTCCCTCGATTCGGTGCCTGTCGGGTCCTATGGAGCGACAATGGACCTCATTTTATTGGACAGGTTGTAGACTATGTTATGAAAGGGCTAGGGGTCAAGCAGAAGTTCCATGCTGCTTTTCACCCACAATCAGCAGGCCTGGTGGAACGTTATAACTCTACATTGAAACTGAAATTGGCAAAAATACAGGCTTCCACTTCCTTGAAGTGGCCTGATGCATTGCCCTTAGCACTGCTTTCCATCAGATCAATACCTCATACACGCTCTGGGCTTACCCCATATGAGGTTGTGTTTGGCAGGCCCATGAATATTTGGGGGGTTCCTAAACCTCGCCCTATACATGATGTGCCTCACACATTGATGAGTGATTACCTGTCTCAGTTGACTGACAGTTTGCTTTCCATCCATCAGCAGGTACGAGAAGCTCAACCGGGTAAGTCGCAAGGTGATGGACATGACTTGCGCCCAGGGGATTTCGTGATGGTCAAGATATTCCAGCGAACGAACTGTTTGGAACCTCGCTGGAGGGGCCCAGAGCAGGTCCTCCTCACCACCTGAACTGCAGTCCGAGTGACCAACAGGAAAAACTGGACCCATGCGAGCCACTGCAAGAAGGTGCCATACACCTTAGTGGACTCTGCTGTATTGGAGGATCATCGTGATATTTTGGTCACAGAGACAGGAAGAGCTGCATCGCCTGAAAGAGTTGAGGAAATCTTTCCGGATCACATGATCCCTGGTACATCCAGGTACCTACTCTGACCCAGGAAGAAAGGCGCTCCAGTGCAAAGCAAGACGGGTTGAGCCATTGTCCTGAGTGGTTAAGTCTGATTACAAAGGGGAGTCTTCCTATTAGTGGTCGACTCGTCTCAAACTCAGTGAAGAAACCTACACCCACTCAGGACTCTTAGGGCGCTACCTTTTTTGTTGTTTGCCGAAAGATGATCCCCACTAAGGAGAAGAAGGAGATTGCTGCGACAATGTGTAATGGCTGTACACTTTGCATCCTTGGTTTGACTTTGATTGCTGCTCTTATTGCTACTGTAATGTGGGTAGTGGAGGAAGTAATGCCTGGGGCTTCCTTGCTCAACATTACTGCTACATCGCCTACTACAAAGGAACACCATCATTTCGATTTGCCGCAACATGAACAGGGGTATTGGCAAAATCTGAGAAACAATTCATTTCTTCAAATGTTGCATCAGACACACCAGCTAAGCAATGCTACTAACTGTTGGGTTTGTGGCAAGATTCCTCCTCATCAGAACATAAGAGGAATCCCGTTGCCACCACTGCCATTTTCTCACAATGGCTCATGCCAAGCTTGGTTTGAGCTACTATATGCTTCCTACAAATGTAACCTCTCAGAAACATGGGATGTGGGTGACCTCAACGCCAAACTGAATAAAGTATGCTATCCCAATGAAGATGGGGACCCACAAGCAAAGGGGACCATCTTGGAGATGGAAGAATATAGTAGAGGAAATACAGCAACAAAATATGTGTATCCAAACTCTAGATCGGCTAAAGGCAATGGGCCACCTGTTATCTCTGTTGTTCTGACTACTGGCCCTCTCTGTGTACAGAGTACAGGCAATGCGCTAATGGGTCACAGTAACTGTACTACAGTGTTGCAAATGTCCACGAGGGGCCGAAGCAGCTTCCTCGCATCACGTCATACTTATTTTGTTTGTGGAGCTAAGGCATACTACTTCCTACCTTCAGGCTGGTCTGGTACCTGTTACATAGCTTTTCTTCTACCACCTGTGTTTCTAGCTCCCCCAACATACCACTAAGATCTGCAATTGTTCAATCACCACGTTGGTAGTAGGGAAAAACGTGCCATCAATGTCCCTGTAGTCGATCAGACAGAGACCACATGGGAGCAATATACAGACTTTAATAGAAGGATTTTTCATTTCGTTGGCCCAGTACAAAACAGCAAGCTGGTCTGTCGCCTCACCCGTACAATGGAGGCAGTGATTAATCAGACAACTGCGGCCTTAGGAAACTTGACGGAAGAACAAGCATCAATTCGCATGCTCGCTTTACAGAATAGACTTGTTTTAGATGTTGTTCTAGCTGACCGAGGTGGAGCATGCCGTGTCATCGGATCCAGCTGCTGTGTTTTCATACCGGACAATTCACCATCTGTCTATGCGGCCATCTCCAAACTACACAAGATAGCCACCGAAATACATCAAGACCCAGGAACATGGACTTGGACTGGGTGGTTTTGGGACTTACTTTCAG
Source organism: Calotriton arnoldi (assembly GCA_963921515.1). NCBI lineage: Eukaryota > Metazoa > Chordata > Amphibia > Caudata > Salamandridae > Calotriton > Calotriton arnoldi. The sequence goes on along the minus strand of CAWUFW010005259.1, from coordinate 1,327,376 downwards.
TTTGGGGTTTGAAAGTATTATCAGTCCTGTTCATATTAATAGCTATTATCTTCTCTTGTTGTTTGTGTGTTCATTGTGGACCAATGCTCTGTTCTCTCTGTACTTCTGCCTGTACTGCCTGCATCTCGTCTAAAGAGAATGTCAAGAACGTAAATGCCCGTTTAGCAGTGGAACGAGAAATATATGGACTAATGACAATAGATGTTGAGGATATATGCTATACCCCTTGGAAGGGACAAAAACTGTCTTAGCTTATGCTAAAAGGGTCGTCTGTGGAAAAGTGTAAATTCTATGTTAGCATAAGCGGCAGCCGTTTTTACTGTCGCGTCCATTTAGTTTCCGTCGTATTCATTTTATTCTCTGATGCTCGCCTTTTCACCCAGCCTGTGTCCTCAATTTTAGCTGACCTCTCTGACATGGTCAATCTGGTGTACGTGCTGGGGGGCTGCAGCTGCCGGTGCACCTGGGCTCAGATGTTATCAAATGATTGCTTATTGCCGCCATAAACATTCTTACTCCCCCTCCTCATCTCCTGACCACCTGGTCACCCTCTGCTCTTGTTTGCCTATAGCTATTTCCGTGCTTAAACTTGTTTCTCACAGTTTTCCTTCCCATGCGATTACACTGCAACAAACAGTATATAAGGGTGATGGTTTTTGCATTCAATGTACTTCCTCCCACAACACTTTAGGGTGCTGTTCGGACGTGGTCCCGCTCATGAGTGTTTAATAAACTTGGTTTGTTTTACTTCACTGCCGATCTCTCTTTTGTTAGTCTTCGGACCCGTGGACGAGAGGGTGACCCTGCACCAGTGTGCCCTCACGGGGGTACATTACCACAGGGGGAAGCAAGCTGAAGCCAAACTGCATCCCTGCATTGCAGACTTAGACATAAACCAGGGGAAGAGAGGACTGGCTGTTGGTGCCTCGAATGTCAGGAGAAGCAATGTTCCTTATGGGAAAGCTCTTATTTACATGTATTGACTGTCAGGCGTCACTGTGTACGATAAGCAATAAATGGTGGGGGTATGGCCTGCATTATTCCTCTATATTATGTATGCAATGTGTTTGTTTCAAAAGATATATAGCAATTTCAACAGGTATTGCGGTAAGTCGTAAAATATAGTGCACGCAGCGCAGTGACAATTGAGTAGGTGCTGAAAACAGTATATCAGTAATTAACAAGTTTGACAAAGTTATTAAGAAAAATGATTCTTCTGATCATGCGAATGACCTTATCTGTGCACTAATAGTAGTCGCTTTCTTATATATATTGTGCGCACTTTTGTGACTCTTTTTAAATACTCAGAGCTCAGAATATACAAAAACAAGCTGCCTTGCAAACTTCGCCTCCTGAAACGACCAACACTTCCGGTGCTCTCTGGTTTCTTTGGACCAGAAACAATGCGGCCCTCCTGAGATCTTACACTTGCACTGACCGCAGACAGGGTGGTGATTTGTGGCATCAAAGCAGCGGCGGTTTCTTCACTTGGGTGGTACCCCCACCCCACCCTGCCCGCTGCGAGCCTCGCAGGAAAAATAAAAAGATTTCATTACCCTTTTATTTTTCCGACGTGCGCACTCACCGCACTGCAGCAGTCAGCCTTCCCAGTGGTGGCTCCTCCGCTAAAGTGGAGAAGTGTCGCCCCACTGCTCGTTGAGCAGTAGAAAATAAAAATAAAATGATCATAACAAAAAGTTACTATCATTTTTTTTTTCTTTGCGACTCCAGGCAGGTCGGGCAGGGTGGGGCTGGGCTCCCCGACATCAATGGGAGCAGGAGTGGTATGCACTCCCTCCCTAAGAGCACATGACGGCTTGGTCAGCCCTCTGGGGTTGGCCAAACAGTCATGTGCACTTGATATGTTCTCCACTGGGCTGTGTTGCACAGCCCAGTGGAGAACATGCCCAGCCTCCCAGGTACTGCCTGAGTGACCAATCAGGCCGCTCAAACCAATCATGACCCTGCTCATGCAGCTTCGTGATTGTCTGGGAGAGTCTGGGAGCCTGGGTGCTTGCGGTGCAGCAGAGAAGAAGACAGAGGAGAGAAATGCGGCGGCGAAGAAGAATGTAAGTTTATCTTTTATTTTTTTCATCCCTTCCCCACCCTCTGCCCCACCACCCCTGTTCCGAGGCATCCGCCACTGAGCCTTCCCCGAGTCCAGAGAAATGCAAGGACAGGAGCAGTGGCTGGATGGATGCTCTAAAGGGCACATGTCACTTTGTCCGACAGTCTTGCGCTGGCCAAAGTGACATGCGCACTTTGAAGCTCTCCAACCGGCTGTCTTAGGCAGCTGGGTGGAGACGAAGCACAGGCCTCCAGAGCCTGAAAGAGCATCCAGCCAGCCCGCTCCATCCATCCATGCCTGGCGCTGCGCTCACAGTATGAGAGCAGCGCCAGGATGGATTAAGGGAGTTGGCTGGGCCCATGCTGGAGTGGAGAGGAAGCTCGAGAGGAGGACATGCAAGTCAGATAAGTGATTTATTTTTATTTTTTCTTTTCCTCCCACCCTCTACTTCCATCCCTCCCCCTCTCCACTCGGACGCCATGACACTGGCAGCGGGGGTTTGCCAGCCCCCCCACCCGCAGTCCCCATAGCTTGCATCCGCCACTGGGCAGGAGTGCGCCCCCCTGGTGAAGATTGTCAATGGTGACAATCCACAATCAAGGGGAGCACATGAAGAACGAGAGCCAGGTAATACGAATGTCAAGGCAACCTCAATAGATGCAGAATACACACCATGCGAATGAGACTTCCGCTCTCAAGATCACACACCACAATTATGGGTACAAATGCACAAGCACAGGTGAGACTGAGGCCAAACAACCTTCGGAAGCAGTAGATATGCGCTATATAATGGAGCTAACCATAAAATGATACTTAATTTGTTGGCCTTGAAAAGTGAAAAAGCATTGAACCTCTAAATTGCACATTTATTTGCAGATAAGAATTTAACCGACTCTGAATAAGATGCTGATATTCTTAGAATGGGCCCAGCGAGGTTAAAGTCCATGGGGGAGGGGTGGGAGACAGACTCCGCTCCCTCGATAAGGTTATCACATAACTCCATGCCACCAACGATGCAATGCATAGTCAGGGGCTTTGATTTAACGACCTATTACATTCTGCTAGATGTAGTATTGATTGTTTTCAATTAAACTAAGTAGACTAAACCAGGAGCTCATATTGGTTTGCAAATGAAAGGCCCGGGATGGATCATTGCATCTTACGTGACCTGGAGTCGACTGGTAATCTCACTCCATTGAGTTTCTGATCTCCAGGCCCTGCTTTGCCTCATCACTGGACGGTGAGCCCTGTATATTCCAGCAGCTTTGCCAGTTATCTGCACTCACGCTCTTCCTTGCCTTTCATGGAGTCATTACATTCTCCTCTTTAGGTGGAATGTGTTTTATAGTGTCTAAGACACATTTAAATGGCATCTCCTTTCCCCTCACTGTTTCTGCCTCAGTTCCTCAAAATGTTCCTTCTTTCACGAATCCTGTTGAATTCTTCTTTATACAAGAGTTCAGGGTCGTTATTTAGGACTTGGGAGTCACCCTGGCTGCACCCTAAGGAGCTCTGTACTCATATATGTGACACTTGAGATTCTCAGCTTTCAGAGGGGCTTCATATCGGGTCTTTGATCCCTTGGAGACTAGAGAGCTGCCCACCCTCTCAGTAATTAGCAGGGAAGAGGCAGACAAGCATTATAAGGCACAGTAACAGATGGTGAAATGGCCATACCAGTGGCGGCTGGCACGGATCTGGGCTGGCGGGCAAGGGGATAAGGGAGTGTAAAAAAAAGAAAAATACACTTACCTCCTCGCCGCTCTGTCCCACATCGTCTCTCCTCCGTCGGCCGAACAGGAAGCAGCCAGGCTCCTCTGAGCCAATCACAACGCTGCAATGCAGCATTGTGATTGGTCTGAGCGCCGTAATTCGGGGCTCAGATATGGACTAGGGGCCTGGGCATGTTCTGCACCCAGGCTGTGATGCAGCCTGGGTGCAGAACATGCTAAGTGCGCATGACTGTTTTGCTGGCCCGAGACGGCCGGCCAAAGTGTCATGCGCACTGCAGTGTGCCCACCACTCCTCCTCTGCCCTGCTCTGCGAGCAGAGCAGCCCCGCGCCACCCCGCCCCCATGCTGCTGCAGCAAGAACAAATAAAATGATAATAACATCACGTTATTATAATTTTATATTTCCTTTCCGTCACTGCTACAACGCAGTAAGACGACGCTCCTCCGCCTTAGTGGAGGAGCCGCCACTGGGCCATACAGGAGGCTTCTTTGGTCTCAGCTTTGGAACCAGGTACCCTGGCATAGTGAGCAGCACCCAGCTATTGTTGGCAGCACTCTGACGTTTTACTACATAGACCTACAACTATGAATACACTAGAAATATGATGCCAGAAACCATAAGGTGATATATTTTCCTGCACTCTAATTCAAATTAGATGTTGATTGGTGTATGATGGTAATTATATGGCCTGGAACTGTTTTTAAAAATTGTGCTATTTCTGCTGGCATGTGGTTTAGGATCTTGACAAGCGATGGAATACTCTACGTAGATACTGCTGCTTGGTCTTGTCAGCATTAAGTTGTTCACTTGGTCACTTAAGTAGTGCCTGCAAATGTTTTCATAATAAAGTGAAATGCTAATCTTAGTTGATCTCTGTTCTCCGCAAAGCTTATTATCTTGAAGGACAACTCATACGGTGCTGTGTAGACAAATTCTATATTATACGTAGCCTTTAGTCTCATTATGATGATCAACACTTGATGTTTCACTATGCATGGTAAGTGGCGGTCTTCATTGGTCTTGGAGGTCTCCAGGTATTTCTTCTGCTCCTTTCGCCCCTCACTTGACTCTACATACTATAAAGCAAGTGTTAGCGGGGATAAGATGGAAAGCTGAAAGAACAGGTATAGCAGTGTAGAACCCACCGATGTACTTCTCAGCATCCGCACAAGACGTCTAGCCCAGAAGCACCACAGCAAGATTCCTTGTTATGTTATGTTAATTTGACTTATAACATGCATGAATCACCCTGGGAGGGGTATGTCGGTGCAGCACAGGACTCAGGAAAAGTAGGAACACTTACCCAGAAACAGCTTAGTCTTCAGAAGTTTTCTGAATTTAAGGTGATCAGTACATTTCCGTATGTATGTGGTTAGCTGGTTCCAATACAAGGGGGCAAGGTATGAGAAGGAACACACACCCAACAGCGGCTCACCTAGGGTTCAGCACCTCAATCCCTATCTTTTGGAAATAAATGTCCTGTGCATTCACTTCCAGAGCCTGCCGCAGTTCAGCTCTACTGGAATCCAGAAAGATAAATTCTTGTAAGAAAGGAAGGTGCACCAGGGTTGGAGTCAGAGTCATCCAAGTTAGTCCAGTAGTTTCCTTTATTTGTATCAATATTTTAAAATGGCCATCAGCCAACGCGTTTCGTACCTAAGCAGGAGCTTCATCAGGGCTTAGATTATAACGTAAGGAATAATGTCAGAGAGTTGGTTAGAGTTGGTTAGAGTCGGAAGCAAAGCAGAGGCGATCGGATTTTTATGATCTACTGGCCGGAGGATATTGGATAAAATACTGCGGAACCCTTATTGTGGGTATTTCCCAAGTTGCAGCGTGTTTGCATGGAGACATATCCTCCTATCTGATAATTCAGGAGAATGGATGAGTTTACTTTGGGCCTTCATTGAGAGGTTTTTCTGCCGAGCTGCTTTATACGAATACAGAGACATTATTCCTTACGTTATAATCTAAGCCCTGATGAAGTTCCTTCTTAGGAACGAAATGCGTTGGCTGATGGCCATTTTTAAAATATTGATACAAATAAAGGAAACTACTGGACTAACTTGGATGACTCTGACTCCACCCCTGGTGCACCTTCCTTTCTTACAAGAAGGTATGAGAAGGATTTACCGCCTGAATGGGATTTCCTGATCCGAGGTACTGTAAGGAGAGCTTTGTCAGTAGAGCTTAAGGTTCTGCCTGGCTGGTAAGGTGTAACTTCGCGGAAAGATAACTTGGTCCTGTGCCGTTCAGAGATTTGTGTGATAAACAGCAGATTTTTTGTAATATTTTTGCGGCCAGGAAGCCAGTGAAGCAAGTACAAAAGGGGAGAAGAGGCAGTCCCAGGTGGGAGATTTTCATTGAGGCGAGCTACTGTATTTTGGAGCAATTGAAGTTTAATTAGAAGTGTCTCATTAGCAGTGGCCAGTAGGGCATTACAGTATTCCAGGTGGCTGGTAACCAATGCTTGGACCAAAGTTTTCCTCACAGAAAGTAGGAGTAGAGGAAAGACTCTTGGCAGTAGTCGCATTATATAAAAGCAGGTGCCAGTGGTAGTCACAACCTGTTCTTTCATGGTCAGCAATTGATCAAAGCAAACGCCCACGTTTTTAACTGTCACTTTGGGAATTGGCACTGAGCCTAATTCAGAAGGCCACCAATCAGGGATCCAGAGCTGTTGGGCTCTGCCAAATAGCATATCTCTGTTTTGCTGGTATTCAGCTAGAGACAGTTTTCTGTCATCCAGGTTGCAATGGCTTTCATCTGGGATGCAAATCGTGCTTTCGCATTATTCAGATCTTTATCAAAAGAGATTACAAAATGAGTATCACCAGCATATGAAGGAGGTTCGGATCCTAATTCTCTGATGGTTTTAGCAAGGGGGGCCACATATTAAATAATGTAGGGCTAAGGCAAGAGCCCTGGGGCACCCCCTTGTCAAGCTCTATGGTGTGCGATTTGAAAGGGCCCAAGTTGATAGTCTGGGTTCTGTTAGATAGAAAATCAGCGAACCACTGTAGTGTCGTGCCATGGATTCCTATCATCTGCAGCCTCTGAAGCATCCTAGAATGAGACATAGTATCAAATGCTGCGGACAAGCCCAACAGCACAAGCAGTGATGGCTTATTATCATCTAGTGAGCACCTTAGGTGGTCAGTGACTGCAATAAGAGTTGTTTTAGTGCTGTGCATTGGTCTGAACCCAGATTAGAATGGGTCCAGAATCGGGTTTGATTCTAGGCACTCCATAAGTTGGCTTGTTATTTACCCTTTCAACAGCTTACTCAATAAGAGAAGCAGAGAGATCAGACAATAGGTGGAAAGGTCCATGGATGGAAGATTAGCCTTCTTTTGAATGGGTTTGACCTGTGCTGCTTTCCAAGCTAAGGGAACTTTCACAGAGCTTATTGATAAGTTAAGTAAAGAGGAGATGGCCGGGGTGAGCTGCTTGGACAATGCTGCTGAGATCCTGGCAGGAGCAATGTCCGAGGGAGACCCTGATTTGGCAGATGTCAATGCTTTCTGAATAGAATCCTGCCTAAATTGTTTGACATTGTCTAAGGTACAAGCACGAGTTGTAGGGGACAGACTGACATAAGACTCTGGGCACATTTGGTCATCTGCTCTGGGGAAGTCTTTGCAAATCACGTTTATTTTCTCTTCAAAGTGATTCGCAAAGCAATCACACAGAGCTTGTGATGGCGAATGTCAGGCACAGGCATGAGGATTTATAAAGGTATTAAGGACTCTGAATAACTCTTTTGAGGAGATAAACACCTGGCTGAGATGAAGAGAGATCTGTGCCTTCCGAACTTTTTAAATTTTACGATGATACATCGCTCAGGCTGCTTTGTAATCCTCTATATCGATCGAGTTATTTGACATCTCTCAAGTTTTTGCACAAGGCTTACTCACACAAATAGCTTACCACTTGACGACTATGACCCCCAACACACTAGGTTCAACCGACCATCCCTCCCAAATTGCTGTGGGATTTCACACACATGCAACTAAAAAAATACTAGTAAGACTAGCACTCACACAGGCCTCAGCATAAGGTATTCGTATGATTCATGCTTTTTCCGCTTTTAACTGAGAAGCGCTTATTTACAGGATTTCGCAGTGCCTGGACCAGCCAGGCCTGAATGGGTGTGGGAGCACTGTACCCAAGAGGACACGGTATAAGAAGCAGGCGCGCAACACCCATTGGGCTCAAAGGGCTTCAGCCCCTCCCCCCCCCGTCGTGTGTGGCAGCCCGGGCTGAGACAGCTTCCCGGGCACACACACAGCCGCACCCGAGTACTTCACAGGTCTTTAAAAGGCCATTTGCATGTTAATGAGGCTTCGTAGTTTTTTCACCCCTTCTAAGAGCCCATGCATCTCCACTCTGGCTATTGCTGGAAGAATTAGCCCCCCCCCCCGAAACTTTTTCTTAGCGCCCCCTGAAATTTGGCTCTAGTTGCGCCTCTGATAAGAAGTACAAAACTGAGGGGTACGCTGTGATGGGGGGCACAGCAGTGGCGTAGCAAGGAGGGAGCAGGACGCGCCGGGCGACACGAGTTTTAGATGCGGCGGCCCCCCCCCTGCTCTTACCTGCCATCTCGGGCAGCAATCAGCAGGCCCCCCCACTCTTCAATGCGGCTGCCACGGGGCGGCAAACAAAGCGACTGCCATGGGAGGCCAAAGGTCTAGCTATGCCACTGGGGCACAGTGAACTTTGATTTTATTTAAACTTAAGAAGCCAAAGAGATAGGCCTCTTTTCAAGTGAGCCACACTAAAAGTAGGAGTAGCCATGTCGTGGGCTGTGTTGGGGAAAAGGCCATGGTAGAGATTATATATATACACCAAGGACCTGTGAAGTCACATTGAAAATATAAATTGACACACCAAGGACCATTGAACAATTGATTGTGAAACACTGAAAGCAGTGAAAGCATTGATAAAGTGGATGATAGCAAAACATGTTGGCTACGGAGAATGGAAATAAAATTAGAGATCTCTTAACTTAGAAAAGAAGGAAATTAACTCTAGACAAAGGGTATTTATATGGGCTTTACTAAAGATAATTTATGAAAGAATTTCATTAATAAACAAGAAACATTTGAGAAGTTTAAGACTTTATGAATAAAGAGACATTGGAACATTGTAGTGCTTGAGTAAGCCATGGAATTTGGAACTGGTTGTAGAGCGAGAAGTAGAGTCGTCAGGAGATCCCTTAAATCCGTTGTAGACAGATCTTGCAGAGTAGAACGATATTAGCACAGAGCCATTTGTGCATCAAGGGCAGGAAACGGGTAGTAGGTATTGGCCGTGGCATCAAGGGATCTTAAAACTTAGTATATAAAAGAGGCATGGCCACGCGATTCAGGTAGAATTTGCAGAGACGTCTATACAGAAATTCCTTAGGTTTGCATAAGCCACTTTCCGTAAACTGCCGGGAAGGGTTGGTAGAATGGTCCCTGCTTGCACACAATGTATCAGAGGAACATAGCTCCTGAGTAAAGTAGCAGTCCTGTCACCTACAGATCTGCCCTTTGTCCTATAAATTTTATGAAAGTCCATTTGGAAAAAAAGAAGCTTTCAAAAGCATCATTTTGACTTATTTTGAAAACATTTTGGGAGGACAATCCTCGAAGGGCAGATTGGCGGGCACGCTGGTTCACTCACTCCATCATTTGCGATCTGTTCATAGACATTAGGAGGTGCAATCTCTGTCACACCTTCATTGACAGGGGTGTGTATTTATCGATTGCCATAGTCCTGGCGCCCTAAATATAATTTGGGCCTCTAGAGATACCACTTGCCTTTAGTCTTGCGATAACCACGTGGGAGTAGATATTCAGGGACATAAAGGGGTTTAGGGGCCATTCTTCTGTGATTAGATGGCGTTGTACTTAAGTGTCTCTGCTCAAAAATAGATTCAGTGAATACATTTTGGATGGGTTCAAATGCACTCATCAGCAGACATGGACTCACTATAAATGCAGCTATCTGAAGTTTACATGTATGAGCTACATTTACCCTGAATCTAGGTAAAGTAATGTAAAGCCCCTGTACTAGTTAACTACAGGTCCATCCCTCCATCGCCAAACTAGTCCCTGAGGCATAGTAAGTTTAGTGATTCTACAGGGAAATAGATTGATTTCGGGGATGTGTTTTAAGTGGTGGACATATATTTGGGCATGCCATGGGTTCCCCTTCAAGAAGGGACAAGGCCTCGCAGTTCTACACAGAAGCAAAGCTAATTTACGTATGGTTGGCTTTCTTTCTGTAGTGGCACAGATGAACCTAACAATTACGGCGTGAAATGGGCCTGGTGGTTCAGATTAAATTGAGCAACTACACCCATCTCTTTTTTATTATCTAAGGGTTACTATGGTCCCCTTGTAAATCTCCTGTCCGCATGGAGAAAATTACAGCCTCCTGTTGTGGTTTGTGCCTCACTTGGATTCATGAAATCAGACATCCAGGTAAACCCGAAGAGGTTGTTGTACAGAGGGTTTGCGCCTATAACTCATATACATTCATGTATCATTCCCAGCATCTCTTTTTTTTTAGTTTTATATAGCGCGAACTAGACCCGAAGATATCAGGTATCAGAGAGCTTTACATGAGCACCAGTTTCGTTACAGATGGACACATTCATCTTTATTAGGCACGGGGAGATTAAGTGATCTGCCCAGAATCACAGGATGTTGAGAGTCGTTGCCGAGACTCCAACACGGTTCCCCAGCTTCGACGTCAGCTGCTCTAGCCGTAAGGCTACATCCACTCTTTTAGGTCTCCAGTGATCTTTTCAGGGATTGAAAAGGAAAAGACTCTGTAGAACCACAGTTGGACCCAGGAGAAGCTTCTTCAACGTGGCCTTCAGCGCCACAGAATCCAAGCTAGACATAAATAAACTCCACTGGGCAGGGTAGCCAATAGACTACTTTTCAAGCATGTCTGAAGTTTTGGTGGGGCCCGGGGCGCACATGTCAATATTTGTCGCCATCTAGCGGTTTAAGCAATGTTAGCCACCATAAATATACAGGACAATATTGCTAATCTATTAAGAGATTTCGCAGTAGCACTGCAGGACCTTTAAAAAGAGTGGGTCCTGGGGAATAATGCCTCCTCTACCCCCCCTACTGACACCCCTGCTAAGTTTAGGGATATATGAGCTGATGAATCTATTCCAGCAACCATTGGCATCACCCTGGAATATTTGTGCTGCACTCAGCTATGCCCCCGCCAAAGAAACGCCGGCTTTATTGCCATTTGCAATCTGAGACAGGTATCAAACATTGTCCTGGGCTCGTGTTAGTCATACCATGGCACGTTTCGCCATTGAGAAGGTATTTATACAAGCATTGGTACGATTAATAAGGCTAGCTTTATCAGGCGGATGCGACGGCTATTTATTTATGTTTTAATGCAAGCAGGTGCCACAAAAAGAACAAGCATTTGCAATGCAATTGGTCTGGCCTTTGGGACCTTATATGTATTTAGCTATGCAGCACATTAGCCTGGGTGCTGAAACATCTACTGTTCTTTAACATGGAGGGAAAGTAAGCACCAAACTGCATGACACGCCAGGTATGGGAACACACGGAGAGAAATATTGCCTTTCAGCGGGAAATGGTATAGTCCAAAGCTATGTTTTTAATATAAAATCAGGACCTTCGGTGGTCATATCACTGAAAATACAAGATTTGAAAAAAATATTGTCTACGGGTGCTCGTGGAAGACAATTTCTATGGACTGGAATCTAGAGAATGCTAAAGTGATTCTGGTATTTTACTGACCTCTGCTGGTCATTTTCTATCAAGAGGGTTAAATAGAGGCAGTTGCCAGAAAAATTAAAAAAAGAAAGTCCCTCAGCAGAAAGCAATTCTGGTATTTTACTGACCTCTGCCGGTCGTTTTCTATCAAGACAGTTAAATACAGGCAGTTGAACAGAAAAAAAAGTCCCTAAGCGGAAGGAGACAAGTCCTAGGGCTGATCTCCAGAGCCCACAAAGTACATAAACATATAAGTATACATATAAGTATATACTAAAGTAAATACAATATTAATAATAATAATACCAGCATTTGTAAAGCGCACAGCTACCTCCGGAGAGGTGTCCCGGCGCTGGGGGCCGTCGGGAAGATTAAGCGAGCTATTGCCCAGAGTCACATGGTGCTGGGCTAACCTGCCGCCGGCGATCGAACCGTGAACCCCGTGGTCCGGAGTCAGGTACCCTGGCCGCTGCGCCACACCTCTTCCACAAGAGGTCTCGAATGCTCGACCTAAAAAGGGAAGATAAACCCACTTCCTAAATGTAGTTCGCAATAAAATATTTAAATAGGAAAAGAGTAATCATCACATATAATTTCGATAGAACATTACGGATATGTCTCAAAAGGCAGGTGCAGTTAAACAAGTATTGGCACTTATTTTTGTTTCAGTGCAGATCAGAGGAAACTGTGCGTCTTATTGATGCAAAGAAAAGGTACTACTGGATTTGAATCATGGTAACCTGAAAGCACTGCTTAAGCACACGATGATAGCAAAAAAATAAAAGGATAAAGAAAGGAGAGGTTAAAGAATTGGTGAAGTATTGGCCCAAAAGCCCTGGCTCTGAAGTGCTCTTCAATGAATGAAGAATGCTGTAAAAAAGCACCTCTGCATATGTATGTATTTTTTATTTATAAATGTTTTTGATTACATGGGTTGGTTGGTGAGACAACTAAGGCTGTCTCTAGGCCGGACCTAAAACAAAAGCTGCATGTTCCCCCCCAAAGAATCTATAAAGCAACTTGTGACATGGCACAAATTTGAGTGCTAATGACACATGGTAGAGGAGAAGCACAAGGAGGGATGCTCACAGCCCAGGATAGCTAAATGCCCTCATCCTGCTGTGTTCAGAGAGAAAGCAGGGCACTGGAAGACAAAGGGGGAAGACCAAGGGTGCAACTGCATTACAGATTTTTAAATGTACTTGGTCAACAGACACTGTGCAAATAATTGTTACCGTGCACGTTGGTTCAAATCTCCTGTTTCTAGTTTTCTTGAAAGTTCTTGTAGTGTTCTCCTCAGTAATAGAATCACAGGAAACACCGAAGCTGGGCATAAGTCTTTATTATAAAGAAACAATATGGACGGACCCTGGAATAGTGGAGATCTATCAATCACTATGTGTGGTAAGTCCAAGGACCATTAGGTATATTTAAAAGACCCCTCACACACCAACCTAGTTGGTGTCATGCTTCATCATTGGGGTCCCAACCGGGAGGCCTAATGCCGCCCGGTTGTGCTACGACGCCTGATTACAGCGGAGCAGGTGTAGTGTGAAGATGTGATGTAAAAATTAAAAATACCTCTGAGAATCCTTGCCCAGTAAATTTATTAGTGGCGGCTCAGGGTATGGTTAAAAACTATGTGAAACCGACTAACAAGAAATATTCATCTGTAGTAGTTTAGGTGATGCGGTCTACATGTTTCAGCCCGTCAAAAAATTCAAATGGGCTTTCTTCAGGACCTAAAATTCAAGTGAGTGGCAAAGTGAAGGCCACGTGAGAAAGTAAAGTACCAACACACGCACTAAGGTGTGTGGACTCGGTGTTGATATACTTACAGACACCACTCAAAAAACAATTAGTAGAAAAAGTAAGCAGCTAATCGGGACATGAGAGGGGATTCAACCGATCAACCGATTTGGTTCCGTGAGGATTCCCATGAGACTACCTACTGCGGTCTCCCGAAGTCCCGGCTGGCTTTGCGAGTTTGCGTGCTTGTCATCAATCACAAGAATGAAGAATTCCAAACGCAGGCTGAAGGAAGGAGCTGCGTGTTCGGAATGCGAATGGTGAGTGCGAGGAAAGTTTTTTGAATGATGCACAGAGGAAACGGCACTCGGGTAACGGTAGTTGGGAAAATAATAGAAAGTAATTAAAAAAAATGTACCCAAAGGAGAAGTGCCGCGTAGTAAGATGTCAATATTCTCGCATCAACTCGCAAATACACAGTAGGGATGACATCAGCAGTACTTGAATTGCAGTAGCACGGACTTCCGATGAATATTTCTGGAAATGCTGTGGGTCCAGGGTTGGCAGTGAAACGATCCCGAGCGCGTCGCCAAAATTCTGTAGTGTTCTCCTCAGTAATAGAATCACAGGAAACACCGAAGCTGGGCATAAGTCTTTATTGCCAACCCGCAGAAGTACAAGTAGACTCTCAGAGAAGAGCGTAGCATCTGACAGTAACATTCTATGCGGGAATATATAGAAGGTGGAACATGGAATGGAGAAAGGGTTCCAACATCTAAGAACATACACAGTTCAATGGAAGCAAAGGAAGGATAAGAACAAGCACACTAACCATATACTAACCATATACTATACATCCTTCCCCTTGTAAATTTTAAAGAAAAAAAAACAACAACAAAAAAACTTTAAACACATACAAAATCATTAAAACGAGTAGGTTTCTTAATAATCCTCCCACTGGAAGTTTTAGGCTCACAAGAAGAAGGATTATCTTCAATAACCAAAGGAGTTTGTACAGAGGTAGGTGGAGAAACATCCAACGTAATCGCTTGAGAACCTGAGGAAGTTTCATCAGATGAACAATTGGTATTAGAGCATAAATCACAATCAAATAGCCACCAATAATCGTGGTTAGGGGTAGAGACATCAGATGATGCTGGGAGAACATTCTTAGTGGGGGCTAAACGGTTCATATGTCAAATTTCACCATTAACAAGTACAACAGTGTTATTATTCACTTTTATAACTTGGTGAGGTTTGATGAATCGGTTTGCCCCTTTGGGAGTTTTTTTTGCAAGTTTGACACGAACCCATTGACCAACAGAAAGACTAGTTGTTTTGCTTCCATGTTTCGTGTCAAAGTAAACTTTGTTTTTAGACTGGGACAATTTAATGTGATGTTTGATACTATCCCAATCACAATGAACACATTTGCTTGTATTCATCCAGCCAGGGTTTTCCTTAGAAAACGGAATCCTGCCCCTCATGATAGAGAAAGGACTGCAACCAAGAGAAGGATGACTGGTCACCCTGCAGGACCAAGTCATCTTCATCAACTCATTTTCCCAAGACAGGTTAGACTTATTGGACAGTTGAATAATACTTTTGATGATTCTGTTGATTCTTTCTACAACACTATTCCCACTTGGATTATATAATGCAGTGAATTTATGTTCAATGCCAGAAGAACGCAAATAATGGACCATTTCGTTGGATTTGAACTGAACCCCATTGTCAGTGAGGATGGATGCGGGAAAACCTTCCCTAAGAAACACAGCATCCAAAAACTTGATGACAACGAGGGAATTCACAGTTTCAACAATACTCAATTCAAACCACTTGGAAAATAAATCTGCAACAACAATAATGTACTTAATGGAACCATCTTGCCAAGAGATGGGACCCATGAAGTCCAAAGCAACTTCTTGCCAGGGAGAATTGGGACAATGTAATGGAAAAGAAGGAGGATTGAGGGTTTTGAGAGATTTGTCTGCACTTTCACAACTAACACACTGCCTGACATATCGCTCCACAGCTGAATCAGCACCAGGCCACCAATAAAGAGCCTTTAGTCTTTGTTTGGTGCGAGTGATGCCAGAATGACCATCATGACACAAACAAATTATTTTGTCTCTCAAAGTGGTGGGAGGTACAATTTTTTTCCCTCTCAACAAGAACTGATCATACACACATAGTTCATGGCTAACCTCCCAAAATCCTCTGAGTTCATCAGTAATACTCTTTTTATCAACACCATTCCAACCATTGATGACTTTCGATTTAACATCAAGAAGAACGGCATCCTCATTTTCAGCACTGGTCCACTCTGAACGCTCAATGCATCCTTGTAAAGCATCAAAATGAGAAATGCTAGCAACAGAAAACTCATTCCATGAATTGGAGTCTATCTCAGTCAAAGGTAATGCCATTCTGCTTAGAAAATCAGCTGTTCTGTTTTTTACGCCAGGAACATATCTTACAGTGTACAAAAAATCTTGAAGCCGCATTGAAAATCTGGCAATTCTAGAGGTGGCTTTAGATAAACCTTCGGTGGTAAGCAGCTTAGTTAAAGGTTTATGATCGGATCTTACAACAAAATGCCTACCCCATAAAAATTTCCTAAAGTGTTCCATGGCCCACACGCAAGCCAAGGTCTCTCTTTCAATTACCGAGTACCTTTCCTCTGAGGGAGACAACGATCTGGAGGCATAAGCAATGACAACCTCGTTCTGATTACCATCACATTGGGAAAGGACGGCACCTAAACCTTTGGAGCTTGCGTCGGTAGTGACAAACGTGATAGCTAAAGGATCGAAACCTTGTAGGTTAGGAGCTTTACTGATAGAATCTTTAATGGCTAGAAACGCTTGTTGGCACTCTGAAGACCAATCAAAACTGACTTTATTCTTAAGTAACAACCTCATGGGATGAGTTTTTTCGGAAAAATTCTCAATGAATTTAGAATAAAATTCCGCTAAGCCCAAGAATGATCGCAAATCATCCTTGGACTTAGGGGAAGGAGCATGAACAATAGCATTAACCAGTTTAGGTTTGGGTTTGATACCATGTTGACTTATCTCATTGCCCAAGTAAACCACACTGCGCTCAGCAAATTTGCACTTTGAAATTTCACCGGTTAGACCTTTGGATAATAAGATTTGCAACACTTTTCTCAATCTGTTATCGTGTTCAGGTTTGTCTCGACCCATAACAAGAATGTCGTCCTGAAAAAAAGTAACCCCAGGCATATCACCAAACAATTGAGACACTAACCTCTGAAATACAGCAGCTGCAGAGGCTAAGCCGAAAGGCATTCTACAGAATTGGTAGCAGCCAAAAGGTGTACAAAAAGAAGTGACACTTCTGCATGACGGGTGTAAAGCAATTTGATGATATGCGGAAGAAAGGTCGATGGTGGAAAACCACTTTGAACCCCTGGTCATAGAAAGCATTTCATCAATCCTGGGTAAAGGAAACTGGTCAATGATGATGTTCTCATTGAGACTTCTGAGATCAACGCAGAGGCGAATTTTTCCGTTGGCACGTCTTGCGACGACCAACGGAGAAAACCACTCAGAAGCCTCAATAGGCTCGATGATGCCTGCATCTTGTAATTTATTTAACTCAAGTTTTACCTCCTCCCTTGCAATCATAGGAATATTGCGAACCATGTGGATTTTAGGAATAGCAGAAGGCTTGACCCTGATGAGATGGGTAAAACCCTTAAGTTTACCAATTTTTCCACAAAACACTTCTTTAAATTCATCTAACACCCATTTCCTTGTATTCTCACTGTCACACGCGACTAAAACTTGTTCAGGGCTATTGGGATCTAAAATAATGCACAGAGCCTTCTGGTCCTTCCACCCCAAAACTAAAGGACCATCAACAGCTACATACAATTTGCATAATGCTTGCCTTCCTTTAAATTAAATGTTAGTAAGCGAAAACCTAATATATTTATCTTTTCTCCTGTAAAACTTTCAGGATTAATATCTGAAGGTTCTAAATGTGGACCAAGGGCATTCACAAACTTATCATCCCAAATGGAACGAGCAATGATTGTGAATGGAGACCCAGAGTCGGCAGCAACTTGTAAAGGAATGCCTCCAAAATTGATAATGCACAAAGGTTTGCTTCTATCAGCATCAGTAACATTTAGAACAACATTTTTCATTTTGCACACAGAGGAGGAACCTAAATGAGAGTTTTCAGAATCCTCCGAATCTATTTCAGAAGAATCAGAATTCTCTGTAAGACAAGCAACTTGGTTAAATTTCTTGTTTCTTCTTCTACACACTTTGGCGAAATGGCCTACAATGTTACAATTGAGACACTTAGTAGATCTAGCTGGACAATTTTCTGAACTGGCATTATGCTTAGTGCTACCACACCTATAACATGCAAATGTGGAAACTTTCCCTTGAAATTTAGGTGTAGCTTTGTTAGTAAACTTGCTATTGAAAGTATGTTTCTCTGCAGGAATAGCTGAATTAAATTTTCCTTTAGGCTTGGAAGACACTAAGCTGACAGATGGTTTTTCTTCGCTGATGGAGATGGCCTTTGCACTTCTTTCAGAAAGTTCAGCTTTCTTAACTAAGGTAATAATATCTTTAAGACAAGAGTCTCCTTCAATCCATAGCTTGTCTTGAATGCTTTTACTCTTTTGGCAGATAACAAGCTGGTCTCTAATCATGTCGTCATGAAGTACCCCAAATTTGCACGAAGCAGCAAGATTTTTTAAACTGGCAACATATTCCTCAACGGATTCATTCTGCTGTTGCTTTCTTTTGTAAAATGTGCGTCTAGAAATCGCCACACAAACAGTTGGAGAAAAATGACTGTCTAAATCTAAAATTGCACATTTAAAAATATCAACATCTCCTGCTCTCTCCGCTTTTTGCATTTGGTTATACACTTACAAACCTTCAGGGCCAAGGCAGTACATGAGAATTCTTTTTTTTCTATCTGGAGAAAGAGTGCCGCTATTATCTCCTAAGGTGGCGATATAATTAAGGAAATAATCTTTCCATTCAGTCCATTTAACAGGAGGTTCTCCAGGATTGGTAAGAAACTCTTTAGGTGTGTTTAAATTAATAATAATAATAACCACAAAAGCCCCACGTTGTGTGGAGAAGGGAACGAGAGGCACGGGGTCTTAGGAGCTAGCAGCCTCCAACACTAACAGTCTAACCACAAAAAGCTGCTCCTAACTGAATTGTAACTACGAGGTTTGGGATGTATTTGTAAGTGAAGGCATCTCACAAAAAGTAACGGACTGGTCTCACACACCACCTGGTGTCATGCTTCATCATTGACCAGTCCTCGCCCTCTAAAACCTTGGTTTGATAGAGGGCGGGCATACACCTGACGACAGGGATGCACTTCTAAACTAAGTGGGGGCCCATAAACAAAAAGTGTGGTTAAAAAACATTATAGTTATCTTAATCGTGTTTTTAATGTTAAAGGTAACTATATGATATTAAAATCAAGTGACGGTATGTGGGGGAATTAATGTCCCCTATCCGTTATGTGAGAGGTCAACATGTTTCTGCCTTAATGGCCCGCTTGGGTCCAGGGCATTCGTCAGGACCTAAAAAGAACATAGAGGGCTCCGTTCTTACCAGCTAGTGGTAAGAGTAAACCACTGTGTGGGCGTGAGCACTGCCACACTCCACAACTTGATGGCCTCTAATTTCAAGCCTGTAAAAGAGAAATTGATTGAGAGAAATATATACACTGCCAAACCTTCTAAGTAGTTGAGAACTGAACGCAAAACATGCATTGTTTCAGAAAAACATAAGTGACTACTTATGTGACATGTGACACTCTATTTGTGTACATGAAATCAAATAAAAAGTGAGAATATAAATCTCACTGTTCTTACCCTAGATACCAAAGCTACTTGCCCCATGGGAGGAGGGGAGGGAAACCCCTGTAGTCAAACCCTGTTGAGAAACCATGGTACACATTTAAAATAATTCTCAATAAGAAAAATAATTCTCAATAAGAAAAATAATTCTCAATAAGAAAAAAGAAGAAAAAAGGGAAAAAGGTAGATGAGAGAACAGTTTTTGATCTGTGGCAAAATAAACCTACACATACAACACCATCTGCCTATCAGGTAATTGAACAACCATACATTCAAACAATTCTCATTCACACCCTTACTGCATCAAGGAAATTTCCCATGTGGATCCTAGGCGACTGCTCCCGGTCCTCCCTGATGAAGAAATGAGGTAAAGGAGAGTCGCGCTATATATAGTGCATTCTATCACACTAATTATCACCAAATGGTTCACAGGTGCTGATAATAATCATGTGATTTTTGGTTTCCTGTGTCACAAGAAAAGGCAGCCTGACCTACCCATGGCGATCGTATGCACATGCTCAGAGTGAACTACAGCTAATCAGTAGGAAAAAGGTTTGTGACTTCCTGTGTCTATTGAAACGAATGCCTGATTCTAAAATGGCTGTGCATGCTTGCAAACAAGGAAACTTTCCTTTTCAAGTTTCTACAAATGCTCAAAGTGGCTAAATGTACGCGCATGTACAATGCTGTAAATACGCGTATGTTCTATACTGTTTTAAATAGCGCGCGATAGAAAATTGCGCGCGATAAAAATTGTGTTCATCCTCAAAGTGGAGAACAATGAATCTGCCAACCACGGTCAGAAAAAGGGTGGCGGGGGGGGGGGGGAAGGGGAGGGGGGGGGGGGTTGGTTTGCAGGAATTAACACCTCACCCTTGGGAAAAATAAATAAAAAAATTTCCTCCGAATACGACGAAACTGTTCCGATATGACAACTTATGTGGATCAGGCGGGAGAGCTGGAGAACAAACTTTTGGAACGCCATTATCCAAAGAAAATAGTGAGAAGAGCAAAAAAACGTGCAAGGAACAATTCAAGAGAAGCTCTATTAGAGGATGTAATTAAAGAAGACACCAAAAGACTGGTGTGCGTTACTACATTCACCCCGGCCTCAAACACAGTACAAAAAATAGTGAGAAAAAACTGGCACATTCTTAATAGTGCAGGCAATCAGTGGCAACCACCTCTATTTGCCTTCCGAAGGAACAGGAGTCTGCGTGATGAATTGGTACACGCAAAAACACCAACAAGAGAGGATGGAGAACAGCAGACCTTGTGGACCCACCCACGACCTGTGGGTCATTTCTCTTGTGGGAACTGCACTTCTTGCAGTCTCACCGCTAACACCAAGGAGGTAGACATAGGGACTGGAAAACCTTGGAAGTTACGAGGATTCAGTAACTGTAACACAGAGAATGTTGTGTACCTCCTAACCTGTCCTTGCGGCCTCAGATATGTAGGGATGACTACTAGGAAAATCAAGGTACGAATCAGTGAACATCGGAGTACCATCCGATGTAAAAAGAACAACACTAAACTGACGCGTCATTTCACAGAAAAAAACATAATGACACAGACCTAAGATGGTCAATCCCAGAAGTGATGAAGAAACGCAAGTTTGATCTTACAAAAGCTCTACATGTGAGGGAACAACGATGGGTGTTTCGTCTCCGCTCTTGGCAACAAGGCCTCAACGATGAAATACCATGGCTCCAGATGGGACAATAGGAATCCCTAAAATCCATCTTTAATTTAATTTCTACACATTATCTACATGTTTTGGGCACGCCTATTTTACCTTAGGATTCACTCTATAAAGCACTGACAATCTGTGAGGCTACATTTAACTGATTGAGACCCTCATTGTGCATATTTGAGTACTATACCCCCTATATAATAAAAAAAAAATTATTTATTTTTCCCAAGGGTGTGGTGTTAATTCCTGCAAACCAACCCCCCCCCGCCCCTCCCCTTTCCCTCCCCCCCCCCGCCACCCTTTTTCTGACCGTGGTTGGCAGATTCATTGTTCTCCACTTTGAGGATGAACACAATTTTATCGCGCGCAATTTTCTATCGCGCGCTATTTAAAACAGTATAGAACATACGCGTATTTACAGCATTGTACATGCGCGTACATTTAGCTCACTTTGAGCATTTGTAGAAACTTGAAAAGGAAAGTTTCCTTGTTTGCAAGCATGCACGCCCATTTTAGAATCAGGCATTCGTTTCAATAGACACAGGAAGTCACAAACCTTTTTCCTACTGATTAGCTGTAGTTCACTCTGAGCATGTGCATACGATCGCCATGGGTAGGTCAGGCTGCCTTTTCTTGTGACACAGGAAACCAAAAATCACATGATTATTATCAGCACCTGTGAACCATTTGGTGATAATTAGTGTGATAGAGTGCACTATATATAGCGCGACCTCCTTTACCTCATTTCTTCATCAGGGAGGACCGGAGCAGTCGCCTAGGATCCACATGGGAAATTTCCCTTGATGCAGTAAGGGTGTGAATGAGAATTGTTTGAATGTATGGTTGTTCAATTACCTGATAGGCAGATGGTGTTGTATGTGTAGGTTTATTTTGCCACAGATCAAAAAACTGTTCTCTCATCTACCTTTTTCCCTTTTTCTTCTTTTTCTTATTGAGAATTATTTTTCTTATTGAGAATTATTTTAAATGTGTACCATGGTTTCTCAACAGGGTTTGACTACAGGGGTTTCCCCTCCCTCCTCCCATGGGGCAAGTAGCTTTGGTATCTAGGGTAAGAACAGTGAGATTTATATTCTCACTTTTTATTTGATTTCATGTACACAAATAGAGTGTCACATGTCACATAAGTAGTCACTTATGTTTTTCTGAAACAATGCATGTTTTGCGTTCAGTTCTCAACTACTTAGAAGGTTTGGCAGTGTATATATTTCTCTCAATCAATTTCTCTTTTACAGGCTTGAAATTAGAGGCCATCAAGTTGTGGAGTGTGGCAGTGCTCACGCCCACACAGTGGTTTACTCTTACCACTAGCTGGTAAGAACGGAGCCCTCTATGTTCTTTTTAGGTCCTGACGAATGCCCTGGACCCAAGCGGGCCATTAAGGCAGAAACATGTTGACCTCTCACATAACGGATAGGGGACATTAATTCCCCACATACCGTCACTTGATTTTAATATCATATAGTTACCTTTAACATTAAAAACACGATTAAGATAACTATAATGTTTTTAACCACACTTTTGTTTATGGGCCCCCACTTAGTTTAGAAGTGCATCCCTGTCGTCAGGTGTATGCCCGCCCTCTATCAAACCAAGGTTTTAGAGGGCGAGGACTGGTCAATGATGAAGCATGACACCAGGTGGTGTGTGAGACCAGTCCGTTACTTTTTGTGAGATGCCTTCACTTACAAATACATCCCAAACCTCGTAGTGGCAATTCAGTTAGGAGCAGCTTTTTGTGGTTAGAGTGTTTAAATTAATGCCAACCATTAGATTGTTAATAACATTTGCAGAAGAGGAAGAACTTCCTGAACTTCCTTCCATGGTGTAGAGAACAATACAAATGTAACAGGCAAAAATATAAAGTAATATAAGTAAATAAATACTTGCAGAAAAAAACGATGAAATTGTAGGAAGAAAACACAGTCCGTTGAAAAAGGAGCGAGGAAGAAGCAGTGAAAATCGTGCCGAAACTGACTAAAACAAAAACGAGCCGAAAGTGACTCGAAGAAAGCAAGCGCGTTGCTAAGCAATGATGAAAACAAAATGGAGGCACGTAAAGGTCACGCACTGTGACGAACGTAGGTGTCCCAAGGTGCTTTGCGAGTTTGCGTGCTTGTCATCAATCACAAGAATGAAGAATTCCAAACGCAGGCTGAAGGAAGGAGCTGCGTGTTCGGAATGTGAATGGTGAGTGCGAGGAAAGTTTTTTGAATGATGCACAGAGGAAACGGCACTCGGGTAACGGTAGTTGGGAAAATAATAGAAAGTCATTAAAAAAAATGTACCCAAAGGAGAAGTGCCGCGAAATAAGATGTCAGTATTCTCGCATCAACTCGCAAATACACAGTAGGGATGACATCAGCAGTACTTGAATTGCAGTAGCACGGACTTCCGATGAATATTTCTGGAAATGCTGTGGGTCCAGGGTTGGCAGTGAAACGATCCCGAGCGCGTCGCCAAAATTCTGTAGTGTTCTCCTCAGTAATAGAATCACAGGAAACACCGAAGCTGGGCATAAGTCTTTATTGCCAACCCGCAGAAGTAAAAGTAGACTCTCAGAGAAGAGCGTAGCATCTGACAGTAACATTCTATTCGGGAATATATATAAGGTGGAACATGGAATGGAGAAAGGGTTCCAACATCTAAGAACATACACAGTTCAATGGAAGCAAAGGAAGGATAAGAACAAGCACACTAACCATATACTAACCATATACTACAGTTCTCTTGCTCTGAGCAAACAATATGGCAAAGCAAGCTCATAAAATATATTATTTGGCTTCTTTTCCAAACAAGCATTGGCAAACCAATAGATCTGGTTTTGAGGAGTCTGTCATATCTTTTTGACTAATATACATAATTGGCATTAAACATTTAAAAGTAATTTAAAAAAACAAATGCTACTGCCTAAAGATGGCTGCAAATATTAGCAAACAAATCATAAAAAATGACCCATTGTAATAATGATTTAAAAAATTTGAAAAGAAAGCAGAAAGGAAAACAAAGATTGGCCCACCCGCCCTGGCACTGAAGTGACTATTTTTCAGGTGGATGTGCACATGCGCAGAAGCAAAATGCCTTCACTCATAGTGAAGAGAGACAATAACCAATGTCAGCTGAACAGTTTCCACATGATGTTTGCTGTGGTGGATGGAGTCAAATCTGAATGACACTTAGTTTAGTTTAGCCATTTATAAAGCGCCTGGTTACACCGCCGGTGCGTCCCCGCGCTATAATGGTACTCTGAAAGACAGGAGGGACAATGACTGCGGAGACACCCCTGTATCCCCTAGATAGTTCCGCTATTGGAGAAGAGCCAAGTCTTTAGCTGTTTGCGAAATTTCATTTCACTTACGTAGACCAGTGAATAAATAGGGTTGCCCGAAAGCCCAAATATGCATAAATATGTATGTAATTTTTTAAAGATATTTTTTGGGGGAAATTAGGCTATCCGGACAGTTGTAGTTTTTCTTTGCTAGACCTGAGGGTAGTTTAGAAACGGTCTTTAAGCTTCTCTTATTCCGAATACATTGTAAGGAAACAGTTCCACAATTTCATCCAATCATTACACACTTCTCCAGGAACTAATCTACTCCATTCTCATATCTGTCTAATTTCAGGCATTTTCAACTGTCACTAACTTATACAGTCCTGACACCATTCAATTAAAGCACTGTTTTTGTTTTTTGTTTTACATTGTGTGGTATGAACAGGTTCGCTGGTATTAGGTGATTCTGTGGCTGTGGCATTTCCTGGAGGAATTTAGTACACTCGCCATATAATCCACAGTCTGCTGCATAATATGGGATTTTAACCAAAATATGTTTGTTCCTAGCTGAAACGGATCAAAATGTAGCAAAAAAACGCCACACTTGGTGCTGCTTAGTGGCAGACGGCTAGCAAAGTTTAACTGGTCACCTTTCAATTGCTGATTGCTGTATTCAGAAGTTAAGCTTTTACTGAGAATAAACCTTTCATAGATAAAATTAATTTGTTTTAAAATGTTAAACTAGTGAAATAATGCATCCTGAAAATGTGCCACATCATGTTGTATAATGTGCCTCTTGCCACATAATTTAGTCTACAGTACCACATAATGTTGCCCTCTATTGCTTAATAATGGTCCTGGCTATGAATCAAGTTTAATTGTACATTATACCTCAGAACAATGTGTACTATTCAGCGCTCTGCCAATAATAATAAAAAATGTTGCCCTAAATAAAAACTTGTTGCTAAATAAGCAAACATAACATTGGAATTCACTATAAACGCGTATCTTTTTTTATTTTTTAAGCAAAGACCTTAAAACAAAAGGTGCTGTAGTCTCGTGGCTAATGCAAAAAGAACAATTGATGAACATTCCCGTTTAGACCTAGCCATATGCAAATCAGTCTTGACCCTGTTCCCCATGGGAACAGTCCAGCTCGAACTGCCAAGCCAGGTCCTCCCTGGACTGGAAACAAACATCCAAGGACCCGGGGTATAACCCCTCATCAGCCAGGCTAGCTTGACTCCCACTCGGTCTCGGGGTGACAAATGCACAAAGAACAATTGATGGACAGAATGCTGAACAGTGTCAAACATTCACTGCAGTACAGAGATCTGGGCATAAATCCATTGTTTTTTGTTCCCCATGCCATTCCAGTTTAGACCTATCCATATGCAAATCAGTCTTCCTTTTGCTTTCATCGCCCTAAGTGGGAAGGGTATGCCCAGACGTGGGTCCCGTGCTCAATGCGCCACTGAATTCAAGCTAGCCTGGCTGATGAGGGGTGATGCCACTAAACCGGTCCCAGGATGCTTGTTTCCGGTCCAGGGAGGACCTGGCTTGGCAGTTCGGGCTAGACTGTTCCCATGAAGCACAGGGTCAAGACTGATTTGATTGTGGCTGGGTTCAAACTGGGGTGGCGTGGTGAGCAAAAGAACGATGGATTAAACGCAGATCTTTGTGACTGGGGGTGAATGTTTGCATTGTTCAGCATTCCGTCTATCCTTTGTTCCTTTTGCTTTTGTCACCCTAAGTGGGAAGGGTATGCCCAGACGTGGGTCCCGTGCTCACTGCACTACTGGATCCAAGCTAGCCTGGCTGATGAACGGGGTGATGCCCTGAAACTGGTCCCAGGATGCTTGTTTCTGGTCCAGGGAGGGCCTAGCTTGGCAGTTCGGGCTGGATTGTTCCCTTGAGGCACAGGGTCAGGACTGATTTCCATATGGCTGGGTCCAAACTGGGGTGGCATAGTGAGCAAAAGAACGGCTTTGTGACTGGGGGTGAATGTTTTGATTGTTCAGCATTCCCTCCATCATGGGGGTGAATGTTTGCATTGTTCAGCATTCCCTCCATCATTTGTTCCTTTTGCTGTAGTCTTGTGGCTAAGTCACTGACTTTGGAGATCCGGGTCCTTATCTTGGCTTTGGTTGTAATCATGTATTTCTGGGCAAATCACTTAATCTCCCTGTGCCTAATTTGTAAATACTTGAAATGTAATTCATTTGTAAATGCATGACACGCACTGGGTACTTCAAAAAGATGTAAATTCCCATTTGATATAGACGCTCGTGTATTGTCTCTCAATACTTGCTCTACGTGCAGCGCTCTGTTCTTGCCCAGGTAGGCATGTACTAGTGAAATGCCAATCCATACACACCAACAAGCTATTGAAAAGAAAAACTCCTTCGGAGACGCATCGTAAACTCTGGCCTTTTCCCACGAATTCAGAAAATGTTTTCGTTCCTAAACCTCCACCCCCCTCCTCTGCCTAGTCCCCAAATTTCACATCAGTTTTAGGTCAAGTTCCATTCGTGAGAACCACAGTCGTCCACCTCGTGAACAAATATGTAGGCATGTTCGTTACTGAACCGTAGACAGCACAAATACAAATGGCCACTAGATGGCGATATAGCTACGCTTTTACTATTCTTCCCTCTAAAATCCTTCATGCTTTGGGGCAGTTTACCTCATGTCTAGGACATTCCACCTGCAGAGCTTCGACTTCCTGTCCAGTCTAAGGGCTTAGTGCTTGCTGTCCCTGTTCGTTTCAAGAAGTTGAGTGGGAGGGACTAAATTAAACAAGCTTTTGCAATGCAATAGGTCTCGCATTTACGCACGTTTGAGCTATTGGCATTGTAAATGACAATGCCTTTTATTTATGTTTTGGTTTTTAAAACATAAATAAAAGACATTGTCATTTACAATGCCAATAGCTTCAACTTGCGTAAATGAGAGACCTATTGCATTGCAAATGCTTGTTTCATCCCAGCTACTTGGTGCTGCCCTGCATGGGAATTCCTACCTGGAGAATGACAATGCTGTCCAGAACTGCCCATTCCTTCCTGACTTCAGTGACCTTGCATGGCCTCCACTTTTACCCTTACTTTATCAGTACCACAGAATCAGTACTTCGAGGTTATTTTTTGCCCAAATATTCTTCTGGGGGACAGTTCTATGGATTTACAACACAGTCAGAAAATCAAGGCCATTACACTACAAGTCTTGCTCATAGGCAGGACCACTGGAATAACACAATATTGTGGCCGCTGCGTTCTCGGAGTATTTACATATTTTCCACACTTGCCACATGATTCAGATCTTCTGTATCAGTTGCAAACATTGATTCTAGCTCAGATGGATCAAAAGAGGCTTTAAAAAGCATCAGCCGTAGTCCCCCGGGGGAACAGACG
The DNA here is from genome assembly GCA_963921515.1 of Calotriton arnoldi. Lineage (NCBI taxonomy): Eukaryota > Metazoa > Chordata > Amphibia > Caudata > Salamandridae > Calotriton > Calotriton arnoldi. Next base: position 1,299,789 of record CAWUFW010005259.1, on the reverse strand, counting down.
CTTTGCAAAGATTAACTGTCACCATTTCGTTGCTGACGGCTGTATTCGGGTGTTAGAGTACTGCTAATGAGGAGAAACGTTTGCCCAGACAGTACAACTGTGTTGTAAAATGACAAAATAGCAAAATATTGCGACAGAATGTGCCATATTACGCTGCATCATTGCACATCTTCTGTGTCCGATTACGTTTGTACCTCTCCAATCCCCGCAGCACCTGTTCTGACCTGGGTCTCAGGCTCTACAACAGCTCTGCTGCCCTTGTTCTCTGGCTCTACAGCAGTTCTGCTGACCTGGTTCTCTGGCTCTACAGGAGCTCTGCTGACCTGGTTCTCTGGCTCTACAGCAGCTCTGCTGACATGGTTCTCAGGCTCTAGAGCGGCTCTGCTGACCTAGTTTTCTAGCTCTACAGCAGCTCTGCTGACCTGGTTCTCTGGCTCTACAGCAGCTCTGCTGACCTGGTTCTCTGGCTCTACAGCAGCTCTGCTGACCTGGTTCTCTGGCTCTACAGCAGCTTGCTGACCTGGTTCTCTGGCTCTACAGCAGCTCTACTGACCTGGTTCTCTGGCTCTACACCAGCTCTGCTGACCTGGTTCTCTGGCTCTACAGCAGCTCTGCTGACCTGGTTCTCAGGCTCTAGAGCAGCTCTGCTGACCTGGTTTTCTGGCTCTACAGCAGCTCTGCTGACCTGGTTCTCTGGCTCTACAGCGGCTCTGCTGACCTGGTTCTCTGGCTCTACAGCAGCTCTGATGACCTGGTTCTCTGGCTCTACAGCAGCTCTCATGACCTGGTTCTCAGGCTCGACAGCAGCTCTGCTGACCTGGTTCTCAGGCTCTACAGCAGCTTGCTGATCTGGTTATCTGGCTCTACAGCAGCTCTGCTGACCTGGTTCTCTGGCTCTACAGCGGCTCAGCTGACCTGGTTCTCTGGCTCTACAGCAGCTCTGCTGACCTGGTTCTCAGGCTCTACAACGGCTCTGCTGACCTGGTTCTCTGGCTCTACAGCAGCTCTGCTGATCTGGTTCTCTGGCTCTACAGCAGCTCTGCTGACCTGGTTCTCTGACTCTACAGCAGCTCTGCTGACCTGGTTCTCTGGCTCTACAGCAGCTCTGCTGACCTGGTTCTCTGGCTCTACAGCAGCTCTGCTGACATGGTTCTCAGGCTCTAGAGCGGCTCTGCTGACCTGGTTTTCTAGCTCTAAAGCAGCTCTGCTGACCTGGTTCTCTGGCTCTACAGCAGCTCTGCTGACCTGGTTCTCTGGCTCTACAGCAGCTCTGCTGACCTGGTTCTCTGGCTCTACAGCAGCTTGCTGACCTGGTTCTCTGGCTCTACAGCAGCTCTACTGACCTGGTTCTCTGGCTTTACAGCAGCTCTGCTGACCTGGTTCTCTGGCTCTACAGCAGTTCTGCTGACCTGGTTCTCTGGCTCTACAGCAGCTCTGCTGACCTGGTTCTCTGGCACTACAGCAGCTCTGCTGACATGGTTCTCAGGCTCTAGAGCGGCTCTGCTGACCTGGTTTTCTAGCTCTACAGCAGCTCTGCTGACCTGGTTCTCTGGCTCTACAGCAGCTCTGCTGACCTGGTTCTCTGGCTCTACAGCAGCTCTGCTGAACTGGTTCTCTGGCTCTACAGCAGCTTGCTGACCTGGTTCTCTGGCTCTACAGCAGCTCTCCTGACCTGGTTCTCTGGCTCTACACCAGCTCTGCTGACCTGGATCTCTGGCTCTACAGCAGCACTGCTGACCTGGTTCTCAGGCTCTAGAGCGGCTCTGCTGACCTGGTTTTCTGGCTCTACAGCAGCTCTGCTGACCTGGTTCTCTGGCTCTACAGCGGCTCTGCTGACCTGGTTCTCTGGCTCTATAGCAGCTCTGCTGACCTGGATCTCTGGCTCTACAGCAGCTCTCCTGACCTGGTTCTCAGGCTCGACAGCAGCTCTGCTGACCTGGTTCTCAGGCTCTACAGCAGCTTGCTGACCTGGTTATCTGGCTCTACAGCAGCTCTGCTGACCTGGTTCTCTGGCTCTACAGCGGCTCAGCTGACCTGGTTCTTTGGCTCTACAGCAGCTCTGCTGACCTGGTTCTCAGGCTCTACAACGGCTCTGCTGACCTGGTTCTCTGGCTCTACAGCAGCTCTGCTGACCTGGTTCTCTGGCTCTACAGCAGCTCTGCTGACCTGGTTCTCTGACTCTACAGCAGCTCTGCTGACTTGGTTCTCAGGCTCTAGAGCAGCTTGCTGACCTGATTCTCTGGCTCTAGAGCAGCTCTGCTGACCTGGTTCTCAGGCTCCAGAGCAGCTCTGCTGACGTGGTTCTCTGGCTCTACAGCAGCTCTGCTGACCTGGTTCTCAGGCTCCACAGCAGCTCTGCTGACCTGGTTCGCTGGCTCTACAGCAGCTCTGCTGACCTGGTTCTCTGGTTCTAGAGCAGCTCTGCTGACCTGGTTCTCTAGAGCGGCTCTGCTGACCTGGTTCTCTCGCTCTACAACGGCTCTGCTGACCTGGTTCTCAGGCTCTACAGCAGCTCTGCTGACCTGGTTCTCTGGCTCTAGAGCAGCTCTGCTGACCTGGTTCTCTGGCTCTACAGCAGCTCTGTTGACCTGGTTCTCTGGCTCTACAACGGCTCTGCTGACCTGTTTCTCAGGCTCTACAGCCGCTCTGCTGACCTGGTTCTCTGGTTCTACAGCATCTCTGCTGACCTGGTTCTCAGACTCTACAGCCGCTCTGCTGACCTGGTTCTCTGGCTCTACAGCAGCTCTGCTGACCTGGTTCTCTGGCTCTACAGCAGCTCTGCTGACCTGGTTCTCTGGCTCTTCAGCAGCTCTGCTGACCTGCATCTCTCGCTCTACAGCAGCTCTGCTGACCTGATTCTCAGGCTCTACAGCGGCTCTGCTGACCTGGTTTTCTGGCTCTACAGCAGCTCTGCTGACCTGGTTCTCTGGCTCTACAACGGCTCTGCTGACCTGGTTCTCTGGCTCCACAGCGGCTCTGCTGACCTGGTTCTCTGGCTCTAGAGTAGCTCTGCTGACCTGGTTCTCTGGCTCTAGAGCAGCTCTGCTGACCTGATTCTCTGGCTCTACAACGGCTCTGCTGACCTGGTTCTCTGGCTCTAGAGCAGCTCTGCTGACCTGGTTCTCTGGCTCTACAGCAGCTCTGCTGACCTGGTTCTCTGGCTTTAGGGCAGCTCTGCTGACCTGGTTCTCTGGCTCTAGAGAGGCTCTGCTGACCTGGTTCTCTGGCTCTAGAGCGGCTCTGCTGACCTGCTTCTCTGGCTCTACAGCGGCTCTGCTGACCTGGTTCTCTGGCTCTACAGCGGCTCTGCTGACCTGGTCCTTTGCTCTAGAGCAGCTCTGCTGACCTGGTTCTCTGGCTCTAGAGCGGCTCTGCTGACCTGGTTCTCTGGCTCTAGAGCGGCTCTGCTGACCTAGTTCTGTGGCTCGACAGCGGCTCTGCTGACCTGGTTCTCTAGCTCTACAACGGCTCTGCTGACCTGGTTCTCTGGCTCTAGAGCGGCTCTGCTGACCTGGTTCTCTGGCTCTACAGCGGCTCAGCTGACCTGGTTCTTTGGCTCTACAGCAGCTCTGCTGACCTGGTTCTCAGGCTCTACAACGGCTCTGCTGACCTGGTTCTCTGGCTCTACAGCAGCTCTGCTGACCTGGTTCTCTGGCTCTACAGCAGCTCTGCTGACCTGGTTCTCTGACTCTACAGCAGCTCTGCTGACTTGGTTCTCAGGCTCTAGAGCAGCTTGCTGACCTGATTCTCTGGCTCTAGAGCAGCTCTGCTGACCTGGTTCTCAGGCTCCAGAGCAGCTCTGCTGACGTGGTTCTCTGGCTCTACAGCAGCTCTGCTGACCTGGTTCTCAGGCTCCACAGCAGCTCTGCTGACCTGGTTCGCTGGCTCTACAGCAGCTCTGCTGACTTGGTTCTCTGGTTCTAGAGCAGCTCTGCTGACCTGGTTCTCTAGAGCGGCTCTGCTGACCTGGTTCTCTCGCTCTACAACGGCTCTGCTGACCTGGTTCTCAGGCTCTACAGCAGCTCTGCTGACCTGGTTCTCTGGCTCTAGAGCAGCTCTGCTGACCTGGTTCTCTGGCTCTACAGCAGCTCTGTTGACCTGGTTCTCTGGCTCTACAACGGCTCTGCTGACCTGTTTCTCAGGCTCTACAGCCGCTCTGCTGACCTGGTTCTCTGGTTCTACAGCATCTCTGCTGACCTGGTTCTCAGACTCTACAGCCGCTCTGCTGACCTGGTTCTCTGGCTCTACAGCAGCTCTGCTGACCTGGTTCTCTGGCTCTACAGCAGCTCTGCTGACCTGGTTCTCTGGCTCTTCAGCAGCTCTGCTGACCTGCATCTCTCGCTCTACAGCAGCTCTGCTGACCTGATTCTCAGGCTCTACAGCGGCTCTGCTGACCTGGTTTTCTGGCTCTACAGCAGCTCTGCTGACCTGGTTCTCTGGCTCTACAACGGCTCTGCTGACCTGGTTCTCTGGCTCCACAGCGGCTCTGCTGACCTGGTTCTCTGGCTCTAGAGTAGCTCTGCTGACCTGGTTCTCTGGCTCTAGAGCAGCTCTGCTGACCTGATTCTCTGGCTCTACAACGGCTCTGCTGACCTGGTTCTCTGGCTCTAGAGCAGCTCTGCTGACCTGGTTCTCTGGCTCTACAGCAGCTCTGCTGACCTGGTTCTCTGGCTTTAGGGCAGCTCTGCTGACCTGGTTCTCTGGCTCTAGAGAGGCTCTGCTGACCTGGTTCTCTGGCTCTAGAGCGGCTCTGCTGACCTGCTTCTCTGGCTCTACAGCAGCTCTGCTGACCTGGTTCTCTGGCTCTACAGCAGCTCTGCTGACCTGGTCCTTTGCTCTAGAGCAGCTCTGCTGACCTGGTTCTCTGGCTCTAGAGCGGCTCTGCTGACCTGGTTCTCTGGCTCTAGAGTGGCTCTGCTGACCTAGTTCTGTGGCTCGACAGCGGCTCTGCTGACCTGGTTCTCTGGCTCTAGAGCGGCTCTGCTGACCTGGTTCTCTAGCTCTACAACGGCTCTCCTGACCTGGGTCTCAGGCTCTACAAATGCTCTGCTGACCTGGGTCTCAGGCTCTACAGCAACTCTGCTGACCTGGTTCTCTGGCTCTACAGCGGCTCTGCTGACCTGGTTCTCTGGCTCTAGAGCGGCTCTGCTGACCTGGTTCTCTGGCTCTACAGCAGCTCTGCTGACCTGGTTCTCTGGCTCTACAGCAGCTCTGCTGACCTGGTTCTCAGGCTCTAGAGCAGCTTGCTGACCTGGTTCTCTGGCTCTAGAGCGGCTCTGCTGACCTATTTCTCTGGCTCTACAATGGCTCTGCTGACCTGGTTCCCAGGCTCTACAGCAGCTCTGCTGACCTGGTTCTCTGGCTCTACAGCAGCTCTGCTGACCTGGTTCTCTGGCTCTAGAGCAGCTCTGCTGACCTGGTTCTCTGGCTCTAGAGCAGCTCTGCTGACCTGGTTCTCTGGCTCTCCATCTGCTCTGCTGACCTGGTTCTCTGGCTCTACAACGGCTCTGCTGACCTGGTTCTCTGGCTCTAGAGCGGCTCTGCTGACCTGGTTCTCTGGCTCTACAACGGCTCTGCTGACCTTGTTCTCAGGCTCTACAGCCGCTCTGCTGACCTGGTTCTCTGGCTCTAGAGCAGCTCTGCTGACCTGGTTCTCTGGCTCTACAACAGCTCTGCTGACCTGGTTCTCTGGCTCTACAACGGCTCTGCTGACCTGGTTCTCAGGCTCTAGAGTGGCTCTGCTGACCTGGTTCTCTGGCTCTTCAGCAGCTCTGCTGACCTGGTTCTCAGGGTCTAGAGCGGCTCTGCTGACCTGGTTTTCTGGCTCTACAGCAGCTCTGCTGACCTGGTTCTCTGGCTCTACAGCAGCTCTGCTGACCTGGTTCTCTGGCTATACAGCAGCTCTGCTGACCTGGTTCTCTGGCTCTACAGCAGCTCTGCTGACCTGGTTCTCTGGCTATACAGCGGCTCTGCTGACCTGGTTCTCTGGCTCTAGAGCAGCTCTGCTGACCTGGTTCTCTGGATCTAGAGCAGCTCTGCTGACCTGGTTCTCTGGCTTCTAGAGCAGGTCTGCTGACCTGGTTCTCTGGCTCTACAGCGGCTCTGCTGACCTGGTTCTCTGGCTCTATAGCAGCTCTGCTGACCTGGATCTCTGGCTCTACAGCAGCTCTCCTGACCTGGTTCTCAGGCTCGACAGCAGCTCTGCTGACCTGGTTCTCAGGCTCTACAGCAGCTTGCTGACCTGGTTATCTGGCTCTACAGCAGCTCTGCTGACCTGGTTCTCTGGCTCTACAGCGGCTCAGCTGACCTGGTTCTTTGGCTCTACAGCAGCTCTGCTGACCTGGTTCTCAGGCTCTACAACGGCTCTGCTGACCTGGTTCTCTGGCTCTACAGCAGCTCTGCTGACCTGGTTCTCTGGCTCTACAGCAGCTCTGCTGACCTGGTTCTCTGACTCTACAGCAGCTCTGCTGACTTGGTTCTCAGGCTCTAGAGCAGCTTGCTGACCTGATTCTCTGGCTCTAGAGCAGCTCTGCTGACCTGGTTCTCAGGCTCCAGAGCAGCTCTGCTGACGTGGTTCTCTGGCTCTACAGCAGCTCTGCTGACCTGGTTCTCAGGCTCCACAGCAGCTCTGCTGACCTGGTTCGCTGGCTCTACAGCAGCTCTGCTGACCTGGTTCTCTGGTTCTAGAGCAGCTCTGCTGACCTGGTTCTCTAGAGCGGCTCTGCTGACCTGGTTCTCTCGCTCTACAACGGCTCTGCTGACCTGGTTCTCAGGCTCTACAGCAGCTCTGCTGACCTGGTTCTCTGGCTCTAGAGCAGCTCTGCTGACCTGGTTCTCTGGCTCTACAGCAGCTCTGTTGACCTGGTTCTCTGGCTCTACAACGGCTCTGCTGACCTGTTTCTCAGGCTCTACAGCCGCTCTGCTGACCTGGTTCTCTGGTTCTACAGCATCTCTGCTGACCTGGTTCTCAGACTCTACAGCCGCTCTGCTGACCTGGTTCTCTGGCTCTACAGCAGCTCTGCTGACCTGGTTCTCTGGCTCTACAGCAGCTCTGCTGACCTGGTTCTCTGGCTCTTCAGCAGCTCTGCTGACCTGCATCTCTCGCTCTACAGCAGCTCTGCTGACCTGATTCTCAGGCTCTACAGCGGCTCTGCTGACCTGGTTTTCTGGCTCTACAGCAGCTCTGCTGACCTGGTTCTCTGGCTCTACAACGGCTCTGCTGACCTGGTTCTCTGGCTCCACAGCGGCTCTGCTGACCTGGTTCTCTGGCTCTAGAGTAGCTCTGCTGACCTGGTTCTCTGGCTCTAGAGCAGCTCTGCTGACCTGATTCTCTGGCTCTACAACGGCTCTGCTGACCTGGTTCTCTGGCTCTAGAGCAGCTCTGCTGACCTGGTTCTCTGGCTCTACAGCAGCTCTGCTGACCTGGTTCTCTGGCTTTAGGGCAGCTCTGCTGACCTGGTTCTCTGGCTCTAGAGAGGCTCTGCTGACCTGGTTCTCTGGCTCTAGAGCGGCTCTGCTGACCTGCTTCTCTGGCTCTACAGCAGCTCTGCTGACCTGGTTCTCTGGCTCTACAGCAGCTCTGCTGACCTGATCCTTTGCTCTAGAGCAGCTCTGCTGACCTGGTTCTCTGGCTCTAGAGCGGCTCTGCTGACCTGGTTCTCTGGCTCTAGAGCGGCTCTGCTGACCTAGTTCTGTGGCTCTACAACGGCTCTCCTGACCTGGGTCTCAGGCTCTACAGCAGCTCTGCTGACCTGGTTCTCTGGCTCTACAGCAGCTCTGCTGACCTAGTTCTCAGGCTCTAGAGCAGCTTGCTGACCTGGTTCTCTGGCTCTAGAGTGGCTCTGCTGACCTATTTCTCTGGCTCTACAATGGCTCTGCTGACCTGGTTCCCAGGCTCTACAGCAGCTCTGCTGACCTGGTTCTCTGGCTCTACAGCAGCTCTGCTGACCTGGTTCTCTGGCTCTAGAGCAGCTCTGCTGACCTGGTTCTCTGGCTCTAGAGCAGCTCTGCTGACCTGGTTCTCTGGCTCTCCAACTGCTCTGCTGACCTGGTTCTCTGGCTCTACAACGGCTCTGCTGACCTGGTTCTCTGGCTCTAGAGCGGCTCTGCTGACCTGGTTCTCTGGCTCTACAACGGCTCTGCTGACCTTGTTCTCAGGCTCTACAGCCGCTCTGCTGACCTGGTTCTCTGGCTCTAGAGCAGCTCTGCTGACCTGGTTCTCTGGCTCTAGAGCAGCTCTGCTGACCTGGTTCTCTGGCTCTACAACGGCTCTGCTGACCTGGTTCTCAGGCTCTAGAGTGGCTCTGCTGACCTGGTTCTCTGGCTCTTCAGCAGCTCTGCTGACCTGGTTCTCAGGGTCTAGAGCGGCTCTGCTGACCTGGTTTTCTGGCTCTACAGCAGCTCTGCTGACCTGGTTCTCTGGCTCTACAGCAGCTCTGCTGACCTGGTTCTCTGGCTATACAGCAGCTCTGCTGACCTGGTTCTCTGGCTCTACAGCAGCTCTGCTGACCTGGTTCTCTGGCTATACAGCGGCTCTGCTGACCTGGTTCTCTGGCTCTAGAGCAGCTCTGCTGACCTGGTTCTCTGGATCTAGAGCAGCTCTGCTGACCTGGTTCTCTGGCTCTAGAGCAGGTCTGCTGACCTGGTTCTCTGGCTCTACAGCGGCTCTGCTGACCTGGTTCTCTGGCTCTATAGCAGCTCTGCTGACCTGGATCTCTGGCTCTACAGCAGCTCTCCTGACCTGGTTCTCAGGCTCGACAGCAGCTCTGCTGACCTGGTTCTCAGGCTCTACAGCAGCTTGCTGACCTGGTTATCTGGCTCTACAGCAGCTCTGCTGACCTGGTTCTCTGGCTCTACAGCGGCTCAGCTGACCTGGTTCTTTGGCTCTACAGCAGCTCTGCTGACCTGGTTCTCAGGCTCTACAACGGCTCTGCTGACCTGGTTCTCTGGCTCTACAGCAGCTCTGCTGACCTGGTTCTCTGGCTCTACAGCAGCTCTGCTGACCTGGTTCTCTGACTCTACAGCAGCTCTGCTGACTTGGTTCTCAGGCTCTAGAGCAGCTTGCTGACCTGATTCTCTGGCTCTAGAGCAGCTCTGCTGACCTGGTTCTCAGGCTCCAGAGCAGCTCTGCTGACGTGGTTCTCTGGCTCTACAGCAGCTCTGCTGACCTGGTTCTCAGGCTCCACAGCAGCTCTGCTGACCTGGTTTGCTGGCTCTACAGCAGCTCTGCTGACCTGGTTCTCTGGTTCTAGAGCAGCTCTGCTGACCTGGTTCTCTAGAGCGGCTCTGCTGACCTGGTTCTCTCGCTCTACAACGGCTCTGCTGACCTGGTTCTCAGGCTCTACAGCAGCTCTGCTGACCTGGTTCTCTGGCTCTAGAGCAGCTCTGCTGACCTGGTTCTCTGGCTCTACAGCAGCTCTGTTGACCTGGTTCTCTGGCTCTACAACGGCTCTGCTGACCTGTTTCTCAGGCTCTACAGCCGCTCTGCTGACCTGGTTCTCTGGTTCTACAGCATCTCTGCTGACCTGGTTCTCAGACTCTACACCCGCTCTGCTGACCTGGTTCTCTGGCTCTACAGCAGCTCTGCTGACCTGGTTCTCTGGCTCTACAGCAGCTCTGCTGACCTGGTTCTCTGGCTCTTCAGCAGCTCTGCTGACCTGCATCTCTCGCTCTACAGCAGCTCTGCTGACCTGATTCTCAGGCTCTACAGCGGCTCTGCTGACCTGGTTTTCTGGCTCTACAGCAGCTCTGCTGACCTGGTTCTCTGGCTCTACAACGGCTCTGCTGACCTGGTTCTCTGGCTCCACAGCGGCTCTGCTGACCTGGTTCTCTGGCTCTAGAGTAGCTCTGCTGACCTGGTTCTCTGGCTCTAGAGCAGCTCTGCTGACCTGATTCTCTGGCTCTACAACGGCTCTGCTGACCTGGTTCTCTGGCTCTAGAGCAGCTCTGCTGACCTGGTTCTCTGGCTCTACAGCAGCTCTGCTGACCTGGTTCTCTGGCTTTAGGGCAGCTCTGCTGACCTGGTTCTCTGGCTCTAGAGAGGCTCTGCTGACCTGGTTCTCTGGCTCTAGAGCGGCTCTGCTGACCTGCTTCTCTGGCTCTACAGCAGCTCTGCTGACCTGGTTCTCTGGCTCTACAGCAGCTCTGCTGACCTGGTCCTTTGCTCTAGAGCAGCTCTGCTGACCTGGTTCTCTGGCTCTAGAGCGGCTCTGCTGACCTGGTTCTCTGGCTCTAGAGCGGCTCTGCTGACCTAGTTCTGTGGCTCGACAGCGGCTCTGCTGACCTGGTTCTCTGGCTCTAGAGCGGCTCTGCTGACCTGGTTCTCTAGCTCTACAACGGCTCTCCTGACCTGGGTCTCAGGCTCTACAAATGCTCTGCTGACCTGGGTCTCAGGCTCTACAGCAACTCTGCTGACCTGGTTCTCTGGCTCTACAGCGGCTCTGCTGACCTGGTTCTCTGGCTCTAGAGCGGCTCTGCCGACCTGGTTCTCTGGCTCTACAGCAGCTCTGCCTGACCTGGTTCTCTGGCTCTACAGCAGCTCTGCTGACCTGGTTCTCAGGCTCTAGAGCAGCTTGCTGACCTGGTTCTCTGGCTCTAGAGCGGCTCTGCTGACCTATTTCTCTGGCTCTACAATGGCTCTGCTGACCTGGTTCCCAGGCTCTACAGCAGCTCTGCTGACCTGGTTCTCTGGCTCTACAGCAGCTCTGCTGACCTGGTTCTCTGGCTCTAGAGCAGCTCTGCTGACCTGGTTCTCTGGCTCTAAGAGCAGCTCTGCTGACCTGGTTCTCTGGCTCTCCAACTGCTCTGCTGACCTGGTTCTCTGGCTCTACAACGGCTCTGCTGACCTGGTTCTCTGGCTCTAGAGCGGCTCTGCTGACCTGGTTCTCTGGCTCTACAACGGCTCTGCTGACCTTGTTCTCAGGCTCTACAGCCGCTCTGCTGACCTGGTTCTCTGGCTCTAGAGCAGCTCTGCTGACCTGGTTCTCTGGCTCTACAACAGCTCTGCTGACCTGGTTCTCTGGCTCTACAACGGCTCTGCTGACCTGGTTCTCAGGCTCTAGAGTGGCTCTGCTGACCTGGTTCTCTGGCTCTTCAGCAGCTCTGCTGACCTGGTTCTCAGGGTCTAGAGCGGCTCTGCTGACCTGGTTTTCTGGCTCTACAGCAGCTCTGCTGACCTGGTTCTCTGGCTCTACAGCAGCTCTGCTGACCTGGTTCTCTGGCTATACAGCAGCTCTGCTGACCTGGTTCTCTGGCTCTACAGCAGCTCTGCTGACCTGGTTCTCTGGCTATACAGCGGCTCTGCTGACCTGGTTCTCTGGCTCTAGAGCAGCTCTGCTGACCTGGTTCTCTGGATCTAGAGCAGCTCTGCTGACCTGGTTCTCTGGCTCTAGAGCAGGTCTGCTGACCTGGTTCTCTGGCTCTAGAGCAGCTCTGCTGACCTGGTTCTCTGGCTCTACAGCAGCTTTGCTGACCTGGTTCTCTGGCTCTAGAGCAGCTCTGCTGACCTGGTTCTCTGGCTCTACAACTGCTCTGCTGACCTTGTTCTCTGGCTCTACAACAGCTCTGCTGACCTGGTTCTCTGGCTCTAGAGCGGCTCTGCTGACCTGTTTCTCTGGCTCTACAACGGCTCTGCAGACCTGGTTCTCAGGCTTTACAGCCGCTCTGCTGACCTGGTTCTCTGGCTCTAGAGCAGCTCTGCTGACCTGGTTCTCTGGCTCTACAACAGCTCTGCTGACCTGGTTCTCTGGCTCTACAACGGCTCTGCTGACCTGGTTCTCAGGCTCTAGAGCGGCTCTGCTGACCTGGTTCTCTAGCTCTTCAGCGGCTCTGCTGACCTGGTTCTCAGGCTCTACAGCGGCTCTGCTGACCTGGTTTTCTGGCTCTACAGCAGCTCTGCTGACCTGGTTCTCTGGCTCTACAGCAGCTCTGCTGACCTGGTTCTCTGGCTATACAGCAGCTCTGCTGACCTGGTTCTCTGGCTCTACAGCAGCTCTGCTGACCTGGTTCTCTGGCTCTAGAGCAGCTCTGCTGACCTGGTTCTCTGGCTCTACAGCAGCTTTGCTGACCTGGTTCTCTGCCTCTAGAGCAGCTCTGCTGACCTGGTTCTCTGGCTCTAGAGCAGCTCTGCTGACCTGGTTTTCTGGCTCTACAACAGCTCTGCTGACCTGGTTCTCTGGCTCTACTGCGGCTCTGCTGACCTGGTTCTCTGGCTCTAGAGCAGCTCTGCTGACCTGGTTCTCTGGCTCTACAACGGCTCTGCTGATCTGGTTCTCTGGCTCTTCAGCGGCTCTGCTGACCTGGTTCTCAGGCTCTAGAGTGGCTCTGCTGACCTGGTTTTCTGGCTCTACAGCAGCTCTGCTGACCTGGTTCTCTGGCTCTACAGCAGCTCTGCTGACCTGGTTCTCTGGCTATACAGCAGCTCTGCTGACCTGGTTCTCTGGCTCTAGAGCGGCTCTGCTGACCTAGTTCTGTGGCTCGACAGCGGCTCTGCTGACCTGGTTCTCTGGCTCTAGAGCGGCTCTGCTGACCTGGTTCTCTAGCTCTACAACGGCTCTCCTGACCTGGGTCTCAGGCTCTACAAATGCTCTGCTGACCTGGGTCTCAGGCTCCACAGCAACTCTGCTGACCTGGTTCTCTGGCTAAACAGCGGCTCTGCTGACCTGGTTCTCTGGCTCTAGAGCGGCTCTGCTCTGCTGACCTGGTTCTCTGGCTCTACAGCAGCTCTGCTGACCTGGTTCTCTGGCTCTACAGCAGCTCTGCTGACCTGGTTCTCAGGCTCTAGAGCAGCTTGCTGACCTGGTTCTCTGGCTCTAGAGCGGCTCTGCTGACCTATTTCTCTGGCTCTACAATGGCTCTGCTGACCTGGTTCCCAGGCTCTACAGCAGCTCTGCTGACCTGGTTCTCTGGCTCACAGCAGCTCTGCTGACCTGGTTCTCTGGCTCTAGAGCAGCTCTGCTGACCTGGTTCTCTGGCTCTAGAGCAGCTCTGCTGACCTGGTTCTCTGGCTCTCCAACTGCTCTGCTGACCTGGTTCTCTGGCTCTACAACGGCTCTGCTGACCTGGTTATCTGGCTCTAGAGCAGCTCTGCTGACCTGGTTCTCTGGCTCTACAACAGCTCTGCTGACCTGGTTCTCTGGCTCTACAACGGCTCTGCTGACCTGGTTCTCAGGCTCTAGAGTGGCTCTGCTGACCTGGTTTTCTGGCTCTAAAGCAGCTCTGCTGACCTGGTTCTCTGGCTCTACAGCAGCTCTGCTGACCTGGTTCTCTGGCTCTACAGCAGCTCTGCTCACCTGGTCTTCTGGCTCTAGAGCAGCTCTGCTGACCTGGTTCTCTGGCTCTAGAGCAGCTCTGCTGACCTGGTTCTCTGGCTCTAGAGCAGCTCTGCTGACCTGGTGTCCTGGCTCTAGAGCAGCTCTGCTGACCTGGTTCTCTGGCTCTACAGCAGCTTTGCTGACCTGGTTCTCTGCCTCTAGAGCAGCTCTGCTGACCTGGTTCTCTGGCTCTAGAGCAGCTCTGCTGACCTGGTTTTCTGGCTCTACAACGGCTTGCTGACCTGGTTCTCTGGCTCTACTGCGGCTCTGCTGACCTGGTTCTCTGGCTCTAGAGCAGCTCTGCTGACCTGGTTCTCTGGCTCTAGAGCAGCTCTCCTGACCTGGTTCTCTGGCTCTACAACGGTTCTGCTGACCTGGTTCTCTGGCTCTAGAGCGGCTCTGCTGACCTAGTTCTCTGGCTCTACAGCAGCTCTGCTCACCTGGTTCTCTGGCTCTACAGTAGCTCTGCTGACCTGGTTCTCTGGCTCTACAGCAGCTCTGCTCACCTGGTCTTCTGGCTCTAGAGCAGCTCTGCTGACCTCGTTCTCTGGCTCTAGAGCTGCTCTGCTGACCTGGTTCTCTGGCTCTGCAACAGCTCTGCTGACTTGGTTCTCAGGCTCTACAGCCGCTCTGCTGACCTGGTTCTCTGGCTCTAGAGCAGCTCTGCTGACCTGATTCTTTGGCTCTACAACAGCTCTGCTGACCTGGTTCTCTGGCTCTACAACGGCTCTGCTGAGCTGGTTATCAGGCTCTACAGCTGCTCTGCTGACCTGGTTCTCTGGCTCTACAGCAGCTCTGCTGACCTGGTTCTCTGGCTCTACAGCAGCTCTGCTGACCTGGTTCTCTGGCTCTACAGCAGCTCTGCTGACCTGGTTCTCTGGCTCTAGAGCAGCTCTGCTGACCTGGTTGTCTGGCTCTACAGCAGCTTTGCTGACCTGGTTCTCTGCCTCTAGAGCAGCTCTGCTGACCTGGTTCTCTGGCTCTAGAGCAGCTCTGCTGACCTGGTTTTCTGGCTCTACAACGGCTCTGCTGACCTGGTTCTCTGGCTCTACTGCGGCTCTGCTGACCTGGTTCTCTGGCTCTAGAGCAGCTCTGCTGACCTGGTTCTCTGGCTCTACAACGGCTCTGCTGACCTGGTTCTCTGGCTCTTCAGCGGCTCTGCTGACCTGGTTCTCAGGCTCTAGAGTGGCTCTGCTGACCTGGTTTTCTGGCTCTAAAGCAGCTCTGCTGACCTGGTTCTCTGGCTCTACAGCAGCTCTGCTGACCTGGTTCTCTGGCTATACAGCAGCTCTGCTGACCTGGTTCTCTGGCTCTACAGCAGCTCTGCTGACCTGGTTCTCTGGCTATACAGCGGCTCTGCTGACCTGGTTCTCTGGCTCTAGAGCAGCTCTGCTGACCTGGTGTCCTGGCTCTAGAGCAGCTCTGCTGACCTGGTTCTCTGGCTCTACAGCAGCTTTGCTGACCTGGTTCTCTGCCTCTAGAGCAGCTCTGCTGACCTGGTTCTCTGGCTCTAGAGCAGCTCTGCTGACCTGGTTCTCTGGCTCTACAACGGCTCTGCTGACCTGGTTCTCTGGCTCTAGAGCGGCTCTGCTGACCTAGTTCTCTGGCTCTACAGCAGCTCTGCTCACCTGGTTCTCTGGCTCTACAGTAGCTCTGCTGACCTGGTTCTCTGGCTCTACAGCAGCTCTGCTCACCTGGTCTTCTGGCTCTAGAGCAGCTCTGCTGACCTCGTTCTCTGGCTCTAGAGCAGCTCTGCTGACCTGGTTCTCTGGCTCTGCAACAGCTCTGCTGACTTGGTTCTCAGGCTCTACAGCCGCTCTGCTGACCTGGTTCTCTGGCTCTAGAGCAGCTCTGCTGACCTGATTCTCTGGCTCTACAACAGCTCTGCTGACCTGGTTCTCTGGCTCTACAACTGCTCTGCTGAGTTGGTTATCAGGCTCTACAGCTGCTCTGCTGACCTGGTTCTCTGGCTCTACAGCAGCTCTGCTGACCTGGTTCTCTGGCTCTACAGCAGCTCTGCTGACCTGGTTCTCTGGCTCTTCAGCAGCTCTGCTGACCTGGTTCTCAGGCTCTAGAGCGGCTCTGCTGACCTGGTTTTCTGGCTCTACAGCAGCTCTGCTGACCTGGTTCTCTGGCTCTACAGCAGCTCTGGCTCTAGAGCAGCTCTGCTGACCTGGTTCTCTGGCTCTACAACGGCTCTGCTGACCTGGTTCTCTGGCTCTTCAGCGGCTCTGCTGACCTGGTTCTCAGGCTCTAGAGTGGCTCTGCTGACCTGGTTTTCTGGCTCTACAGCAGCTCTGCTGACCTGGTTCTCTGGCTCTACAGCAGCTCTGCTGACCTGGTTCTCTGGCTATACAGCAGCTCTGCTGACCTGGTTCTCTGGCTCTACAGCAGCTCTGCTGACCTGGTTCTCTGGCTCTAGAGCAGCTCTGCTGACCTGGTTCTATGGCTCTACAGCAGCTCTGCTGACCTGGTACTCTGGCTATACAGCAGCTCTGCTGACCTGGTTCTCTCACTCTACAGCAGCACTGCTGACCTGGTTCTCTGGCTCTAGAGCAGCTCTGCTGACCTGGTTCTCTGGCTCTACAACGGCTCAGCTGACCTGGTTCTCTGGCTCTAGAGCAGCTCTGCTGACCTGGTTCTCTGGCATTAGAGCAGCTCTGCTAACCTGGTTCTCAGGCTCCAGAGCAGCTCTGCTGAGCTGGTGCTCAGGCTCGACAGCAGCTCTGCTGACCTGGTTCTGTGGCTCTACAGCAGCTCTGCTGACCTGGTTCTCTGGCTGTAGAGCAGCTCTGCTGACCTGGTTCTCTGGCTCTAGAGTGGCTCTGCTGACCTGGTTCTCTGGCTCTACAACGGCTCTGCTGACCTGGTTCTCAGGCTCTACAGCCACTCTGCTGACCTGGTTCTCTGGCTCTAGAGAACTCTGCTGACCTGGTTCTCTGGCTCTCCAAAAGCTCTGCTGACCTGGTTCTCTGGCTCTACAACGGCTCTGCTGACCTGGTTCTCAGGCTCTACAGCCGCTCTGCTGACCTGGTTCTCTGGCTCTACAGCAGCTCTGCTGACCTGGTGCTCTGGCTCTACAGCAGCTCTGCTGACCTGGTTTTCAGGCTCTAGAGCGGCTCTGCTGACCTGGTTTTCTGGCTCTACAGCAGCTCTGCTGACCTGGTTCTCTGGCTCTACAGCAGCTCTGCTGACCTGGTTCTCTGGCTATACAGCGGCTCTGCTGACCTGGTTCTCTGGCTGTACAGCAGCTCTGCTGACCTAGTTCTCTGGCTATACAGTGGCTCTACTGACCTGGTTCTCAGGCTCTAGAGCA
The DNA here is from genome assembly GCA_963921515.1 of Calotriton arnoldi. Taxonomy (NCBI): domain Eukaryota; kingdom Metazoa; phylum Chordata; class Amphibia; order Caudata; family Salamandridae; genus Calotriton; species Calotriton arnoldi. Next base: position 1,283,163 of record CAWUFW010005259.1, on the reverse strand, counting down.
GCTCTGATGACCTGGTTCTCTGGCTCTACAGCAGCTCTGCTGACCTTGTTCTCTGGCTCTACAGCAGCTCTGCTGACCTGGTTCTCCGGCTCTACAGCAGCTCTGCTGACCTGGTTCTCTGGTTCTAGAGCAGCTCTGCTGACCTGGTTCTCTGGCTCTACAACAGCTCTGCTGACCTGGTTCTCAGGCTCTACAGCCGCTCTGCTGACCTGGTTCTCTGGCTCTAGAGCAGCTCTGCTGACCTGATTCTCTGGCTCTGCAACAGCTCTGCTGACCTGGTTCTCTGGCTCTACAACGTCTCTGCTGAGCTGGTTATCAGACTCTACAGCTGCTCTGCTGACCTGGTTCTCTGGCTCTACAGCAGCTCTGCTGAACTGGTTCTCTGGCTCTACAGCAGCTCTGCTGACCTGGTTCTCTGGCTCTTCAGCAGCTCTGCTGACCTGGTTCTCAGGCTCCAGAGCGGCTCTGCTGACCTGGTTTTCTGGCTCTAGAGCAGCTCTGCTGACCTGGTTCTCTGGCTCTAGAGCAGCTCTGCTGACCTGGTTCTCTGGCTCTACAGCAGCTCTGCTGACCTGGGTCTCTGGCTCTACAGCAGCTCTGCTGACCTGGTTCTCTGGCTATAGAGCAGCTCTGCTGACCTGGTTCTCTGGCTCTAGAGTGGCTCTGCTGACCTGGTTCTCTGGCTCTAGAGCGGCTCTGCTCTACTGACCTGGTTCTCTGGCTCTACAGCAGCTCTGCTGACCTGGTTCTCTGGCTTTAGAGCAGCTCTGCTGACCTGGTTCTCTGGCTCTAGAGCAGCTCTGCTGATCTGGTTCTCTGGCTCTAGAGCGGCTCTGCTGACCTAGTTCTCTGGCTCTAGAGCGACTCTGCTGACCTGGTTCTCTGGCTCTACAACAGCTCTGCTGACCTGGTTCTCTGGCTCTAGAGCAGCTCTGCTGACCTGGTGTCCTGGCTCTAGAGCAGCTCTGCTGACCTGGTTCTCTGGCTCTACAGCAGCTTTGCTGACCTGGTTCTCTGCCTCTAGAGCAGCTCTGCTGACCTGGTTCTCTGGCTCTAGAGCAGCTCTGCTGACCTGGTTTTCTGGCTCTACAACGGCTCTGCTGACCTGGTTCTCTGGCTCTACTGCGGCTCTGCTGACCTGGTTCTCTGGCTCTAGAGCAGCTCTGCTGACCTGGTTCTCTGGCTCTAGAGCAGCTCTCCTGACCTGGTTCTCTGGCTCTACAACGGCTCTGCTGACCTGGTTCTCTGGCTCTAGAGCGGCTCTGCTGACCTAGTTCTCTGGCTCTACAGTAGCTCTGCTGACCTGGTTCTCTGGCTCTACAGCAGCTCTGCTCACCTGGTCTTCTGGCTCTAGAGCAGCTCTGCTGACCTCGTTCTCTGGCTCTAGAGCAACTCTGCTGACCTGGTTCTCTGGCTCTGCAACAGCTCTGCTGACTTGGTTCTCAGGCTCTACAGCCGCTCTGCTGACCTGGTTCTCTGGCTCTAGAGCAGCTCTGCTGACCTGATTCTCTGGCTCTACAACAGCTCTGCTGACCTGGTTCTCTGGCTCTACAACGGCTCTGCTGAGCTGGCTATCAGGCTCTACAGCTGCTCTGCTGACCTGGTTCTCTGGCTCTACAACGGCTCTGCTGACCTGGTTCTCTGGCTCTACAGCAGCTCTGCTGACCTGGTTCTCTGGCTCTGGAGCAGCTCTGCTGACCTGGTTCTCTGGCTCTACAGCAGCTTTGCTGACCTGGTTCTCTGCCTCTAGAGCAGCTCTGCTGACCTGGTTTTCTGGCTCTAGAGCAGCTCTGCTGACCTGGTTTTCTGGCTCTACAACGGCTCTGCTGACCTGGTTCTCTGGCTCTACTGCGGCTCTGCTGACCTGGTTCTCTGGCTCTAGAGCAGCTCTGCTGACCTGGTTCTCTGGCTCTACAACGGCTCTGCTGACCTGGTTCTCTGGCTCTTCAGCGGCTCTGCTGACCTGGTTCTCAGGCTCTAGAGTGGCTCTGCTGACCTGGTTTTCTGGCTCTAAAGCAGCTCTGCTGACCTGGTTCTCTGGCTCTACAGCAGCTCTGCTGACCTGGTTCTCTGGCTATGCAGCAGCTCTGCTGACCTGGTTCTCTGGCTCTACAGCAGCTCTGCTGACCTTGTTCTCTGGCTATACAGCGGCTCTGCTGACCTGGTTCTCTGGCTCTAGAGCAGCTCTGCTGACCTGGTGTCCTGGCTCTAGAGCAAGTCTGCTGACCTGGTTCTCTGGCTCTACAGCAGCTTTGCTGACCTGGTTCTCTGCCTCTAGAGAAGCTCTGCTGACCTGGTTCTCTGGCTCTAGAGCAGCTCTGCTGACCTGGTTTTCTGGCTCTACAACGGCTCTGCTGACCTGGTTCTCTGGCTCTACTGCGGCTCTGCTGACCTGGTTCTCTGGCTCTAGAGCAGCTCTGCTGACCTGGTTCTCTGGCTCTAGAGCAGCTCTCCTGACCTGGTTCTCTGGCTCTACAAACGGCTCTGCTGACCTGGTTCTCTGGCTCTAGAGCGGCTCTGCTGACCTAGTTCTCTGGCTCTACAGCAGCTCTGCTCACCTGGTTCTCTGGCTCTACAGTAGCTCTGCTGACCTGGTTCTCTGGCTCTACAGCAGCTCTGCTCACCTGGTCTTCTGGCTCTAGAGCAGCTCTGCTGACCTCGTTCTCTGGCTCTAGAGCAGCTCTGCTGACCTGGTTCTCTGGCTCTGCAACAGCTCTGCTGACTTGGTTCTCAGGCTCTACAGCCGCTCTGCTGACCTGGTTCTCTGGCTCTAGAGCAGCTCTGCTGACCTGATTCTCTGGCTCTACAACAGCTCTGCTGACCTGGTTCTCTGGCTCTACAACGGCTCTGCTGAGCTGGTTATCAGGCTCTACAGCTGCTCTGCTGACCTGGTTCTCTGGCTCTACAGCAGCTCTGCTGACCTGGTTCTCTGGCTCTACAGCAGCTCTGCTGACCTGGTTCTCTGGCTCTTCAGCAGCTCTGCTGACCTGGTTCTCAGGCTCTAGAGCGGCTCTGCTGACCTGGTTTTCTGGCTCTACAGCAGCTCTGCTGACCTGGTTCTCTGGCTCTACAGCAGCTCTGGCTCTAGAGCAGCTCTGCTGACCTGGTTCTCTGGCTCTACAACGGCTCTGCTGACCTGGTTCTCTGGCTCTTCAGCGGCTCTGCTGACCTGGTTCTCTGGCTCTTCAGCGGCTCTGCTGACCTGGTTCTCAGGCTCTAGAGTGGCTCTGCTGACCTGGTTTTCTGGCTCTACAGCAGCTCTGCTGACCTGGTTCTCTGGCTCTACAGCAGCTCTGCTGACCTGGTTCTCTGGCTATACAGCAGCTCTGCTGACCTGGTTCTCTGGCTCTACAGCAGCTCTGCTGACCTGGTTCTCTGGCTCTAGAGCAGCTCTGCTGACCTGGTTCTCTGGCTCTACAGCAGCTCTGCTGACCTGGTACTCTGGCTATACAGCAGCTCTGCTGACCTGGTTCTCTCACTCTACAGCAGCACTGCTGACCTGGTTCTCTGGCTCTAGAGCAGCTCTGCTGACCTGGTTCTCTGGCTCTACAACGGCTCAGCTGACCTGGTTCTCTGGATCTATAGCAGCTCTGCTGACCTGGTTCTCTGGCTTTAGAGCAGCTCTGCTAACCTGGTTCTCAGGCTCCAGAGCAGCTCTGCTGAGCTGGTGCTCAGGCTCGACAGCAGCTCTGCTGACCTGGTTCTGTGGCTCTACAGCAGCTCTGCTGACCTGGTTCTCTGGCTCTAGAGCAGCTCTGCTGACCTGGTTCTCTGGCTCTAGAGCGGCTCTGCTGACCTGGTTCTCTGGCTCTACAACGGCTCTGCTGACCTGGTTCTCAGGCTCTACAGCCACTCTGCTGACCTGGTTCTCTGGCTCTAGAGAACTCTGCTGACCTGGTTCTCTGGCTCTCCAAAAGCTCTGCTGACCTGGTTCTCTGGCTCTACAACGGCTCTGCTGACCTGGTTCTCAGGCTCTACAGCCGCTCTGCTGACCTGGTTCTCTGGCTCTACAGCAGCTCTGCTGACCTGGTGCTCTGGCTCTACAGCAGCTCTGCTGACCTGGTTCTCTGGCTCTTCAGCAGCTCTGCTGACCTGGTTTTCAGGCTCTAGAGCGGCTCTGCTGACCTGGTTTTCTGGCTCTACAGCAGCTCTGCTGACCTGGTTCTCTGGCTCTACAGCAGCTCTGCTGACCTGGTTCTCTGGCTATACAGCGGCTCTGCTGACCTGGTTCTCTGGCTCTACAGCAGCTCTGCTGACCTAGTTCTCTGGCTATACAGCGGCTCTACTGACCTGGTTCTCAGGCTCTAGAGCAGCTCTGCTGACCTGGTTCTCTGGCTCTACAGCAGCTCTGCTGACCTGGTTCTCTGGCTCTACAGCAGCTCTGCTGACCTGGTTCTCTGGCTCTACAGCAGCTCTGCTGATCTGGTTCTCTGGTTCTAGAGCAGCTCTGCTGACCTGGTTCTCTGGCTCTACAACAGCTCTGCTGACCTGGTTCTCAGGCTCTACAGCCGCTCTGCTGACCTGGTTCTCTGGCTCTAGAGCAGCTCTGCTGACCTGATTCTCTGGCTCTGCAACAGCTCTGCTGACCTGGTTCTCTGGCTCTACAACGGCTCTGCTGAGCTGGTTATCAGGCTCTACAGCTGCTCTGCTGACCTGGTTCTCTGGCTCTACAGCAGCTCTGCTGAACTGGTTCTCTGGCTCTACAGCAGCTCTGCTGACCTGGTTCTCTGGCTCTTCAGCAGCTCTGCTGACCTGGTTCTCAGGCTCCAGAGCGGCTCTGCTGACCTGGTTTTCTGGCTCTAGAGCAGCTCTGCTGACCTGGTTCTCTGGCTCTAGAGCAGCTCTGCTGACCTGGTTCTCTGGCTCTACAGCAGCTCTGCTGACCTGGTTCTCTGGCTCTACAGCAGCTCTGCTGACCTGGTTCTCTGGCTATAGAGCAGCTCTGCTGACCTGGTTCTCTGGCTCTAGAGCGGCTTTGCTGACCTGGTTCTCTGGCTCTAGAGCGGCTCTGCTCTACTGACCTGGTTCTCTGGCTCTACAACAGCTCTGCTGACCTGGTTCTCTGGCTTTAGAGCAGCTCTGCTGACCTGGTTCTCTGGCTCTAGAGCAGCTCTGCTGATCTGGTTCTCTGGCTCTAGAGCGGCTCTGCTGACCTAGTTCTCTGGCTCTAGAGCTACTCTGCTGACCTGGTTCTCTGGCTCTACAACGGCTCTGCTGACCTGGTTCTCTGTCTCTACAGCAGCTCTCCTGACCTGGTTCTCTGGCTCTAGAGCAGCTCTGCTGACCTGGCTCTCTGGCTCTAGAGCAGCTCTGCTGACCTGGTTCTGTGGCTCTAGAGCAGTGCCCTTTGCTTCTCCTTTCAGCCACGCAGTGCGTGTAAAAATTCCTGCGTGCAAAGAAAACTCCAAATGATTTTAAAAAATATATGAGAGTCGTTTAGGAACACAGACATGATAACGGCCTGGCATAGAAGGAAAAATGCGGCCAACGGCCAGCATTCAAATCCCAACATGTGACTGACTCTGACCCAACCCCACTGGCGTTTCAGAAGTCTCCCACATGGAGGGAGAAAATCGAGGATCGGTTTACAGTTTTCTCGTATATTTTTGGAGTCCAGGTCGTTTCTGCACGTTTTAAATCCAGATGGCCAACAATGACCGCCTCCCTCCTTAACACCCAGCGCCCTTTGCTCCTCCTTTCAGCCGCGCAGTGCGTGTAAAAATTCCTGCGTGCTATTTGGAGGTAAGGTCAGTGCGAAAGGGCATGACTGGGAGCCAGTGTGTGATCAAGCCATGTCACACTGGCTACCCTACTGATAAAAAGAAAACTGCAAATGATTTTAAAAAATATATCAGAGTCGTTTAGGAACACAGACATGAGAACGGCCTGGCATAGAAGGAAAAATGCGGACAACGGCCAGCATTCAAATCCCAACATGCGATTGACTCTGACCCAATCCCACTGGCGTTTCAGAAGTCTCACACATGGAGGGAGAAAATCGAGGATCGGTTTACAGTTTTCTCTTATATTTTTGGAGTCCAGGTCGTTTCTGCACGTTTTAAATCCAGATGGCCAACAGTGAGCGCCTCCCTCCTTAATACCTAGCGCCCTTTGCTCCTCCTTTCAGCCACGCAGTGCGTGTAAACATTCCTGCGTGCAAAGAAAACTGCAAATGGTTTTTAAAAAATATATGAGAGTCGTTTAGGAACACAGACATGATACCGAGGCAGCCGCTTGTTTAGCCAAATGATAAAAATGTAGTGCCTACCGACTTATGAAGGAGACCGTGTCAGGCCGCAAGTAAAAGATCCAGCCCAAAAGGAGACAGGGCGGTAACAAAGAAGCCTCGTTTTCAATGGGAAGCCAGCGTTTAGCATAAACGATGACGCCAGCCAATAGGACTGATGGGCGGGGCTTCAAGTCCCCTTCTGAAATCTACTCGATTACAAAAATCCTCGCAGAGCGAGCAGCACATGCGCGCTGCAGCGCAGGTCTGCGAGACCTAAAAATGGATTCTGGGCTGCCAACACATCTACGCTGTTTTTGTGGAAGCTCATGAATTAAGAGTAATTTTGGGTTGAAAAACTTGGGAAAATTCGATAGCAGCTTATGAATGAGCAAATGGTGTCACAACGTCAACATCAAGGAGTTTTGTAGGTATTCACGATGTGCTGATAAGAAAGCGCATTGAGTTAAACATTCGCTGATGACATCGAAGTATAGCATTCTGCAGGCCTCAGAGTGACCAATTCCAGCTTCAAATACAAGTTACAAGTGTGTTTATATTTTATTTTTTACTTTTATATAGCGCAAACTAGACCCGCGACATCGGGTATCAGAGTGCTTTACATGAGCACCAGTTTCGTTACAGATGGACACATTAATTTTTGTTAGGCAAGGGGAAATTAAGTGATTTGCCCAGAATCACAGGTTGTTGAGCGTCGTTGCCGAGACTCGAACCCCCAGCTTCGAGGTCCACTGCTATAGCCGTAAGGCTACATCCTCTCTCCAAAAGATGAGTTGTTGCCAGATATTCTTTGCGGCCACCTGGTAGCTAATGCTGCATGCTCGCCCTACTGTCCAAGGGGTCTGCCTGGTTGCCATCACTACTACGGTTAGACAGACCTCCATAGCGTCTTGACTAGAGGTGGGCGAGCCAACAAATTAACAGGGAGAACCGAGCCAGAGCCGAGCCAACAGTCTGACTCGGATCTTAGAGCCCGAGCTGAGCTCCAAAAATATATGCCAATTAAGTCATTCAACAAACATCTCGTAAAATATGATAAATCCTGTTCCAAATTCAAAAAAGTGTATTTCTTTAACATGTGCAAGCTTTGACATTAATAGGGCGCACTATAGAACTGCCTTGAAGAGTTCGTATTAAAAGCGATAGTTCTGTAAAACTAGTAGTCTGAACTCACATATTGGACCGTGCTTTCATATTCGATACTGAAGAAAAAAGAGTTCTGGTGAAATAAAATATTTGCCACGGTCACACAATTTAAGCAGGGAAGCCGTGATTTAGCCAGGATTTCTGGTTATAGTTCGTACAAATCAGCCAGTTACCATTCCATAAGGTAAGGCTTTGTTTTTACATCTTAGTGCATTTTTCAGCAGTTTTTACGAAATAGCGCAAACTCGACATTAAGGTATCGGAGCACCAGTTACATTACACAAGAACACATGCACTCTTTAGAGGCATGGGGAAAATAAGTGATTTGCCCAGAATAACAGGATGTTGAGCTGACACCAAGACTCAAACCTGTTCCCCTAGTTCCACAATCGGCAGCTCTGACTGTAGCCACATCCTGGGTAGAGGGAGCGAGAAAGTTTGGTTCGTTATGGGCTCGCTGTTCCAACAGGACCTCAAGCTGAACCAGAACCAGGCTTCAGGCTCAAGCCTGCCTCGAGCTTTCAGTGGCTCAACCACCTCAATCTTTGACAATTACCTCTAAACTATGGCAGAGTCAGGTAAGTCTCAGCTCCTGAGGAGACATGGTTTGAAGGTTGATAGACAAAAAATGCTAAATTCTATTTTTTGTGTTTGGGAGATTTTCTGAGTGCTGTGTGTCTCCTTATAGTTACTTCAGGGCGAGGAAAGTCTACAAAAGATGGAGTAAGCATTGGACAATTGTCGTCAGAGTCTATTCTGTGAGGGAGCACAGTGACCATTACTGTTGAGTCACAACCCTCGTACTGCATGAAAAGTTCATTTACAGGCAAGGTTGAAAAGTTCTCTCTTCACAATCTGCCTGTGCAGTTTGGGCCATCCGTTGTCAGTGGAATTAGGGGTGCGCAGTGTTTAATTTGAGCGCGTGGTTGCAGGTGGGGCCCACCGGCCCTCCTATTTGGGGAATAGCACTTATTTTTCCTCAACAGACTTTGATCCAGAGCAAGAGAGAGAAAAACAAAAAAAGGGTGAACGAAGTAGGAAGAGAAAGAAGGAAAAACAGTAACAAAGGGAGAAAGAAGAACCTGCAAGAGTGAGATAAAGGGGCAGAGAGTGTCTGGTGGTGGATTAAAGAGGCATGAGGTGGAATCACAACTGAGCAGTCTTGACATTTTGCAAAACTTTAGGCCGGAGAACGTTTTTTTTTTTCTTGTTTTTTTTAAACAAATTTAGCACTGGAGGCGGAGGTGGTGCTGCAGCAGCCCAGACAACCATGAAGCAGATAACTCATAAAAGGAGCAATTACGAAGCCTGTGTTATTATTGGTGTTTGTTCATTCACAGGCTGTTAATTGTCAGACAACTTCTGATGGATTATTCTTTTAGTATGGAGATCTGAAGTGAGGTCAGCATGAAAGAGGAAGACCACAGATTAGCACCTGTAAAGCACCTGGAAGCAACATCTGTTTGCTTTACAGGGTACATTCCAGTTGTTTCAAAATCTATCAGCAGCAAGAGAAATATAAACGAAGCACATGCACTCTTTATTCTGAAGTTTGATAGGAACAAAGAAGTCAGAATCATCGACGCATGATTTTAATTTGGTGGTTGCATATACAAGATTAAAACCATTCTGTTTTATCATTTCCATGTTGTAACTATGTCATGTACCTATGCAAAACTGACAGCATTTCTAACCTCATACTCACTGTATTTTCTGACACAGAAGGCAAGTCTAAAATAGCATTATTACAAAGTTTCCTCTATAATTCCTTCTTAAATGTTTAAACACATTTAGGGTCTCACACAAATAGCAACTATGCACAGAAACCTGCTTTATGCCCATTTTACTCTTCAACCACATTATGGCCCTCATTCCAGAATGGCTAGTAGCAAGTGGTGGTTATACTCGACCTTGAACCACCACTCCAGTTACCCGCCACCATGAGCTTGTGGCCCTGAGTCGGCAATAAGTCCTGGGCCCCAGGAATGATCACGCCCTTTCCTGCATGTGACTCTTCACTTCAGGGTCCTTTTCCGCACACACTTTCTACCTGCCTGAAAGCAAGTGAGAGATGTGTGCAGAAAAGCGCCCTTTAAGGGCTTTAGTTTCACTGGGTGTATTCCAACTCCTGATAAAACACATGCACGACTTGGATTGAGAAATTCTGAGTTTAGCTGTAAAACCACTAGTGTGGGGCAGTTTTGCCATCTCAGTAACAAGGTAAAACCGAGCATGCAAAGACCATGTTCCATTACCATTAGCATAACGCTGCTAATAAATGTCTAGGAAACACTGTGTAAAGCATTCAGTAACAATGTTTCTGCGTGTCAAGCCTCGCTCTCATCCAAAAAAGATGACAGACTGGAAGACAAAGAACAGCAAAAACATTCTTTCCATGTCTGTACTGTAACTCCCAGTTTAACTCAGTGTTCACAATTTTTGCTAATAGGTTTGTTTTAACTTTGCAATTGTGGATGTTACAAAAACTTCTGAATACCATATGTTATGCTATTTTTTACCTACAGTATTCTTCTTTTTGCCATGACATATTGTGTGGACTATGCGGCAGGCATTTTTAACCACTGAATTACCATATGATTAATTAGCACTCGGCTGAAGGTTTAGAGTTGGCTCGGATCCTTTAATCCTATCTTTAGATTGTCTTAATTTTTTGCTAAAACGGGGAGTATAAAATTTGTAGACCACTTGGTCATACAGAAATTAGTGCCTCCACTCTAAAATCTAGTTATAGTAAATTAAGAAAATTAAGACTCTTTAGCAAGTAGTGCAGTCATGCAGCAAATATGTGGTGACCACCAGTTCCATGTATTATTACAATTAAATAACAAACCTCACAATCTGAAGTATAGATAAAACCACACACAAAGTTATATTAACCAATTAATATACATTCATCACATCTTAAATTTTCAGAGGAAATTTCCATGGTTTGGTAAATGTCAAGGTGTGATCAGCTCATCTTCCCACCACCAGATTCTCAGATTCTGCACAAGCCTATTTCATCATCTCAGCTTTTGCAAGCACCAACTCTAGCTCGGGAGCAGTGAAGGCCTCATTAACAGTACTACTCAGCATTGGCTGTACTCTACAAGGGCAGTCAGAGATGTGTAGGGTAAACAGTTTGACAATGATATAAGTTTGCAATTAGTTGCATTTCTAGTATTCAATACGTCCAAAATAAGTTCAAAAGTAATTTATTTTTAATACTTTGTTTTTCTTTCAAGACTGTATATTGTTTTTGAGGTCACACACAAAATGAATCAATATCAGCAAATAAAGCAGACATACAGAAAACAGGCACATTGGAGTAAATCATAATACATGGAAGAAAAGGCGAGTTCACCTTTTCTTCCATGTGTTATGATTTACTCCAATGTGCCTGTTTACTGTATGTCTGTTTTATTTGTTGAACTTGATTCATTTTGTGTGTGACTTCTAAAACAATACACAGCCTCAAAAAAGCCCCAGGCCTGCACGCCAGACAAGGGGTGAAACACATTTCGGCTGGGCCATTTTCTTAAGAAAAAAACAAAATTGAAAATAAATTATTTTTGAACTTATTTTGATCGAATTAAATACTAGCGATTTAACTAACTGAAAAACATACAGCATTGCCAAACTGTCCACCCTATATATTTCTGACTGCTCCTGTATTTGTGGGGCCTGGGGATATTGCCCACTTCCTGAGTATGACAGCCTTACTTTAATTTTAGCAAACACAACTAAATGATGGACGGAGTGCTGAAACTTTTCAACCACTCACCCCCAGTCAAGAGATCTGGGTTGAATCCATTGTTCTTTTGCTCACTATGCCACCCCAGTTTGGACCCAGCCATATGCAAATCAGTCTTGACCCTGCTCCCCATGGGAAGAGTCCAGCCCGAACTGCCAGGCCAGGTCCTCCTGGGCTGGAAACAAGAATCCTGTGACCTGTTTCGGGGTATCACCCGTCATCAGCCAGGCTAGCTTGAATCCAGTGGCACAGCAAGCAAGGGACCCATGTCTGGGCATACCCATGACCACTTAGGGCAAACATAGCAAACACTCTCCAACCTGGCGGGCGGTTCGCACACGGGTTTGGCGGTGCGGCAGTGGAGTGGTCCTGCCGCTGCACTGCCAAACTCGCAATCAGGCCCTCAGTGGCAAGAACTCCCCATCCCCTATTTTTTGCCACATCTTTCTTGCTTTGGAGAATGCAGAATGCAAAGATTCCCCTACAAAAGAAAGAAAGGGGCGCTTGTTTTGCTAGTCCCATTCATCTACAATCACCTCTTAGTCCCAGCCAATGAACTTTCTGGATGTGTGATACTTGTGAGGAAGTTTATGTGATGGGACAAGCTAATACTCAGAGGCAAAGTGCCAGGAACTGGGCTGCGACCACCTTATGTATTTCGCATATTTAGGTGAACCTTGTTCTTCCCCAATCAAAACTGAGTTGGTTGTCCAGTGGTCATTTCTGGCGGTTTCGTTGCAAAAGGCAGTAATTTCAGTGGTGAATATTTTTCTTTTTTTCTGGATGAAAATACCCTCCATATTTGAGCCATATAGTTGTAAAACTTATCATCAAAACGCATGGCAGACACCCCTTGCCAATTCTCCCCACTGTTCCACTGAATGGGAGCGACTCATTTGGCACACTCACTCTTTAAGTAGCGCTTGGAGTTTTCACAATCCCTCCGACTTGGAGATATGAAGTCAAAGCCCGGCCCCCTCCCCCACTAGGCTCAGGTGTGAGTTCAGGCCATGTCATCATTTCATTGCCCAGGGCCCTGGACGCTCAGAGGTCTGCCCCAGTGTTCAAGGGTCGCTAAGTGGTAGGGCAGCAGCCAATGAGCACATATTCTCGGTAGGGAGCTGTGGATTGTAACCTTTAAGGGCTTTTACCCTAGGATCCTTTGTGGACACCACAGAATACCTTAAATGTGATCGTTGTCTACATAAATAAAAAGTACAGTCCTGACTAATATATCATTAACTTTTAAAATATCGTATATTATGTATTAGTTTAGTAACACAAGCCAAATTAGATATTGCCAAGAAAACCGAAGAGCTATGACACAAAGATGGAGGCTACCAGACTCAGAAATTAGTGGGTGAAGGCCTGCCAGTGGGGTATTTTAGCCTAGGACTGCTAGCCGTGCTCTCCCTTCAGCCCCAGAGACTGCACAGGATCTGTCCTTTGTGCTGAAATCATTATGTAATTACGAGTGTGGCTCTTTTAATTGGCTGAGGGTTTAAGACCCTTGTGGATAGGTTTCTTCAGAGCCCCTTTGGTTTTCTTTATACCTTGCCTTCATAGTTCCCGAAACAAGTAAAAGGGGTTCGATGTGAAACTGTATCTGTTTTGATGTTCGCATATCAGTCTTTTGTGGTGACCCCGGGGCCCCTTAGCCCTAGGGAGCTTCTGGTTATGTTTTGGGCAAAAAGGAGGCAAAACAGATGCATATCTCCTTTCCTGGCAGACACAGTCAGGATTTTCTGATCCACTGTGCTTTAATGGTCCCTGGGACATTGCAGCAATTCAGACAGCAGCTGTTGGCTTTGGTTTCCAGGGAAGATGCTATTGCCCTGGGTAAGATTGGCAAATCTTGTATAATGTTATCCCGGGGATACACGAGGCAACAGTGACCTATACTTAAAAGACACTGTTGTGGGGTTGCTAATAGGTAGGAGTAAAAGTGGCAGTACCCGCCCCGTACCCTTGTACAAATTGGCACCACTCTGTGGTACCCTGGTCATGAAATTAAATGCAAACCACATAAAGGTCAGAGTAGTGTGTCAATGGACAAGAGTTATATGAATCAGAAATTAGCCATTGTACTCCAATTGAATATAGAGCAAGAAACAATAAAAGAAAGTGCTTAAACAATGGTAGTCACAAAAACAAGATCTAGCAGATAGCTCTTACAGCATAACATTTAGCTGGAGACCTTTGATCTATGCAAGACAACTTCCTGTTCCTGTTAAATCCTGTTTAGAGTAGCAGATTAGAGCAGGCTACACAAACTCTCATTGTGTCACCATCTTGGACTGGGATCTGCAAATTAGAAGCCATTGTAAACTGGGACACCACTTTGGGTTAGGATCTGCATGTTGGGGTCAATATGGAATACCAGTATTGATTGGCGCAGAGAGTGCATGCTGCCTCCCTGTGTTGGACACAACCCTCGAATTTGTGGAAATCCATCCCATTTGTCAAATGCTATTGGGCACCAAGGCTGAGTGGCAGGAGTGAGATTTTGAGGATCCACACTTAGGAACTAAATGTATGCCTCTCCCATGGGCCTCTGATCCAGGTACACCAAGACAAGGCATATTAGGACAATAGAGATGACAGGCTCTCACCAAATGAGGATCATATGAGCTGTTTTTTTTTTTTTTACAAATATAAGATTTTATTGGTTTCAAAATAAGAAACATGACCCAGACAGCCAATACAGAAAGGAAAAGAAATGTCAACAAAATAAGAATAAACAAAAGCAATTACCTGCTCACGCGTTCCGCAATCCACCTCCCACCAACAACTTGACAACAAGGTACACAGCTTAGATTCAAGTCCGAGCACATGTTCCGAACCCCCCCAATCCCACTCTTATCCCATTAACAGTGGTATTTCATCAGTCATTAGTTGATTCAAAGATCGGACAGGTTCCAGCATAATGCCTCTATAATCTGCCCATACATGCCAAATCTTGGGGCACTTCTGTGAACACCCTCTTGTCTTATAAACTGCCACCTTCTGGCCCATACAGTGATCCATACCCTTTTTCCATACCTCAAGGGACGGGGGAGCCTCTGCCTTCCACGCCTTCACTAAATACTGCTTCACCAAAGTCAGTCCCAAAAACAGCAGGGAAAGCTTGTATCTATTGCCACCCAAATCATCGGTGACATGGAGAACAATATGTTCCAGGTCCATTGGAATCAACCAAGACAAGACCCCACCCAGACAAGATGTCACCCCATGCCAACACTGGAAAATTCCATACAGGATGAAGAAACGTTCCATCCACTGCGTTACAGCGAAGGCAGGTCAGGGAGGCAATCACCCCCATTCACCATAGACAATAACATGTGTAGTACATCCTGCAGAGGTATTTAAACTGGATCAGCTGAAGCCTGGCTGCAATGGCAGCCTCACGAGGTTACCCCAGAGCCTCAGTCCAATTCTCGTTCTCCAGTACCCCAACATAAGCCTCACAAGCCCCCCTGAGAGCAAGGAAAGTATCCGGGTGGTTGGAAATAAGGGTTTGGTGAATCCTAGCAATCTTGGGGTCTCCCAGGTCTCCTATAATTAGTTCACCCTCCAATGGATTACATTCTGAGAGATCAGGTAGGGCCGCAATATATGGGGTCAGTGAATGGCGGAACTGACGATAGCAATGAAATTGACTACGATGGAGCTGGTTTTCCACCTGTAGGGTCTGTCATAACGTCACCAAGGGTAGAGATACCTATGAGGTCTCACTTTAAAAGCCTTCCGGCGCAGCCACCTGTGGCAGCAGGCAGCCCTGCCAAAGTGGCGTCCACTCCATCAGCTTCCCCCCCAGCCCATCCTACAAAGAGATTGTTTCCATGGGAGGCCACCGACAGGACCCCCGTCATATATATATAAGAAACAAGAGGTGTCTCCCATCACCCACTTCTCAGACACAAAGGCGGGGTCTCCCCAAAGGTCATACCACCAGTCATTAATAATGAGCAAATGTGACGCAAAGTAATATGACTCAATGTCGGCCACGGCAATGCCCCCACAAAAGGTTGATTGAAAGCATATACCCAGGGATATACAGAGGGTCCCACCTTCCCAGATGAAACCATTAAGAATGGAATTCAGTTTCCTGAACCATTGTTGTGGAATGTCATACCGAAAATTCTGAAGCTGGTACAGAAACAGAGGCAATGAGACCATCTTAAACTTTTTCGACCTACCAGTCAAAGACAGAACAAAAACACCCAGATACATAAGACAACCGAGACAATCCGCAACCCCGTCTCCCAACCGAGGTACTGCGGGCAGCCACCCACCGGGAACACCGTAGATTTCGACGTATTAATGTAGAGCCCCGAGGTTTCATCGAAAATACGCATGACCTGAAGGATGAGGGGCCTGAGGTCTCAGGGACAGTCAGGAAGAAGAGAACATCATCAGCATATATTGCTATTCCATTGGAGAGGCCCTACCGCCATTCAAATCCATGTACCTGAGCATCCATCCCCATTCTACCAGAGGTTCCATAGCAATAGGCCTGGGCGGTGAACTCAGCTCCGTTCGCGGAGTTTGCGGAGTTTCCTGGACTTCGCACTCTGCGGAGCACACGGAGTTTCAGAAACTCCACTTCATGAAGCAGAGTTTTTTCCTCTCTCGCGCTCACCAACGTTAAGTTGGCAAGTTGGGAAAATCCAATGCTAGACCACCTCCCAGCGAGGTTTCTCAATGTGGGCGGTCGCAGATGGTTGCGACCGCTCACGTTGAGAAGCCATCCGTTCTTGTTGAGGAAGATGTCGCTCGAGTAGAAAATCTATCTGAGTGACAGAAAGATGCAATGCCCTCTTGCACTGCGCATGCTGGCGATTGCACTGATTTTCCAGCACGGTACAAACACCCGGCGCTAAAAATCAGCATGAATGGCATGACCTAACGCACTCCGCCACTTGCAGAACTCCTCGTAGGGTGGTGGAGTTTTTGGGTCACTTCATCTGCCCAGGCCTACATAGAAAGAGTGAACAGCGGGGGTCAGCCCAGCCTGGTACCCTGCTGTATCGGAAAAGAGTCCGATCTGGCACTGGCCACCTGCACCAACACTGTTAGATCAGTGTAGAGTAGCCAGACATAGGATAAAAATCTAGGGCCGAAATTTAGATGATGGAGAAGCACAAGCAAATATTCCCAACTCACAGAATCAAATGACTTGTCGATATCTGCAGGAGAACCGCAGCCAGTCCCTCCAGTCTATCAGCTAGCGACAAGGCATAATTTAAGAGCTGAATGTTATGTCGGGTAGTTCGATGGGGTATAAAGCCAGCCTGATCCGGACGCTCCAAATCGGAGATGAACTGCACTAGCCTATTCACCAGTGCCTTCGTTAGAATTTTCACCTCAAAATTCAAGAGGGAAATCGGGCAATATGAAGAGTGCTCATCTGGAGGCCGATCAGGTTTGGGGAATACTACAATCTCCGCGTGTCGCCAATCGGGCAAAAGAGATCACCGCCAACATAGGTTCCTGAAATTTAAGCATGTAAGCCTTAAAGAATTTACAGGGGAACCCGTTGGGGCCTGGGGCTCTCCCAGATCGCAGGGCCAACAAGAGCTCATCCACAGTGAGTGCAGCTTCTAACAGATCACGATCCATAGATGAAAGGGCTCGAAGGGGAACGTCATTCATGAAGTCGACTATTTGTTCCAGAGATAAGACCTCTTTCTGAGTGTACAGGGTTTCAAAGTGAGTGGCAAATCTACATGCCACCTCCTCGGGATCGGCGATCAAAGCACCCGATGGGTGAGAGTGATGAAAGAAGAATACCGGGCAGTTTGGCACAATCTATGCAACATCTTGCTCAATTTCTTGTCCCATTCATACATGCAGCTCTGGGCAGCCTGCCAGGATTGTTTAGCCTCTCCAAGCAGAGTCTGCTAGTACTGTTGTTGCACAAGGCCCAACTGTTGATGCACCAGCTGCCCATCTGCATGGTTACCCCTCACTTCCAAATCAACCATCTGTGATTCAAGATCTACCAAGTCCTGTGCCCGACGTCGATGCTTCCCTGTAGAAAAACTAACATCTACTCCCTTAGCGTGGGCTTCAGAGCCTCCCATAATGTGGTCGGAGATGACACAGAACCAGCATTGTGTACAAAATAACTATCAATGGAGCATGGTATATTGACCGATAGTCCAGATTTTGTAAATTCCAGTATGAGAGGAACCCTATGCGGAGTCGGGTGGCCACAGGGGAGTAGTCAGACAGCCCACAAGCCAAGATAGTGGCATCCAAAATTTCATGTAAATTATATGTAAATTTCCCTCAAACATCAGCCAAACCTAATGCAGTTGTGAGGGCAGAGAGGTGGGTTCTGCCAGTCCCCAAAGGAGGCCCACATGAGCGATTCATGACACTGTTCCAATCACCCGCCAATATCATGAGCCCTACGGGAGGTCACCCCATAACCTCGTAACTAGATCTAAAAAAGATTGACTAGGAGGAGGAGGAGGTGCATAAACACAAAGAAATGTGAGAGGTTTGTCATATAATGTGCCTGTGACACCTGTGTATCTACCCTGCTGGCCCACCCAGTACTTGACTTGCTGGAAAGGGACATGGTTTCTAACGAGGATGACTGCACCCCTGAATCCCCTCGCAAAGCTGGAATGTAAACCTGAGAGTAGCCAAACTGGGCCAGACAAGGGACTTTGTTATCCTGGAGATGAGTCCCCTGAAGCAATAGTACATCTGCCCCATCATCTTGGCATGTTTCAGAGCTGCCCCCCCATTCAATCTTATCAAGAAATCCATGCACATTCTATGATATTACACGAAGTTGATCTATGGAATGATTTATCATAGCATGACTCATAATGCGCTAGGGTAGAACTCGTGGCAGAAAGAGCAAGTAATGGGAAGGGAGCGCAACAGGTCTGCAATACAGAAATAAAAAGAAGCACAAAACATGTCCCCAACTTCCCACTCCCATACTTTGAAAACGAGAAGTAACTGTGGTGGGCAGACCAGCATGAGCCCCAACAGGGGACCCCACTAGGCCCGTCCCAATGGATTCCCATACCCAACGGAATCAAGGAACCAGGGAAGCGAGATACAACGCCCACAAAGGTGTGCGGTCAAGAATGTTGTGGACCACATAGAAGGTAGCTGGAAACCCAATAAAGAGTAATATTCTTTTCCAATGTCATGGAGGAGGTGTCTTGGTTAGTGGCCGGCTGAAGGTCCAGGAGTGCCAAACCTCCAACTCGAGGCTCCCCATCCCGCTGGGAATTTCTCCACGAAGATCGAGACCTGTTGCGCCTTTTCGCCAGAGTCTTAGCAGGATGGCCGCAGTGTTCCCCTTAGGATCAGTCAGAATCCATGCACGGGGGGCGTTAGCTGAGTCCTTTCATCGGTCCAATGAAAGACCTCTTCAGGTGTCTCAAAGAAGAGGGTCTGCGAGCTGTAGATTACCTTTAATTTGTCCGGATACAGTATCATATATTGAATTTTAAGTTTACTGAACCATTGTTTAGCAGTCAGGAAGGATTGCAGCTGCTGCTTCACTATTCTCGTGTAATCTGGAAAGACCATGATGGTGTGAGACTGGTATGTGAAGTTGTCTTGGAGCCAGGCATATTTCAGGATAGCATCTCTGTCCATATAGTTTAAATGTTTCGCGATCACAGGTCGGGGTCAAGCCCCAGGAGGAGGACACCGCACTAATGCCCTGTGTGCAGAGTTGACGATGAAGCAGGAGGATAGGGCCTCTGAGGGCATCAATGAGCGAAGCCATTGGTCAAGGAAATGGTCCATTATGGGACCTTCGCACCCCTCAGGATAGCCCACAAAACTCAAATACCCTCTGCATCCTCCACCCTTGCTGCCAGTTCCTTGGTCACAGTCGTAAGCTTAGTCACTGTCGGCTGCAGAGTGATAACGGAGTCCTCCACCCCTGAGACCCTATTCTCAGCCTCTGCAATACACTCGGCAGCCTTGCTAAGGTCCTGGTGGAGCAGAGTGATATCAGCTACCACAGCTCCAATTTTAGCATCCAGCATGTCACACAACTGAGTGATAGGCGCCAGGAGAGTAGCATTGTCCAGGTTTGGTAGATCCTAAAAGCATGCACCAGACAGAGAAGTAGTTCCCCGGGCTGGGTTTATTTGTCCATCGTATTCTGTTTGGTTCTGGGGGGACTTTGTCTTTGACCATGGTGGCAAAGGCAGTGGCAATCCCTGCAGTCCCTTCACAGCCATCCACAACACCATAAATTGCCCGCCTGACCCTCATCGCGATTTGGTGCGGGAGGCGGCATGAGCAGCCAGAGACAGATGCACATCCCAACCGGGACGACTCAAGAGCCTCCACACAGTGTCACAGAGAGGGCTGAAGGATCCAGGAGGTGGACAGGAGGGAGTGTGCAGCCACAAACCGCACCAGGACCTAGCCTGGTCATCTCCGCAACAGGCACACCCCCCTCCCCCTTAGCGCGACCCCCTACAAGGGGTTATGCGCTGAAACAATGAAAGGATCCCTCTGACTCACCAAGGAACGAGGTCAGTACAAGGAGGGGAGAAATATGAGAGATGACCACGTCAGCGGCTAGGGGCAACAGTCCTCCAGGGCCCCGGCCTCTAGCATCACAATGTACCTCAAAGTCCACCACCACTCAAATCCAGCTGCAGGGCATGCAAGATATAAGGGGGCCAGTGTAGAAACCAGTGCACAGCCTGGCTAATATAAAAGTCTAGACCAAGGGATGGTGGGCAGTCCGGGGCCGCCGCACGGCCGACAAAGCTGGCTCCCCGAACAAAGGACCATCCTGCACCTCCTATATCCAAAATAGAACAAGCATTGGCATAGCCAATAGGTCTCGCCTTTGGGACCTTATAAGTGTTTAGCCATGCAACTGTTGATGTTGTTGCACCAAGGATATTGTGCTGCATAACTAAATACTTGTTAGGTTCCAAAAGGGAGACTTATTGGCTATGCTACTGTTTTTATAGCATAACTATGTTTCTAAACACTACTAAAAAGTAATGAATTGTCTGCCACTAAAAATTGTTGTTGTAGCCTTTTTGCTTATAAATCAAATGTGGAACAGCTTTCCAATTAGTTGTAATGGTAAAGTAGCCTGAAGGCTAACAAGCATTGGCATAGCCAATAGGTCTCGCTTTTGGGACCTTATAAGTATTTAGTTATGCAGCATAATATCCTTGGTGCAACAACATCAACTGTTGCATGGCTAAGCACTTATAAGGTCCCAAAGGCGAGACCTATTGGCTATGCCAATGCTTGTTCAATGTATGCTCCAGTGATATGGCCTCCAGCCTTTCTTGCAGAACAGCGTTCATCTGCGCGTGCAAGCTGCCTGACCGCTTCCAAGCGCCAAGGGTCTGGCTCGCACAACAGCGGTATAAAATAAGCCAGTGCAGCACTGCAGGCTGGTCTCATGCCTGCGCATTCCCTGGCAGGCAGCTGCTCCCTCGGGGTTTAACGTTATTTGGCTCAATTTCGGGGTAACAATAACAGCAGCTTCGCTAGTAAAGGGGCCAGCGACCTGCAGCAATGGACTGGGGGCAGGGGGTCACAGTGGGGGAGGTAAACATCTTCGCAAATAAAGCGATCAACAAGTAACTAATAGTATGTCAGTACCCATGTGTAGTGCACACTAACCTGAAACATTTCCAGGCGCTTCGTGCAGAAGAAGCAATACCTGCACCCCTAACTTAGCACATAAACATGACGAGAACAACACTTTTTTTTAATCTGGCACGTTTAAATTTGCTATCTTGGACGCCACTGGGGTTGTGATCGCTCGTAAGGTGTTGCCGAGCTCACTTCACAACCCCCGGGGTCTACAGCCACACTCACCGCAAAGCAGCAGCGGGTCAGCCCCTGGCCCCATGCTCCGCTCTTCCGGCTCTGCTCAGCCTCCTGTCCCGAGGTATGGGGACCCTCACTCCTTCATTATCCTTCACTCACGACGTGAGGTGCTGCCTCCGGGTGTGCAGCTCACCTCCCTCAGGCTAAATCCTACCCCCGCAATTAAAGCCTGGATTTTGTCGAATGTAAATCTGTGTCTATGGATCAGAAAGTCGTTTCTCTTTGATTAATTGGTCCATGGCTGCTAGGAAATGCAGTGAGGTGAAGGAAAGTGTATGATTACATGCAAAGCAAGGAGTTGATGTTAGGAGCGACTACGAAATGGCGGCCGCGCGGTAAAAAAAAAAAAAACAGTGGTGCGCGCACCACAGAGGAGCGGAGGGGGGAGGAGGGAGCGCGGCAGCCTGCTCAGCTGACCAGACGCTCGTGCGTCATGGCCTTTGCCGGCATGTGTTTCCAATTATCGCGCCCGCGTCTGGGCACGATAATTGGAAACACATGTTTGCCGCGCGCACCCATCCCAAAAGGCCAGCCAAGACGCACGAGCGTTTTTGGGACTGCTTTTAAACTCGCTACTAAAAGTCTTCGCCTCTAAGCAGCGCTTGCGCGCTACTCGAGGCTCGACCTAAAAATACAAAAGTAACCTTTTGAGCAATTTGCAGTAATATTGTTTTAGCACACATAAAACACTCAATTACAGCTAGGTAGTTTGGATTTTATTTTTCAGCTATTGGCATTGTTAATATGTGTTGTAGTTTTGGCACTTTATTAAGTGTTTAACTAAAGATATTGGCAATGGTTTGTCCAGGAATAACTGACAAATGTTTGTTAATTTAATTGTTATTGCAAAAAACTTTTGTTTACATTTTTAGTACTTTAAAGTAAGTTGAGTGGAATTTTTTTTTAGTTATGACGTATATTTATGCATGTATTATAAATAGTCACAGAATGCTAAGTCTCATTCATGAAAAGCCATGTCACATGTGGTGCTGGAGCCACTAAAAGAGTACACAGCAGGTAACAGAGCAGGGAGCTGTAAAATTTCTCCAATTAAAGTAATAAAAAGAAAAGGCCAAGGGTCGCGAAAGTCATAGCGCCCGTGCTGGGGTAACCTGATACTGGAATGCAGCCTGCCGTGCAGCTGGCACACTGCGCGCCGCTAATCACTGCGCTCGCTCCCGAGACACATAGGCTATGGGAGGGAACATTTAAAGATAAGGCGGGACATACCCACGCCTTTGGCCATTTGCGTGCTTTCTTTTGTGAAAGCCTTACGCAATGGCCAATCTTTTAGTAGCAAAAAACGAACACCTTTTAAGAAGCGCTATCTAAAAAGCAAATTTTATTAGCAAAAAAAAACAGAAGGCCCCTGCGCGCGCCGCTGCTCAAAAAAGCACCACGCTAAAGATATGGTGAAAAATAAACAAACGGTGATAACAATAAGAAGTCCGGAGATGTTTTGAAGCACATGAGCTTTAAATACATCGTTATACTACAATACATGCTAGCAAAAAGCGCGCGCGGCCACGCTAAGCATATGGTGAAACATAAACATATGGTGATGACAATAAGAAGTCAGTATATAATTTAAAGCACATTTGCTTTAAATACATCGATATACTACAATACATGCTAGCAAATACTTTTGAGAAAGTACATTTATTTTAAGTACAACAGCGTGCTGCTGCTCAAAAAAGCACCACGCTAAAGATATGGTGAAAAATAGCAGTTACTTTCCCAACACCAAAGACACAGACATAAAAAACGGACCAGAGCGCTTACTGCTACTCGGCGCCTTAAAGAAACACACAAGAACAGTTTTTTTTTTTTTTAACACAAACTTTATTAGGTGTTTCAGTGGTAAGTTTACAATTTGGATAATCAGGACACGTGCAGTTTTATGCGCAGTGTTTTTCATCAGTTATACACAATACATGTTGTATTATCACGTCTTAACATATTGATCTGACAGTGTACACAAACATAGTATTCAAAATAACATTGAGTCATGTACATTATCATTATAGCGATTCATCATCAAGTACATAACTAGCTTGTACATGAGCTAAAACTCAATGTAGCCTCACTTACCCTATCCCACCCCCTTTAAAACCAACCCAAAACAGAACCAAACAGTTGCCGCTGTACAATTTTCTCAGGTTCCAGGTAACCAGTACCTGGCGATGAGTACATCCGATTGTGGTGAGAGGGAAGTAAGGGGGGGGGCCCCAGGAGCAGAGGGGGATCAGCCCCACTAGGGGGCAGGGAAGGAAAGGATAGAGGGAGGGAACGCGCCCCCCACCCACATGACTTCCATTAATAACTGAGTTGCTATATAAGGGGGGGGATTAATTAGTCGGACCACTCAATATTGGCAGGGGTTGTGAATCCTCAGATGTTTCATTCGCATCTGTTCAAAATAATTCTATCAAATGTGCCCACTCTAGGGATATTGGACGTTTTCGTAAACCCCTGTATTCTTCCCGCTGTCGCGCTTCCCTCTCTGCAGTGGCCCAACGGATAACCTCCTCTCTCCATTTGTCCACACGTGGAGGAGTGCGAGATTTCCAACGCTGTGTGATCAGCCTTTTGCAACCATCAGGGCTAATCCCGTGAGCTGCGCAACAGCTTCGATTTCTTGGGGAGTGGGAAAAGGCCCAATAGACATGCCTCCGCCGTGTTCCAGGGTGTGTGTTCTGTTAAGGCGGACAAATTTTGTATGATCTCACTCCAAAATACTTGAAGCGCCGGGCAGGACCATAACATGTGTATAAAGTCAGCTTCCTGTGCAGGGCATCTAGGACAGTTTGGGGAGGCAGTTATATATATTTGGTGCAACGTTTTCGGGGTGAGGTAAACTCTGTGCACTATAAATAATTGTATTGTTTTCAAACGGCAGTTACGAGACACCTTCCGAGGATATTCTAATATGAGGGTCCATTCCCTATCATTTAAGTCACGCGATAAAGCGGTTTCCCATTTTTGTCTAAGAGGTCCCAACGAGATATTTAAATGTACGTTCAGCCCATGATATAACCAACGAACAAGGTGACGGCCATGTCCCATTATATGAAGAGATTTCAGCAGATGAAAGGTGGGAGGCTCTCCCTGATCCACTAGCCAGTATTTACGAATATAGTGTGCAATCGTAGCATGGGTAAGGAACAGAGTGTCAGGCACTGCGATGGTGCGTACAAATTCTTCATGCGGCATCAGGTTGCCGTCTCGAAAAAAGTCCCCAATCGTCTGGATCCCTTGCTGTGTCCAAGCTCGAATTTGTGTCCGCCTCACTATTCCCCGCCTCGTGGGTAAGCCACAGAGCGGGATATTCGGGGCATACGGGTTAGATATTTTCGCATATTTATGAGCCTGCTTCCAATAATGAAGGGCTATATGTAAGAGAAAGGGTGGGTTCTGCAATTTGTCTGCCCCCGGGCACAGCAACGTCTGTAAGGTACCACGTCCCAGATGGTCTAGAGAGTACGCTGTCTCAAATAAGTTGTGGCCCGCTAGCCAATATGCCAGCCACTGTAATTGCCCAGCTATGCAGTATGCTTTAAAATCAGGTGCCCCCAACCCTCCTGCAGTACTAGGGAGTCGCATCTTGGCCAGTGCCAATCTATGTCTACTCGAGCCCCAAAGTAAAGAAACCAATAGGGTGTCTAATGCTTTAAATATCCATGCTGGAAGGATAACCGGAAGATTTACAAATTGATAAAGGAGCCTAGGCAGCATAACCATTTTGGAGACCGCAAGACGGCCCGCTACTGTGAGCGGTAAAGCATTCCAGAAGGAGACCCGGGAGCGAAGGGAGTTGATGGTCCGTCCTACATTTCCAGCTATTGTGTCAGCGGCCGTTCTGTAAATGTAAATCCCTAAGTATTTGAAGGTCACTGGCTCCACTCGAAATTGCAAGTGACCAAATTCCAAAAGGGGGGCATCATACGTATTGTTAAAAGAATATGCTATGGATTTGGAGGCATTGAGACGCAATCCAGATAGTCCCCCGAACTGTGAAAATACGTCTGCTAGTTCGTGCGTGTCATCATTTAAATCCCTAAAATACACTAACATGTCATCTGCGTAGAGTGACACAGAATGCATTGTACCTTGAATAGAAATACCATAGGGGACCATAACCTGCTGCAGATATTGGGCTAGGGGCTCAAGCGCTAAGACGAACAGTAAGGGCGACAGGGGACAACCCTGACGTGTGCCACGATAAATAAAGTACGCCGGTGATATAATCGACCCGGTTTTTGCGCGGGCTGTGGGATTAGTATAAAGTAATTGTATCCAGTTACAGTATTCCGGTGGCAGGCCAAACTTGGCCAAAACCGCTAGCATATACGACCAACTCAGAGTATCAAAGGCTTGGCGTATATCCAGGGATAAACACCCAGCATGCGGAACTTCGCCTTAGTTGCATGTAAGATTGCGTGGAAACGGCAGATATTTAAGGAGGTGCTACGCTTGGGAACAAATCCACACTGATCTGTATGTATAAGTTGGGGAAGCAGGGGGAGAAGTCTAGACGCCAGGAGTTTACTGAGTATTTTATATTCCGTGTTAAGGATAGAAAGGGGTCTGTAAGATGTGAGCTCCAGGGGATCTTTGTCGGGTTTCAGCAAAGAGGTAACCAGTGCCTCTCTAGTTGTAGGGGGTAGCTCACCTTCTGCAAGCGAGGTAGTGTAAAGCTGCAAGAGTTTAGGCACCAGTGCCGTAGAAAAGGTTGCGTAAAATTCGATTGGCAGCCCGTCAGAGCCTGGTGTTTTATTACGCGCTAGTGCCTTAATTGCCATGTTTATTTCCATCGGTGTAAGCGGAGCTTTCAAGATTTGAACGTCAGAATCCGAAACCACCGGGAGGTCTACGTTTACCAGGAAGCGATTAGTAGCATCCAGCACATCCAGGGGGGGAGCCGCATATAAATTAGTATAAGTTTGGAAGGTGGAATTTATTTCAGTCTGTGTGGTGGCCTGTGTTTGCTGAGTAGTATTAATCGCCAAGATAGGAGTTGGGAGTGTTGGGGGTGCAATCATCCTTGCCAATAAAGTGCTCGCTCGATCTGCTTCAGAGTGCGTGCGAAGTGTGTATGCATTAAAATCAATCGATCTTAAATGTTCTAATAATTCAGCATATTTGATCCTAGCTGTTTGTAAGAGTTCCACCTCAATATCATCCGTTTGGGCCTGTACCTCCAGTGCTTGCAATTTGCCTTCCAGCTATGTGAGGTCTCTAATCGCTTCCTTCCTAATTCCTACCAGAGAACTCAATGATGCGCCTCGAATCGCCACCTTGAATGCTTCCCACTCAATAGAACGGGTCGCATCTGTTCCGTCATTGAGCGTAAAGTATGACGTTATAGCTGTAGCTAACGTAGCCCTATATACCTGGTCTTCCAATTGCAGGGGTTGCATACGCCAGGTCGGAATAGGTGTGGGAACACGCCCCCACTTGAGAGTCAATTCAATGGGATTATGATCCGAAATTGTCTTGCCCAAGTACGTACTATGCATAATAGTTGATGAGAGTTCAGGTGAACAGAGAAAATAGTCCAGGCGTGTATGTAGCATGTGAGTGCAAGAGTAAAATGAGTACTCCCGCATGTTTACATGCTGGGACCTCCAGACATCTATCAAATTCCATCCCTGTGCCCAGCGTGATAACGCCGCAGATTGGAAGTGTGCATTAGTGTTCGGCAAGGGAGGATGAGAGCGATCCAGGGATACATTAAAAACTGCATTCAGATCTCCCCCCAATATCCATGGGTAGCAGGACCAGTCTGAAAGAGCCAGTGACACCCGGGCTAGAAAAGTATCTTGATCTACGTTTGGTGCATAAAGGGACCCCAACACCACTTGCGTACCATCTAAGGTCCCGCGCAATAGCACATACCTCCCCTGGTCATCTATCCTGCTCTCCTGTAGGGAAAAGGGAATTCCCGCTCGGATCCATATTGCAGTCCCTCTAGAAAAGGCAGAATATGCTGTAGCATGAAACTGACGCCTCCAACGACGGTGCAATTTCGCAGTTTCGGAGGGTATTAAATGTGTCTCCTGTAAATATACTATTTGGGCCTTGCGGCGGTGTAGTTGTGCTACTATACGATGGCGTTTAGGAATTGCTCCCATCCCCTCACATTCCATGATACAAAAGTATAAGAATTAGAAATAGACATCATCAGGGCATGCAGGAAGGACCCTCCATCCCCACCCCACCCCAACCCACCCCCACCCACCCCCACACCCGGATCATGCGGCAAAATTACAAACAGGAAAAACCTAACCCAATACTGGGTCCAACGACCTAACATCGCTCGACCAAACTGTATGTAAAACAGTAAACTATTTCACATCAAACAGTGGTTAATGCCTATGAGGGAGTCTGCAAGTATCACTTCTATGTGATAACAAGGAACAATTCGTGAACATGCCCACGACAGGGCAGGCCGGGGAACACATTACTCAATTCCATACTAGGGGTATAACTACTACAGTTCTGATATACACAATGCTGAATATTTTGAAAACACAAGGCCTTAGGGTAACATTATGTTCGACATACCATGTCCGTTAGGTGTAGAGTTAACCGGGCAAAGTGAATGGTCCAAACTTACATACCAGAAGGTCACCCAAGTGGAACATTACTTAGCTGTGTGGATACCGATGGAAACAGTGCCACACTTCCGTCTGAGTCAACGTCCGAAGATGCCTCGATTGAAGGACTGGTACTGATGGGCGGTCGATTGGGACGGAAGGCCATTGCAGAGTTCAATGCTTCTTGTTGACCCTCCATCACCTGCTGCCACGGCGGAGAGCCAGAGATCGCGCCCTGCGTAAGGAGTCCCACCCCGCGCCTACGAGGGGGGCGCTGTGACTTCGGTTGCGTAGAATCCAGGCGTCTGGCGGGAAGAGTATCTGGAAATGTTCTGTCTAGCCAATCCCAAGCGTCCTCTGGTGTGACAAAGAATAAGGAGCGTTGCTTATATATGATTTTCAGTTTAGCGGGGAACAATAAGGCAAATGTAAGGCCCGCCGCACGGACCCGAGCTTTGACCTCCATGAACGAGAAGCGTTGTCGTTGCACAGCCAATGTATAGTCAGGGAAAATCAAAATATTCGAATTGTCCATCTGTAGTGGGCCATTGTCGCGGGCAGCTTGCAACAGACGGTCCCGATCTCTATAATTTAGAATTCTGGCCAATATTGGACGAGGGTTAGCGCCAGGTACTGGCCGACGCGCTGGGACTCGGTGGGCCCGCTCAACGGTAAAATGTGCGGAAAGTCCAGTGGGAGCCACCGTATTTTTCAACCAGTTCTCTATATAGATCGTTGGGTTGGGGCCCTCCGAGCCCTCCGGAAAGCCCACAATTCTCAGGTTGTTGCGGCGGGCCCGCCCTTCCGCATCATCCGCACGAGCCAATAGGGAGTCAATTTGCTGGCGCATTTGGCAGATCTGTTCTTCATGAGCAGCTACCTGTGGCAGCAATGGTTCCAGCGTTTGTTCCGTGGATTTTACTTTATCAGCCAGCTTTCTATGGTCATCCTTGAGAAGATTAAGGTCCACAGAAATCGTGCCCAATTGATTTTCTAGCGCTGTCCTTGAATCACGGATTTCTTTCAAAATCATATCGAGTTTGTCACTCGGTGGGGTGGTCCTATCTACCCCCTCAGCATGGCGCAAGCGCCCAGAGGAATGTTCGGAAGAGGGCGAGAGCGATCCTGTTTGCCCGCATCCGGAGGTCGTTCTCGGCTTACCTCGACCCATGATCACCACTATACACGGTAGTAAAGATCTGATGAAGTATAGAAGGGCCCAATCATAGGACTCCAGGAGGCCACTGGTTGTCGCAAGCGAACTCCGCGTACCGCTGGCGCACCACCGAGCCCGGGAAGCCGCAGCCCGGTTGAAGGACCAGGTAATATGTGGATAGCGCGCCGCAAAGTAAAGTCACTCTTCAATGGGTCGTCGCCGCAGCGGCATGGAAATGCGCACATATGAACCAGTGAATTACTTAGTGAGGAGAATAGCGAATTTGTGGCGTCCACAGGTCAGGCACGTCGTCCAAGGGCATGCGCTAGGCCGCTAGCCTGATCCTCCTTGCAGACCAACACGTGTCAATAGCTGGTAAGGCACCGCCCCTCTGGACACTCCTGGTATTCCACGTGAAGGTAGCAACAAAGACCGGGGACAGCAGTAACCGTGCTCCTATACTCCAGGTACAGCTAATGCCAAGTCACGTCCACACAGCTATACACAGGACACTGTGAGCCCGGTGGGCCCCGCAATGACTGGGGAGGTGAGAGGAAGCAAAAGCCAGGCCTGTGTTGTCTCAACCCCCTGTCCCAATGTATTCCCCCAGCAGGCCACAATAGGGGGATTCAAGCCCTCTCCGGAACTAGAGGCCTGAACATGTCGGCCGGCCGAGTTGTTATAACTGATCTCAGGTGCCTCCGCGACGCTGCAGTAATTACCAGCGTCGATCACTGTCCTTCTTTGTGAGTGCAGCACTTCGGATTTAACCCTGCTGGAGGCCCTCACTGCTGCATATTAACGGCGGCAGCCGACCACGAGCTCATAACGCGAGGGAGGGGACCCAACCCCGCTCACACCAGTGCAGTCCGTCCTTTCAAGGGGCCGTCACGCACATCAGGAGCTTAATATCGAGGTGTCAATACTCCGGCCAGAATCCCAGGGTCGTCCTGGCAGCCACACACCAACCACAGGCGGGGCGCTCCCACTCACCACAGGTCCCACGCTGTGCAGGCGCCAACAAACTCAGCGGCACGGGCGGCACGCAGCAGCACCGGACACCAGGCCTGAGTCCGGGGGCTCAATTAATAGCAGCAGCTGATCAGCAGACACTTCAGTCCAGCGCCACCACAAGCCAGCTCGGCGCGAGGTAGGGTCCACCCCAAGGCGCCCTGCATCGCCGGACTACGGGTCGCGATCTCGGGACAGGGAGCATCAGCGAAAACCAGGATCTCGACCGCAGGGAGCACAGCGATGGCAGGATGCACCCGCAGGAATTCAGCATAAGAACCTAGTGGGAAGTGCCGGATTATTTACGGATCATGTACCCCGGCCCGGAGCACGCCGTTTATGCAACCACCATCGTGGGCTGCAGACCACGCCTCTCCTAAACACACAAGAACAGTTTGCTAATTATTCACACAACACGGTGCATTAACCATATTTTCTGCACATATATCCATGGCGCTGCTGCCTGTCATCCCATGCACTAACGGTCTAAAAGGCTGCCTTGTGTGATGCACAGACTCACAGAAGTTAGGGTCTGCAGTCCAACATAGGTTTTCTACTGGAAGTATACTCTCCCAATACGAATTCTTATGCCGGGCAAACAGAGAAAAATCCTACACACCGGATGGGTGCCGTGCAATTCAGCACACATGCAAAGGATGTTTTTTTTTAGACATTTATACAATTGAGACATTTTGAAAACATTTCTCCAGGTAAACACCTGCTTCAAGGAGGTGTTAGGTTTTGAAGCAAAGTACGGCCTGGCTATCTTCGTAGATTCAGCACTCGTCAAAACCTTTGGGTGTTTGTGCTATCCTGCTCCTGTAACGCCCACCCCTAAACGCAAAGGGATGCAAGCAATACAGTGTTCTTACACCGAGAAAAGGGAACTTCTCACACCCAAACCTTTTGCCTTAGAAATTAATTAACCATAGGAGTTTCTGACTGGCTTTGCCAAGGCTCAAAGCTTAGTAAATCTGGGTGACAATCTCTTCACCTTTCCATCATCAGAAAGAGTTGACCTTACCATTCACAATTTAAGTGTCCGTATGCTGCCCTTCAGGGACGTGCATTCTTGAATTATATGGAAAACATTTACACACTGTTTAGCAATGGCTCAACATCAGCTGAAGGTTTTTGTTCTTTTATTTTCCTTGTATGCAAATAAAATAATATGCATAAGTTGCCAAATTGTCAAGTTATGTCCCTGGAGGAAGGGCTTGATGCCTGCAATGCACTGGGGAAATGCAAAACAAGTGATGAACTTACACCTCACTGATCACACTTTTTATTCAGCTTTAATAAACTGAAAACTGTATAAAAGCGATAAAGCACTGATTCGCAACAAGAACCGCCATATTTAGTACTTTAAGTGCATTGACTACTGAATGAAAAACACTGACACCAAAGAATGGTATTTAAGGCAGATGTTAACATTAGGGTTCAACAGTTGGTGAGGTGTGGGACAACCACCAGGCAGGCTTAGTGGCACCAACAGCACTTGCAGCTTGGTCATTGTCAAACTTACTACAAGCTTTCTGCACATGCAAACACACAAAATCTGTCTGAAAATGTACGCAATTGGTTGCAAATACAATTTGTGTAAATTAGTCCCCATTTTTTGTCCCGATCTATAATCTCTAAAGAGGCACATAGACACTTCGAGTTCATGGTGATGGGGTATTTTTGCCCCAGTCTTACTGATTGGTTGCACACGACTGCCATTTTGTATTGTTGCCAATTCAAAAGAATTTGAAGCCCTAAACGTCCACAGAGTAAAATGTGGTGAGGCTCATATTTGATGTTGTATAACTACTGTATGTGTAGAACCCACCAGTGGTTTGTTCTTTTAGCACTGTGGGCTGTCAGAAGTATGAGTTAATGCATGGCTTTGGAGGTTGATCACTGAGTGAAATGTTTGAGATGTTAGGTTAGCAGTGTTGTATAGAGTGTTTGTTTTAAGTGCATCTGTGAGTATGTGTGTGTACGCATTTGTGTGTAGGCTGTGCAGGCTTGTGTGGAGAATTTAGTTGTGGATGAGAAATACAATCTCGTGCTAGGCTTTTGGGTCCTGTGTGCTAGTTTTGGTTCTTGCTCATTGGTGCTGCATCTTGGATGTTAGGGTTCGTTGCTGCAGTGATTGTGTGGGTTTGTGTCATGCAGGTTATGATGTCTGCAGAAGCATGAGTGACGAGAAGTGTGTGGAAGAAAAGTTGTTGCAGAACAGCAAGAAAACTAAGTGTGGTTTTGAGAGTAAGTATTGCTTTTGGACTGGGCCTTAGAACTGTGGTGGTTGTAGTTCATGCAAGGAGAGAGCATTGAGACATATGGGTGGGATTTGTTACAGGAGTAATGTACTATTCAAGTATCAAATCAATGTAGAATGTGTGCACGTGCTTCTGGGAAACATGTCCACACTATATATACACGCAGGAAACCTTCTAGATTTTGCTCTGATTTACCAGAAATACATAGTCATTGACTATTAGCTATGAAAAATGTTTGTCATAGCAGACGGATGGAATGTAATAACTAAGCATTATTCCCTGTGGCCTGAGTGTTAACAATGATTACATCCCACCCCGCAATTATCTAATCAAGACTACATCAGGGTACATAATCGGGGGAAGGACACTTAACAGCTGTTAACATCCGAAAGAAATGTGGCATAAACCTATAAGAAACTGTTTTCTAAGTTCCTCCTTACACATCAGCTATTTGTCCCTTACTGCTTTGTGTCACTGTTTAACTATCTCGCTAAATTTAGACAAACAATAGTAGCTAGAGAAGATGTGTTTATTGAGAGTGGTGTGTTCACAGGCACTGCCAGCCCTATACCTATGAACTTTCCCAGACTACTGCCTATAACAGAGGGCCGTCCTAAAAATAGGACTAGTGTGCCATGGCTAACGCCAATATGATTCACGGCAATGGATGCACTGTTTGCAGAGTCAGAAAATGTAAAGCCTATTATAACTTGCCCTGTTGCTGTAATGCTATGCCAACACCAAAATGGTTACAGGCATCGTATAAAAAGTCATCACCCCCACTATTGTCCAAGTAATATTTTCATAGATCACGTTAGTGTGAACTGAAAGCCCTAGTAGTCGGCCAGTGGTCCAAGATATGGCCAGATTGTTGATATACTCTGCATTTACCGCTAGAAATTTCTATGGATGACAAATACAAATTCAGTAGAACTGAAACGCTAAGAAAGTGGCATTCGGGCTGCGAAACAGGAGTTGGCGGAAATTATTAGGCTGAAATTAATGATAAAATGTGGAAGGATCTTAATTTTTAAAGTAATAAACCAAATAAACTGTATGTAGGCATAATGGCTCAGTGAGTTGAACCCTCGCTACTAAATCATGTGAAAGGCAGGGCACAGGTTTGAATCTTTCTAGGCTAATACCAGTGCTTTAAATGGGCCGGTACTCACCGGTACTGACTACCGGCACTTTTTCATTTTCTCCCCTTGAGTACCGGCACTTTTCCTAGAACGAAGAGAGTACCGGTACTCATGGGACCTGACTTCAACCCAGGCAGCGCTCCTTTCATCCCTTAACTGATACCAGGGCAGCACCTTTAACGAGCACTGCAGGGAATTAATCACGGGAGCTCTTGTCACCAGGACCCAGCGTGAGCTGCTTTGGAAGTCGTCAGAGCGGGGCGGGGCGGAGGGGGGGGGGTGTCTGCAGAGTGGTTATCTTATCCATTGATCTTTCACAGTGGGGCTGAGAGGGGGCTGTATAATCAAATGGGTGGCGGTGGGACGCACTGTTCAGGATAGAATATTCTGTGGACAGAACAAAAGAACGTTTGCTAATGCTTTCACTATCGCCACACATCTGAATTGCCTACCACACATGTGAATTGCCTACTTGCCTGCTGCTACTTTCTGTGTTTTTCTGTTGTTGAAAATGTTAGTTATCACTGACCAGCAGCGTTTCATTTAAAAGTGGGTTTATGCTCCAACGGACCCACATGTTAAAGCACATCACACCAAGCTCACGACCTGGTGCTCACGTTAAAAGAGGTAACTGTCGCTTTCTATGTGGACAATCAAAGTGACGCTCTTCACAACCTCATGAATGGAGTGGGTGGGGTGAGAGCACTGGTGGAAGAGCAGCATAGAAGAGTCTTAAATAGGCATGCATCCCGAGTTTGTTTTCAGCAGCAGCCATTTCAAGAAGCAGGCAGTTTCAAAGATTCCCGAATATGTTGCATCATTTTTCTAGTCTTGTCCTTGCAGTGATAAACGGAAAAAATGAAATTAATTCTGTTGTCCTGCGGGGCGGTTACTAAATGGAGAGAGTTGCACTCAAAGTCGATATAGTGTGGGTTTAAAACATATTTGAGGGGTGCAGAATGAAGGCTATTTGGAGCACTATGTTCACGTGGGCATGTTTTCTGCAGAGTGCGTCCTTTCAACAAACTATTTGACTCAAGGAGATAGCTTAGGAAGGGTACATAAAATGGCTCTCTGCGCGTCAATGCAAAGCCAAGCCCTCATGGGTTCCGGAGTAGCGGCTACTCACCGAAAAAGCGATTTGACGCCTCGTCAGGGGTAGTATGCGCTATATAAATGCAATTACATTACAATACAATACTTGCATGTGTAAATAAAAAGGATCTTGTTACCAAACTCGCTGATCCTTATTTTATCGACCTTGTCAGTCCAGTGAAAAATGTGAAATGCTCTTTAAACAGAGATGTTTGCAGCCAGTGTTAAACCACCTGGGCCTACATGCCACATGGATGTACATGGCTGCATTTTTATCAAAAGCCAGTAAATGTGTTGCATGGCTAGGTATGTTCGTGTTCTTCACACTCATGGCTGCAATTTATTGCACACTGTGATCGAATACCAAAAGCAGGAAAACATACATTTTTCATTTATGTAGCGCTCCCAGGTGGACGTCTGTACAAGTTACGTGGTGCAAGCACAAAATACATATTTCATTTGTAATAAGCTCCATCTCCTGACCAGGACTTCACGTCATTGGCCATATTTTGATTCAGAAAGACCATCTTGCCATTTATAATGTGATTTGAAAGCCTGTTGCTTTTCTTTTTAATATTTATTTCATCCACAAATGCAAATGCAAGCATGCATTTGGCATTTAGTATAGTAAGTATATGAGGCATATAATATCAATTATTAGCTGAATTAACACACCTGGGATCATGGTGTGTATTTTTATTACAAACAGTGCAGACAGATCAGCCCAGTAGATACTTTATTCTTTCTGATATCCCATCTGCAGAGTGTTTACTCCTTCCACCACTCCTTTTCAACCACATAAAATGGAATGTTGAAAGGGTGAGCCACCAACAGCAATATCGCTAATGTCTGTGTGTAAGCATTTCTCATCCAGTAGCAGGGAGAGAGAGAGAATATGCTGCTCACTAAAGTTATACACAGTATGTATGTTCGAAAGCAACTCTGGTTTCCAGGTTTGACAGAAACACCCACTAGTAGCAAGAATGAAAATAGTGCCAGATGAATTCCTCGCTTTTTGCAGGTGCGCATTCACCAATCGTGAGAACCAGAAAGCTGAGGTCCTTCCCATAAGTAAGTGAGCTCGGGGCATTATAAGTAACAATAAAGTGGATAACTCTGGAGGTTAATGCACTTGCTAGAAAGATCTGTGTACATTCTAACCAAGGGTTTAACTTACCATAAAAGTGCACAGAGGATCAATGTGTCTGCTGGAAAGCACAGCATGCAACATGTAAGTCACAGATTCGTTTTTTTTATGTAGATAGCTTAGTTGATTACTGTTTTTGTTGCATAGAGCCTTGTGTTACCTGCAGGTCAAAGGTTAACATCCTTGTAATGTAGCTCAGTGAGCTATGACCCTGCAGCAAGGACCTGCCTGCAAACAAGAAGGCATATATTTAGAACCTTGCTGTTTTTCCTCAATCTTTTCTTATTTTAAGGATGCTAAAAAAGGCTACTTTGGGTAGTAATAAACACTTATTAGTAAGTGCCCTATATATAGTTATTAGTGAGATAACTAATGGACAGATATATCGGACATTCTAACAATGCATGCAGATTTCGTGCATACAACCTTGGCAAAGTCAAAAGCTAACCCCGCCCCTTGATCCACCTTAGCACCTCCCTGAACTCCGCCCACTGCTCCTTTTGGTGAGTACCGGCACTTATTTTTTTCCATTTAAAGCACTGACTAATACCCCCTTCTATCCTTCGGATATCAGTACACTGAGTACTATTAAAGTGTAACGTGATAACACCTGTTATTTAAAGCGTTTAGATACGACAGAGGTGGGGTACGAAGCGCTGTGTAAAGATAATGTATTTTACCTGCCCTTTTGGAGCACTGGCCGAGACTCACCTATTCCCTTTTTTTTAAATTAAAGATCTACAAGGCTCCGTGCGAGGATGGGGCGGGGAGGGGGCTGCGCTAAGCAGCCTTTGTTTAGAAGGCTGAAGAGGTCAGCTGACCCAAGACTTCATACAGACTGCCCCCCCTGCGCCTCTTCGGGGGCAGCGAGGCAGTAGAGGGGCAGGAAATCACAGGCAATCATTAAATTTCCTACGTTTTGCGGCTGCTCTAGGCCCCAGTTGGTGGAGATTAGAGGTAAGTGTGTGCTTAAGATATGCAGATGTGTCCGCGCAGCAGGCCCAGGTGTGGCAGAGGATGGAGGTGAAAGAGACACTTGAAGCACTGGACCTTCGAAACCCCTTCCTTTTGTGATGTGCAGCAAGGTGTGAAGTGCCTGTGTGACGTACACATTCAGATTTACATTAAATGGGGAGGGGTCCTCTTTCACAGGCCAATTATCCTCTGTGAGATAATGTTCTTCAGATGACTAAACAATGCTCGAGCCAGAAGGGCAAACCGAGAAAATGTACCCCACTTCTTGCATTTCGAAACAAGAAGTGTGCACACGGGGCCTGTGCCCCGGCCGGCCAACCTGACCGCCATCTGTTTACAATTAACGCGAGCGCGAGACGTGGGCGCGATAATTGGAAACAGATGGCGCAGTGTGGCAGGCTGCGCGTAACCGCAAGCCGTAGGCCATGGGCGGCTACATTTCTAGGCAAAGGTGGGACATGCACCCGCCTTTGCCCAATTGCGTGCTGTCTTTCTTAGAAAGATGCACGCAAAGGCCAATAGCGTGGGAGCCAAAAAAAAAACACACGCACGAGCGTGTGGTCCGAGTTGGAAGCCCTTACAAAAGCTTCGCAGCGCATGCGCGCTGGCTCAGGCTAGACCTAAAAAGGGGGGAGGAAAAAGAAACAGTAGGGCAGGATGATATTGCATTCAGACACACAGGGTGACCAAGGGTCAATTTGGCAGTGCATCAGTAGCTTCTTAAAAGCTGAACAATCATGGCGCTCCATCCCAAAGAGCATAAAAGAGCAACCCAAGAAATGGCATTTACCTTTGATTTCTATAATCTGTGCATGCCATGGACTAACTTTCTCTCTTTCCTTGGTAGACCTCATAGTGCTTTCATCCCGGCTAAACATTGTATGTCATGAGGTGCATTTTGTAGACCCCATAGAGCAAATACCATTCCTGCCTGTAATCAGTGCATGCCATGGGCTGCTCCTTTGTTACTTGGGTGCAGCCTACAATCCCAGAAGCCTGTAACTAGGGCACTCTCTGTGGGTGTCTCCTTCTCCGCTGCTCCTGATGGAACCTATAGGGGATTTATTAGTGCTACCAGGGCCGTTTCTAGGTGTTTTGCCGCCCTAGGCGAGAATTGAAAAATGCCGCCCCCTCCCTTTTACTACCATCACTCTCTCCCCCTGTCATCCAGGCTAGAAGAAGTAATTATATAAAACACAAAAGAGAGGGGGGATCTGGGAGCTAAAAAAGGTCCAGTGTCCATGCTCCCTAGACTGAATATGTATCACCAGGAGGACAGAGTTCCTATGGGCAGGTGCAAAAAGTCACCCGTGCCCTTAATAAAGAGAATTAGAGAGTGAAAGAATTCCTAGTTTGAAGACCCACTCCGGTAAGTGGAAGACCACTCTATGTCCTCTGTTGCCCTCACACACCCCGAAGGGTGTCATGCTTCATCATCGGGCGGTTGCTCCTCGTAGGGCCGGTGCTGCAATTCCCTACGGGCCCCCGAAGGGTCACTTTGACGGAGATCTTTTAAGAACCACCGGATGGTGCATGTGGGTGTGTGGGGAGTGGGTTCTATGTAGAGGGTAAAAAGAGTGCGTGCAAGTTAGTGAAAACATGAAGGGTAATCATGCAGCGAATTATATAGATATACCCTGAGCAGAATTAGACTGCTAAAAAAGTTGTAACCCTGAAGGCACACTAT
Organism: Calotriton arnoldi; assembly: GCA_963921515.1. Lineage (NCBI taxonomy): Eukaryota > Metazoa > Chordata > Amphibia > Caudata > Salamandridae > Calotriton > Calotriton arnoldi. Next base: position 1,245,082 of record CAWUFW010005259.1, on the reverse strand, counting down.
GCCCAGGGGTCATGGGTCAAAGGCCAACATGTTTCGCGCCTCTTTCGCCTAAAAGGTCGGTGGCGCTTCGTCAGGACCAAATTCTTAAAACAAAGTGCACGTGAAAATAAGTGAAACAAGTTAAAATACCCTCAATATCGGTCTGGGCAATCACCTGTACACCCTCAGTATGGTTACAGGTCAACGATGGAAAAAATCGCTCCAGGTCAATATCTAGGAAAAAGGAAGAAAAAAGAAGAAACCACAGGGATGTGTATCAGTAAAACTCAATACAACATAAGTGTGCCACAGTCGTGTGCACATCAACCCCAAGCCAGGGCAGGGACACAAGTCAAGAATACGTATGAGGGCACCACAACCGTGCATGACATCTAACAGAATTCCCCACCCAACAGTAGCCGCATAATGGCATATCAAAAATGGTATCTGAGTTCCCATATATTGGGCCAAGGCAAAATAATCTCACCCAATACATCTAAACCCTTGCACCAATAGGGAAACCTCATCCCTAATAACAATAATAGAAGCTCCATTGGCAGGGTAAATGGTTTTAATAGGATCTTACCTAACTGGTTGAAGATACGTGCTCCATCAGCTAGGCGCATGGACCACCCCCATATTATCGGGAATTCAGCCCGGGTAGTCACACCGGTATACCGACCCCGTCCATGCGACTGCCAGTAATAAACTCCCAGCGACAGCACACGCCACTTTAATAGGTCACGGGTACTCGTATCGGGGTTGTTTCCTTTTCCGGCTCACAACAAAATAAGCTGCGCATGCGTAAGGCATTATTGGTAGTGCGCGTGCGTGGGTCAGGTAAACTAATCCCCTCTGCCCCAATACGGGCATGCCGTTAATATCTAAACTCTCGTTACTCAATCACAGTACCAAAATTAGCGTGATCATCATGTCTCCCACGCGCAACAAATGTTAAAACCTCAACTGTATGTTTAAAAATTATCCCAGGGCATGTTTCTTATATTTACAATGCATAACAGTGGTTATCAGCCAGCACTGAACATGCAAGGTTAGAATACACAATCGTTTCAAACCAATGGAACGGGGGTGAGGAATAACGTGAAGAATGTGGGTTGTTGTAATTTCAAATGCCCCTTAAGGCCAAGACCCATCAGGTACGCTATGCCATATGAAACAAAGTAAGGGGTTAGTTGGAAAGGTTGTGCCATATCCTTATCGTTGGAGCACTCATACACTATCCGTGTCATGGTAGTAAAGGCTTGTGTACCTCAAGAAAAGGAACTAAAGATTAATGATCCCACGGCTACACCGCCGTACTAAATATATAAAACACAAAAGAGAGGGGGATCTGGGAGCTAAAAAGGTCCAGTGTCCATGCTCCCTAGACTGAATATGTATCACCAGGAGGACAGAGTTCCTATGGGCAGGTGCAAAAGTCACCCGTGCCCTTAAAAAGAGAATTAGAGAGTGAAAGAATTCCTAGTTTGAAGACCCACTCCGGTGAAGACCACTCTATGTCCTCTGTTGCCCTCACACACCCCGAAGGGTGTCATGCTTCATCATCGGGAAGTTGCTCCTCGTAGGGCTGGCGCTGTAATTCCCTACGCGCCCCCGAAGGGTCACTTTGATGGAGATCTTTTAAGGACCGCCGGATGGTGCATGTGGGTGTGTGGGGAGTGGATTAAGAAACATGCCCTGGGATAATTTTTAAACATACAGGTGTGAGGGCAACAGAGGACATAGAGTGGTCTTCCACTTACCGGAGTGGGTCTTCAAACTAGGAATTCTTTCACTCTCTAATTCTCTTTTTTAAGGGCACGGGTGACTTTTTGCACCTGCCCATAGGAACTCTGTCCTCCTGGTGATACATAGAAGAATTAATTGACAGGTGAGGCTTGTGGGTGCCAAGGAACATCACTCCGGTTCTATGCATGCTGATAAGCAGGTGGCGCAGCCCAGATATAGTGTCCCGAATTCACCCACAATAACTGGAATGCACTTTATTTTATTGAATGGGCAATCATTGAACTACAAATACAGGGCCCTATGACGTGGGTGCGTGTTCGTGCAGGGTACAGATGTGCATTTGTTTTTAGGTGAATTTATTGTGACTTTTAAGCTGGGGACCAGGTTGGAGTCTGGCGGGAGGCTCAATCATCCTGTGATTCTGGGCAAATCACTTAATCTCCCTGTGTCTAGAAAAGAACAAAAATGAATGTGTCCGTCTGTAATTCTGTAATGCAACTGGTGCTCCTGTAAAGTGCACTGATACCTTCCGGTAGAGTTCACGGTATATAAACTGCAAAAAAAAAAAAAAAAAGTACAAAGACTTAACTCGGAATTTCTCGGAGGATGTGCAGCAAGCAGCATAACTAGAATGACAGGCAGTCACCTCCCACTGTTATCAAGTGGTGCTCTCTGCAGCACATGTTCTAACCCCTGAAAACAACCCGAGTTTACTGTATGCGCTTTAGAAAGTGCCTCGCATAAACAGGAAGACATCAGTGCCCTGCGGGAACGCACGCCTTCATGACACCACCCCAGATCTTATCGATGGGTTTAGTATTTCTTCTTGTCATCTCACATAGTTCTGTTTATATTTCACTTAAACCTGTTTCCCACACATAAATCTCTCCTGCGCAGTCAGCTTGCACAATGCCATAGTTTACTGGGCCTTGCCAAAGACTGTAAACAGAAAAAAGTGCCTATTTTTCTAATGTGTAACGCATTACATTTCTAGTGTGCACTAACGTCTCGTAATCTTCCACTTCTGCATGTTTGTTCTTCTAACAAATTTTCCCGTTGTAGCTTCAGGCAAAGGAGCCTGTTGGTTAATGTAAAACTTGTCTTTGCTCCCGAATTTGAAGGAAACGCTTCCGTCGGTGTGACCTAGTCTGAAATCTAGCCCATAGGACTCTCAGCTGCGATAGATGGCCTACATGCTCCGAAAGAAAGGGCTTATCTTGGAGTACGAAACCTCGCCACCTGTAAGCGCTGTATAAAATGTTCTTAAATCATAGACAAAACTTGCCATTGTACACAACAAAACAGCAACAAGTATATACACATAACCATACTACTCAGAAAATCAGTAAGTACATCTAAATTGGACTTTCAATAGTTATCAAACCTCGCGTCTTTTCTCGCTCATGAGCACATGACTTTAGTACAGTTCTTATTCTCTGCCCATATAAAAGAGAAAACTTCATTTTTGCCTATAGCTAAATACGTTTTGTCCTTTAGATATATTCGTTTTCAACGGTTCGAAAGGCATCTCGGTTTGTTTATATACATAAACACCTTATTGACAGACACTGTACGAAAAACACAACTCTATCAAATAAAAGGCACACAAACGACCGTTCAGCGTTTTGGTGCCTGCACCCTGTGTTGCCCCTTTTTAAGTTGTTGTCAACTACGTTATGTTTTTCAGAAGCGATTTCTCTACCGAGCACAGGCTACACGCGTGGTTGGTTACAAATGAACCAGCCTTGTGAAATGTTGGATAGAGTCAGCACAAACTCATGTGTTTTGCCGCCCTCCCCCTTTTGCCGCCCTAGGCGGCTGCCTAGTCTTGCCTAATGGTAGAAACGGCCCTGAGTGCTACCTGCAACCAGTGTGTGCCACAGGCTGCTTCTTTGTTGCCCCTCAATGAGCTCTATATGTCATTTATCTTGGCTGTCTGGAACCAGCACAAGTCAAAGGCCGATCCTTGGCGGCTTCTAAATGGACCATACAAAGCACTTGTCGTGGCAACCTCAAATAAGTGCATGCCAGTTAACTGCTTTTCTGTCACTTGTGGGAGGACCCTCGCAAACATTTCTAAAACAATCTATTGATTTATTGAGAACAAAGGAGAGAACGTAATTTGCAGAAGCTAGGTATTGAACCAGAACCCCCTTGATCTGCCACTTACCGCATTTGTTTGTCTCATCTTCTCCGCTCTCTCTGTTTTGAGGCTTTGCATGCCCTCTGCATGCCCAATCATGGCATCAGGGCCCTACCTACCTGTAACCAGTTCATTTATGTGGAGCGCCGCTCTGTAGACCATGGGTAGACTCAAAATTGGCTCTAAATATGGTTGTATTTCTTTTATACATAATTTTAGATTACTCTTTGTAGTTCCTGAGATGATTCTTCAGATCATTTATGAACACAGCCTGTGTCCATTTGACTGCTCCTATGTCCCTCCTTGGTGGACCCTACATGGCATTTATGAATTAAAACTTCAGATCACTTGCACTGGCTGCCTGGATCCAGTAAATATTGTGGGCTGCCCCTCTGGCCCTCCTGGCTGATTTACTTAGATTATTTTGCTGGTTGGCTTTAAGCAGTGATTGTTATGGGCCACTGCTCTGTTTACTTCTGGACACTTTTTGGGCATTTCCATGACTGGTTTTATCCAGTCAATGCACATTGCCCCTGTCCCCTCACTTCTCAGTGGACCCTTTACAGCTTTTACTCTGACTCCCTGTGATGTGTGCACTCATTGGCAAGCTCCTTTGTTGCTCTTGGGTAGTATCTAGTCCCATTTATGAACCGGAGCTCTGTCTTTTGGGAAATAAAGTAAATAATCTTCTGTTGGACCACATCAATCCTTACACTGTTGAGGTCCTGCAGCTGTCCAAGATACCACATCAACTCAAACCACTGAGCAGTTCTGATAAGCATCAAACATTAAACTTTTTGTTTATAGCTATTCTTTCTTTGAACCGAGTTCTGGTCTCCACATAGAAGCTCATAAAGACCAGTGTTAGAGGAAATTATGTCGAAGTTATGGGGTGGGGGAACATATTAAACAAGAAAGTAAGGAAGGAAGGAGGGAGGGAGGAATGAGAGAAAGATGGGTTGAAGAATGGATGGCTTGTGAGATGGGTGGTGAGATTGTGGGTGAGGTGGATGGATGGATTTGGAGATGAATGAGGGATGGATGGAACGTAAGATAGGATGGATGATGGGTGGATAGAGAGTTAGGATGGACAGATGTGTCGATGGATGGAGAGAAGAGTAGATGAATGGACAAAAAAGTGGACAGGTGCAGAGAAGGATTAATGCATGAAGAGAAGGATAAATGGATGGACTTTATAAAGGAAGGAAAGATGGATGGGTGTTTGGATGGATGAAAGGATGGATGGAAAGAAGGATGAACTGAAGGATGAATGCATATATGGATGTATGGGGAAAGGAAGGAAAAGGGAGAAAGATGAAGAGACGAAAGGCTGGATGAAAGAATGATAACGATAATGAAGGATGTATGGAAAGTAGGAAAAAGGACCAAAAATAAGATGAGAGAAAGAAGGAAATAAGGAAAAAAGACAAATAAAGATGGAGAGAAGGAAGGAGCTTTCATAATGTCCTCAGGGGGAGCAATTCCCTGAACGACTTCTGGGCTCGCTCATCTTCCTGGTTCGCTTATTGCCATTTGCGATATGGTTCAAAGTGGGAGATATGTTATTTTTCCGGCTATTCCCTTGCTTTCCATTTTTCCCCCTTATTCTGGATTTCTCCAATTTGAACAAGCACTCACCTCTGCAAATTTCTAGACGCTGGCTTTGGCCCAGGTCCTGTCAATTGGCAAGAACAATGGTGGGTGGTCGCTTATGAATCTCTAAGACACATACTTTCATGTACCTGCAGGGCAGAACATCTCAAAGTATCTCCACTTCACAATGGGAAACCAACAGTACCAGTAACAGACATTGCCATTTAGGCTCAATGCAACTTAAGTCTGCGTACAGAGAATGGCTCGGACAGCTGCTTTTCTGTTTGGTGAGGATCTTATCAAGTGAGCTGGTCGGATCAAGTCAGGTCCTGCCTTAGCATGCTGGACTATATTTGGTTCTCCATACACTAACCAAAATCATCCATTTTTCCATGAGGAGGATCCACCTTATGAGGATAATTTTTATCTCAAAACTCTCAGAGGTCTTTGCTTCACAAGAGACAATATAATTCATGAATTAAGCCTGTGGAGCTGTTCCTGGAAAACAATTTCCAGAATAGCCTGTTGCTTACAGAGACTTCAAGGACTGCAGACATCATGCAACATGTTAGTCCCATATGTAAAACTCCAGACGCTCCCCATGTAGCTTCACCCGGATGAACACTCGGATCAGTTGGTGGACAGTCGGCCAATGCCTCTTCATGACTATACACATATCATGTCAGCTTTAAGGCAATGGCCGTATGCTCCCAACATTCTGATGGGTGTCCCTTTCACTTGTGGATGCGGAGTGCAGTCATGACCGACTCATCAGAGTTCGGGTGGGGGACCCACCAATGAGATATATCCACAGCCACTTTATTCCTTCATATACATCATCATCAAAACCTTTATTTTGATCACTTTAGATCATAAAAGTGTGAGACAGAACAAAAAACATCACACATCTACATAAAAAGACAATTATAAATAGCAATAAATATATGTTTTTTAAAGTGCCGACAGCACATTTAAAATACAGTTGAAAGAGAGGTAAAACCCCAGTATGGAAAAACACAGATAAAATCTATCAGTAATACATCAAAGTTAGCAACATAACAAGGAGAAAGTCCTGAGGCAAAGAGAAAAAATTGACACTGTTACACATTCAGGAGCAAGGGCAAACCCTAGGCATCAATATAATACAATTCACAGACTAGAAGCGGCTTGTACATGCTTCACACGTCAGGGATTCAGGACCCCCTTGACAGCCCATACAGAGATCACCAATAGTGTCACTTTCAAGTTGCCATTTCCTGGTGAATGATTTAACAAGTAGGGATCCATACCTACAGTGTAGGTGGAGCTTCCTTGCCGGAGGGGGAACAATTTCATCAATGGTACTTTCATAAGAAGCCACTGGTTTATAATCAATAAAAGCTACAGATAAAGAACCTTGCAATGCAGAATTGTCGACTGCAACACTTTCCCAGATAATTGCTTTGATACTAGCCTTGGAGATTGAGCACATGGTCTCAGGAGAGACCCAGTATGTGTCCAGGCACAACCTTTGTATTTGGGCCTTAACAGTGCAAAGCCACGGGATTTTCCTTGTGCACTGCGGGACCAAAAGATCCTTAAGACCCTCCCGATATGACTCCAAGGCAGATGTACTCCAGAGCCGGCGCCAAATAATAAGAAGTCTGCACTCAATCTTATGGGCGATTGTCTTTTGAGCCAGGTCTAGGTAAAGTGGGGTCAATGGAGTACTCGCTGGAAGGATTCTAGAGACCTTAAAAACCTATGCTCCACTATAGAGAGACTCTGGATTTGTGAACTACCCCAGAGATCCGCACCATACAAAACCGACCCTAAGGCTTTACCATTGTAAATTTCTAGTAGCGAGCCTCCCTTCTAGATATAGTTTTCCTGTGGATTTTCACTATATATGCAGTATGTTGAATCAGAGACAGCTGCGCTTTTTCCAGCTGCGATGCCCAGCATAGATTTTTCGTACGTTTTAGACCTAAATAATCAAAATTGGCCACCGCATCTAAGAGGATGTCACCGATTAGCATCCTCCTCTTGCAAAGGGTCGCCTTCTGTTTAGAGAAAATCATGTATTTGGTCTTGGAGCTGTTTAGTTCCAGGCCCCGCTCAACACAGAACAATTGAAAAGAATTCAAGAACTGTTGTAGTCCCTGCGGCGACTTATATATTAACAGAGTATCGTCAGCAAAAAGGAGGCGGAGACCCTCCGCCCTCCTATTTTGGGTGCATCACAACCATCCCTATTTAAAAATTAATACCATTAATTTATAACGTGAACAGTGTGGACGCGAGGATGCACCCCTGCATGACCCCCCAATCAATATGGATGGGATCACTCAGGGTCCCATCCTCCTCTCACCTCACTTGAGCAAGAGTGTCAGCTTGTAGCCTCACTAATATACCCAATAGGGGGGCAGGTACACCCATTTCCTCAAGCACCGTTCATAACTTAACTCGGGGAACCAGAAAGAGTGCTGAACGAAGATCGACAAAGGCAACATAAAGTTTGCCTATGTCGATAATTACCTCTTTCCAGTCAATGCAGACAAAGCAAAAGATCTGATCTATGGTACTCACATTCGATCTAAAGCCAGCCTGCCAATCGTATAACACACTCTCATCCCTGATCCAGACTTTAAGGTTGGCCAAAACCTATTTGCAGAATTTATTTTGCAAGGAATCAATCAGGATTATGGGCCTGTAATTGCCCAGATTTGCCTGATCTCCTTTCTTATAAATAGTGATAATTTCTGCTAATATCCATGAAGGGGGAATATCAGTGCCAGCTAAAATAGTATTGGAAAGTCAGTTAATATATGGCTCCCGAATTTCCGGATTCTCCCTGTACAAGTCATTGAGCAATCTATCAGGACCCGTGGCACGACCAGGGATATATGAATTAATGGAGTTTATCGTGTCACTTAGCAAAAACGATAGACTACTGGAAATAGGTAAAGTACTGCTCCCAAAAGGCATATCATCTCCCCGGGCAGTATCACAATAGAATAAACCTGCCAAAATGCGCCACCCACTCATGAAGTTGAATACAAAACTCAAGTGTGGTTTTTTAACCATTTAAGCATACCACAACTGTTTTCAAAAAGCCCTATTGTCCTTGATGGAAAGTGCTTCATGCATATTCGACCACAATGAACTCTCCCATTCCCTTTTTGCTTTATTTAATAGTTGACGGAAACAAGATCTGCATTTGGCTATTTCTGGCTGAGATTTAGACTTAATTGCCACAATAAGCTCACTTTTAGCTAATCTACATTCCCCATTGTACCAGGCGTTAGGTTTTTGAGCGGGTTTCCCTTTCGTCTTTCCTTGCCTAGCACCTCCCTAATCTGGGCAAATAACTTGTTGTGGCTGGTAGCAAACTACTCAACCCTAGACAAGGAAATAAAGTTGGGATAGATACTCATAGTCCGCAGTGACAGTATTGTTAACTAAGTCTAGGGCTATAAGATTCCTACTCACCCAGTCCCACCTAATGGTTCTGAGATTGTTGGTATAGGAAAGAACACCTGTATCTCCATTGCCATGACACACATGAGCTGGAAATACTTTGTCATGGAGTGACAAGATAAGGGCATTATGATCGCTATCTATACGATCTACTACTTCCATATCCAAAATAGCAGGCCAAAGCTTAACATTTGCCAGAAAATAATCTATTCTGCTACTATGGCTGGGCCAATTATAAGTCATTTTTTCCTGGCGGTCCGAAGGGCAGCTAACATTTGTGGCTCTGAGGTTGCAGTTTAATGTTAGAGCCAACAATACGCCAGCTTTGGATGTCCATCTGACAGTAGGGAGATCAATTTGTGGTATTTATTTATTTGAGTTTTATAAAGCGCTGGCTAGACCCGGAGGTATCAGAGCGCTTTACATAAGGATCCACAGAATTACAAAATTACATCAGTTACAAGTTACATCAGTTCCAAGAAAACATTTCAAGAGCGTCGGAAGACGAAGTAAATGGAGCTTAGAAGGGTAAGGGGATGGGGTAGAGGTATAGGAGGGAGAAAGGATGAAGATAGGATGGATGGGGAGACGAAGGAGAGTCTGCCCAAAGTCCGGCTGGGTAGGTGACGGCCGAGGGGGAAGTCCACAACCCATCTCCTCTATAGCTATCAGGTAGCTCCACCGGGCATCAGTCAAGCGGCTAAGTCTCAATGAGAAAACAGTTAGAGAACAAAGAGGAGGAATAAATGGAGCGTAAAGGAGAAAGTGGGTGGAGTAAAGGGGTAGGAGGGAGAGCACGACGGAGAGACGAAGTAAGGTCTGCCCAATGTCCGGCTGGGTAGGTGACGGCCGAAGGGGTAGTCCACAGCCCATCTCTTCTATAGCTCTCAAGTAGCTCCACCGGGCATCGGTCAAAAAGCTAGGTCCCCACGGTCAGAGGTAGGTTCACAGATTCGGTATCCTGAAGGGTAGGCCGGATGGGGGATGTGTTCGAGGTCTGGTCGAAGTCCGGTTTTTTTCTCAGAGGAGTAGCACGACGTGGTAGGGAACCCAGTGGCAGCCATCTTGGGGTCAGGCAAGGGATCAACAGGTAGTAACAGGGTGGGCTCAAAAACTTGCTTGCCAAAAGATCATGGTGGCCCCCATGCCCCTCACCACAGACCTGGCCTTGGGGAGCATCCACAGAAAAACCAAAAGTATGCAGCAGCAGCTCAGCGGGTGAAACACGGACACGCTCGAAACATGCAAATTAGATGGGAGCCATTGCTACCTCAAGATCGGCAACAACGGAGAGGCAACCTCCACACTGGCGTACACAGCCACAAGCAACCCCAGCCATTCAACCAAGATCGGCATTGGACTGGAGATCTAGCAACAATGGGCACTTCCAAGGCACACTCGGTTCGCCGCTAACAAAATCCCAAACTCGGGGTGCCCCGTTGACCTAGCCAAAGGCGCCATTTTAGGGTCAGGCAGCTCGTGGTGTAACTCATTACAACGTTTCAAGCAAAGATACAATAACAGATCTTACTGTCCGATGGTCGGCATTGCTCGCCGCTCGCTCAGCGCACGACACATTGGCATATCAGCGAAAGAGCTGCGTCTCCACGTTGCGGCCAGGGATCCTGCCTCGCCACCTCGCTGGGACGCCTCTCTCAGATCGCGTCAGGATCGGGACCGACCATCCGATGAACAAGATGCCTCCCGCTGCCGGGGAACGAACAGCCGATGTCGCACAATCAGTGGTATACCCCACTGATTGTCCAGCTCCTGGGTTAGGTCAAAGGGAGTAGCAGTCATTGGTTCAAAGGCAGAGTTTAGGTCTCCTGCTACCAAGAGCAGATCCTTCCCAACATTCTCCAGGAGTACTTGCTCTAGTATATTGATTACCATAGTCTCCTCACTTCCGACCTCCACTCTGTTATTACAGGTTTTTAGGGACAAACCGGATGGGAGCACCAACCTAAAAATGATAATATGTCACAGGAGACAATGGGCACTAAAGATATTCTACACTGAAGTGTTGTTTTGACCCAAATACCAAGCCCTCCAGGGTCCCTACCCCTTGCAGACTTTGTTGCAGTCACACAAAAGGATGTGTACCCTCTCCTATGAAAAGAAGATAAACACCAAGTCTCCTAAAAGCTATTATTTGCTTATGCATCTGAACCACACACACACAATCACACTACACACAGCAACACCCACTACCCACCCACCCTTCACCCCATGCAACATTTTGTTTAAACAGCTACACACACACTCACAGACACATCCCATGAAACATTTTGTTTAACCATGTAGGAAATGCAGTTTCCAGTACCTAGAAGACGAGGCAATCCCAAGCGGAAAATAGGTGAAATTCTATGGACTCGAAGTGGTCAAACTATCATAAATGTAACTTTCCTTTTTTATTGATTCTCTTCTTTAGTATTTCTACATACATATCTTTCTGTAAAATATCCCTTTTTTAAACTTAATTTGGGAGATTTGCTTGCAAATTAAGGTGGCATCCAGAAAAAGGCAAAAACCACAGCAATCGTTTGACATCCCGCCCTGCATAAACCCCGAAAAGGAACAATTTCAAGATAGTAAGACAACATCTTAAGACTGAGATTACATATCGACAGAAGAAAGCACCAGTTTATCTGCACACTATGTCAGTGGTCTGTGTTGATGGTTTGATAAGTTATGTTTTCGAAGGTAGTAATTACAGACACAAACAGATGTGGTTGGGCTGCTTGCATCCGGCATCTGTGATCTCCAAATACCTGGGTTACAGCAGCGCAGCAAGCAGCAGAAATCTCATAATGCTAGGAGCAGCAACGCGCTCTCTTCATTTTCAGAGCAGAGGTAAACACATCTGCATGATCACTTACTATTCCATATCACTCATCGGTAACATTTATTGCAGGACTGTGCACCTGCTGGTAAAATCATGCATACAATCACCACAGACAAAGCAGGAGACAGAACAAAGACGACAAAGAAAACCACATAGAGAAGAAAGTAGTGGGATTATGGACACAACTCACCCTTCTGCTTTCAAATTTCCTAACAAGGCTTCTGACTTTATAGCAAGCATGTGTACGGAATATGGTGGAAACTGATCGATACAAACAACGTGCGGTATTACCTATACCGGTCTAGTCTTTCAATCAATCAATCAATCACAGAATTTGTAAAGCGCACTACTTACCCGCGAGGGTCTCAAGGCGCTAGGGAAAAAAAGGGGGGGTGCTGCTACTGGTCGAACAACCAGGTCTTGAGTAGCCTCCTGAAGGTCAGCAGGTCTTGGGTCTGTCGTAGGCTTAGTGGAAGGGTGTTCCAGGTCTTGGCGGCGAGGTGGGAGAAGGATCTGCCGCCAGTGGTAGTTCTTCAAATGCGAGGGACGGTGGCAAGGGAGAGGTCGGCGGAGCGGAGTTGGCGGTTGGGGACGTAGAAGAGGAGTCGTCTGTTGAGGTAGGCTGGGCCAGTCTTGTGGAGTGCCTTGTGTGCGTGGATGAGGAGTTTGAAGGAGATTCTCCTGTCGACGGGGAGCCAGTGCAGGTTCCTCAGGTGGGGGTGATGTGGCTGCGGCGTGGTACATCGAGGATCAGGCGTGCGGAGGCGTTTTGTATGCGTTGCAGTCGCTTGATGAGCTTGGCCGGGGCTCCCGCGTAGAGGGCGTTCCCATAGTCAAGTCTGCGACTGAGTCTTTCTGGACTACTGCTTGAAGGCTACACCCCAGAGCAAGATATACGCTCTTCTTCAGCCAATCTCTTGGCGGCCTTTGGTTCTGATGCCATGCCTTGGCGGAGCGGAAGGTCTTTCCACCGTCTATCACCTGAGCTGTGGATCCTAAGTCTGCCATTTTTAAGGAACATTTCTGAATATCTTTTGTTCCTTAAAGCCCTCAGGACCTGACTTTTCACTTCTTTATATTCAGTTTAGTGTGGGAAAGTGCTCTGTTTAGGCACCATGATTTCTTATGCAGGTTACTCTTTGCACTACAAAGAGTAACACTTCATTAACTCTTTCAATTTCTAATTAATTTAATAAAAAGTGTATTAATGCTGTTGCAATGATCTGCGAAGTCAAGGTGATACTTGGTGTGGCAAACACAGACGTGAGTGTAATTTTCACTTAACTCCTGATAGGCGCTAGAGGTAAAATTACCACAAATTGTGTTTCCTCGAATTTCATCACTAGAGCGTGGGTGTAAATGACCCGCTGGTCACCAGGTATATTTTTGGTCTTGCCGGCCCATGCATATATGCGCAGCAGGTGTATTGCCGCATCTAGCTACTTTACATCAGACTAGTGCAGAGAGGCACTAGCAGGAACACAATGAGTGAAAACCCAAGGCCTGGCCACAAACATGGGCTGGCGGGTTTTGATATCAAGAGAGGTCTTCATTCTTAAAGCAGCTTTTACATAATTATGGATAGCTATATGCTCACAGGCCGTCTTATGATGTTTCAGTAGCACAGATCTTTAGTTAACAGTATTATAAAACTCAAGAAAGCAGCTGGTAAGCAGGTGAGGCAGGTGTGGAGAGGTGTGGTGCAGCGGCCAGGGCAGCTGACTTCGGAGCACAGGGCTCACGGTTTGATCCCCGGCTCCAGCAGCAGCTCAGCACCATGTGACTCTGGGCAATAGCTCACTTAATTTCCACGATGGCCCCCAGCGCCTTGAGACCCGTAAGGGTGAGTAGTTTGCTCTTTACAAAATACAAATACGGTGAGAGATGAAACTCCGATCTCGAAGACCCAGCCGCATTGATCAACGTTTATTTTAATCTATGGATTATAAGAGCAGGTGGCAGTTTCTTGGCTTTTATGTGGATGTAGTTTGTCATTAACTAAGTTGTATCATTCAGCTGGCTAAGTGTTCTGCTGATTAATATTATTTAATTTTAAAGTAATCTGTTGCTATTTTAAGAAACTGTTATGTTTTTTTTCATTAACTACTCATTGAACTTATTTGATGTAATGGACTTGGAGCTAAAAGCAGCCTGGAAATGTATTCTGACCCCTTATTGCACCATGTGAGTGTAGTGACAGATTCCAACTCTCTCAGGATGAGTTCAGGGGGATGTATGTCGTAACCGAGCAATCCCCAACCACGCATGCTGGAAAAATGTGGTCTTAACAACGACCGCGTCTTAACCACGCATGCCTTTACCACAAATGCCTTTACAACGAATTTAGTTGTAATGGCATTATTTGTAAAGGCATATGCGTGGTTAAGGTTCTGCCCTAGCCCCCGCCCTGAGTCCTAAAACCCAGTCACCTGCCCTGAGTACGACCCCGACACCAGCCCTAAAAACACCCCAGCACCCCGCCCTGACTCCTAAAAACTGACCCCAGACCTAAAAGCGGATCCAGCCCTAAAAATGAACTCCATCCAGCCCTAAAAACACCCCAGCCCTCCGTGCCCTAAGCCCTAACATGTGGCCCCCAACCTTGAAATCGACTCCGACCCCCCACCCTGAGCCCTAAAACCTTGACCCCAGACCTAAAAAACACCCCAGCCCCCAGCCCTAAAACTGTGCCCCTAGCCTTGTAATCAACCCGACCCCCCTGCCCTGAGCCCTAAAACCTTGACCCCAGACCTAAAAAACATCCCAGCCCCCACCTGAGGCCTAAAACCGCCCCCCAGCCGTAAAAAGTACCCTGTCCCCATCCAGAAGCCCTAAAACATGGCCCTGCAAGCTACCCGGTCCCCCACCCTGAGCCCTAAAACCGGCCTCTCTGCCCTATAAAGTACCTTAACCACCTGCCCTGAGCCCTAAAACCTTAAAAAGTTCCCTGATCCCAAAACTCCCAAATAAAAAAATCGCACTCATCAAATTGTTCCTCGTCTGGGCAGGAAGTCGCTTCCGACCCTCCGCCCAGTCTGCAACACCTCCGCCCCTCTGCCCATTTGGTCCAAGTCTAGAGCGCTAACAACCACTAACATCTAAACCATGCATATGCATGGTTTAGACATGCGTGGCTCCGCCTGCGTTTTTTAGCCATGCGTAGTTTAGGCTGTATGGTTGAGGCTTTTTCCCGTTCAGGGGTGCATATTGTCAGCCAAGGGCTGGACTGGGAATCTTAAGCAGGCAGCCCTGTGATGCTTGTTTCCGGTCCAGGGAAGATATGGCTTGGCAGTTCGGGCTGGACTGTTCCCATGAGGCACAGGGTCAGACTGATTTGCATATGGCCATGTCTGAACTGGGGTGGTGGAGTGAGCTAAAGAATGATGATGGATTAAACCCAGATCAGTTGACTGGGGGTGAGTGTTTGATTGGCTCAAACGTTCCGTCCATCATCCCCTTTTGTATCGCCCTGTGAAAAATGCAGCCGCGGCCCGTACAAGTAAGAGCGGAGGGGCGGTGGGGGCCCGGTGGTGGTGGATTTCGACGGACGATGATGAGGGAAAATGAAATAAATAATTAATTTTCCCTCGTCATCGTCCGTCGAAATCTCCCCGCAGCGGGCCTCACCGCTCTTACCTGCACGGGCGCGGCTGGGTTCAGCTCCCCTGGGGAAATGCCCGGTGAGTTAAATGGCCAATCCGGCCTTGCACATTGTGTACAGCGTGGCTACATAAAAGTGTTGTGTTTTCCGTATGTGCCGTTCGCCAGGCTGGAGAGAGCTGTTGATTCCTCTCTCAAGTCAACTCTAAGAGCAGCCCCCTGCTCCTCAGCCTAATGGGAGGGGGTTTCCCCGAGTCCCACGTGGCCGGTCCAGCCCTGGGAAAAAAGCAGCAGCTCAGAAAGGCCCAGGGAGCAAGGGAAGGGATAGAGACATCCCACGGAGTCAGGGCGCTGAACTTGGCTACGTTTCTCGAGCGCTTCCCGCGATGTTCTGACTTGTCTCCGCTGTTAAAAAATAAACAGCAATCAAGCGCGAGTGATGGAGTGGGAGCGCGCGCCATTGTTTCTCCCTGGAACCCAAAAGACGGGAGGGAGGAGAGCGAGCAAACAGGAGGTGGCACTTGAAAAGCCGGGCCCGCTGTGAAGTGCCTGCCCCGGCCTGTCCTCCAACCCGCCGCGACCAACTCAAGGGCTGAGCAGAGGAATGTGCTAAGCCCCGTAATGGAAACATGAAGAGTGGCATGTGTGCTAACCTGGCCCGGCGGAGAAAAGGCAAAAATGTGCTGGGAGCCAAGCAGTGGGTGTGGGTGTGATCTGACTGTGGTGGGGAGGGGGAGGAGGGAGAGGAAATCGAAACGGGGGCAGGAGACACTAAGGGTTGGAAGTGCTAGAGGGAGAAAATCACAGAGAAAATAAGCACCTTAACTCTAGTTTGCAGGATACATTTGTCTGGTGTCTGCTTGGTTGGCTTAGCCAGGCCTGCTGCACATTGGTTGCTGGTAGGTTAGTTTTGTGCCTACAGGAAATGGACTGAGGGACCCAGCAGTGAATCAGTATTAGCACAGACTAGGGTTTCAGGGCCTGTTCAGTGTTTGTACAGATGCTGGTCTCAGTGCCCAGGGTCGGTCTGCTGGTCTCAGTGCCCAGGGTCAGTTGTTCAGTATTTGTACAGAAGGTGGTCTCAGTACCCGTGTTGAGCTAAGTATTTATATAGTGGCTGGTCTCAGTACCTAGAGAAATTTCAGTGTTTGTACAGAAGCTGATCTCAGTAACCAGGGTCAGTTCAGTATTTGCATAGAAGGCACTCTTAGTTCGAAGGGTGAGCTCAGTACTTGTATAGCAGCTGCTCTCGTTAAGTAACCAGAGAACTTTCAGTATTTGTACAGAAGCTGCTCTCAGTACTGAGGGCGAGTTCAGAATTAAGACAACAGATGGCCTCAGGTACCCAAGTATGTGCACAGGTGGTCTCAGGTAGCTCGGATGGGTTCAGTATTTGTACAGAAGCTGATCTCAGTACCCACGACGGGTTCAGTATTTGCACAGAAGCTAACCTCAGTACCCAGGCCTCGTTCAATATTTCTAAAGAATGAGTATGAGGGCCCAAGGCTGGTCAGTATTTGTACAGAAGGGGTCTCAGGTACCCAGGGCCAGTTCAGTATTTGTACAGAAGGGGTCTCACATACCCAGGGCTGGTCAGTATTCGTACAGAAGGTCTCAGGTACCCCTCAGGCCGGTTCAGTATTTGTACAGAAGGGGTCTCAGATACCAGTGCTGGTCAGTATTTGTACAAAAGGGGGTCTCCGGGGCCCAGAACAGGTTCAGTATTTGTACAGAAGGGGTCTCAGGTACCCAGGCCAGTTCAGTATTTGTACAGAAGGGGGTCTCCGGGGCCCAGGACAGGTTCAGTATTTGTACAGAAGGGGTCTCAGGTACCCAGGGCCAGTTCAGTATTTGTACAGAAGCTGGTCTCAGTACCCAGGGCCAGTTCAGTATTTGTACTGAAGGGGATCTCCGGGGCCCAGAACAGGTTCAGTATTTGTACAGAAGGGGTCTCAGGTACCCAGGGCCAGTTCAGTATTTGTACAGAAGCTGGTCTCAGTACCCAGGGCCAGTTCAGTATTTGTACTGAAGGGGGTCTCAGGTACCCAGGGACACTTTAGTATTTGTACAGAAGGGGTTTCAGATACCCAGGGACAGTTTAGTATTTGTACAGAAGTGGTCTCAGATACCCAGGGCTGGTCAGTATTTATACAGAAGACTGTGTAAGTACCCAAGGCAGGTTCAGCATTTAAACAAGAGACAGTCTCAGGTACCCAGGGCTGGTTGACTATTTGTACAGGAGATGGTATTAGTTTCCCAGAGTAGGTCCATTATTGGTATTGATGGTGGTTTTGGTACTCACTGCATGCTCAGTACTTTTTCAGAAGGTGGTTACAGTAAACAAAAACAATTCAGTATTTGTGCAGAAGGGAGTTTAGTTACTCAGGGTACTTTCAGTATCTGTACAGAAAGTGGTCTCATTATCCATGGTGGGTTCAGTATTTGTACAGAAAGGAGTCTCAGTTATCTTGGGCTAGTCACTTTTTGGGCAGAAGATGGTCTCAGTACTTATGATCTGTTCAGTATTTGTACAGAAGCTGCTCTCAGTACCCACAATGGGTTCAGTATTTGTACAAAAGCTGGTCTCCATACCCATGGTGGGTTCAGTATTTGTACAGGAGCTGGTCTCAGGACCCAGGCCTCATTCAATATTTCTAAAGAAGGGGTATCAGGACTAAGGGCTGGTGAGTATTTGTAGAGAGGGGATCTCAGGGTTTCAGGGCGAGTTCAGTTGTTCTACAGAAGGTGATTTCAGTACCTAGGGTCTGTTCAGTATTTGTAGACGCTGTGGTCTCAGTACCCAGGGTGGGCTCAGCGTCTGTACGAAAGGTGGTCTCAGTATCCAAAGCAAGTTCAGTATTTGTGCAAGAGATGATCTCAAGTGCCCAAGGTGGGTTCAGAATTTGTACAGAAGGTTGTCTAAGTATGCAAGGCACATTCAGCATTTAAACAAGAGACAGTCTCAGGTACCCAGGGCTGGTTGAGTATTTGTAAAGGAGTAGGCCTGGGCGGTAAACTCCGCTCGCAGAGTTTGCTGAGTTTTTCCCACTCCATGCTCTGTGTAGAGCACGGAGTTTTGAAAAACTGAAAGTAGCAACGCAGAGCTGAGTTTTTCTTCTCTCGATGCTCGCCAATGTTAAGTTGATGAGCGCAAGCGAGGAAAATCCAAAGCTAGACCACTTCCCGGTGAGATTTCTCAACATGGGCGGTCACAGCAGGTCGCTACCCCTCGCGTTGAGAAACCTGCTGCTCTCTCTCTGCGGAAGCTGATGCTCAAGTAGAAAATCTACTCGAACGGCAGAAGAAGCTGGGCCTCTTGCACTGCGCCTGGTGCCATTCGCTCTGATTTTACTGTGTGGGAAAATACACCAGGCACTAAAAATAAGTACTAGCAGCGCGACTTACCTCACTCTGCCGCTTGCGGAACTCCGCAAAGTGCAGCAGAGTTTTTTTGCCACTTCGCAGAGTTCCGCATGGCGGAACTCCGCAAACTCCACCAGGCCTATAAAAGAGATGGTGATAGGCACCCCGAGAGGGACCATTATTTGTACAGAAGGTGGTTTTGGTACTCACGGCATGCTCAGTACCTGTGCAGGAGGTGGTTACAGGAACCAGGAACAATTCAGTATTTGTGGAGAAGGGAGTCTCAGTTACCCAGGGTACTTTCAGTATCTGTACAGAAAGTGGTCTCAGTATCCAGATTGGGTTCAGTATTTGTACAGAAGGAAGTCTCAGCTATCCTGGGCTAGTCACTATTTGTACAGAAGATGGTCTCGGTACCCAGTGTTGGAACAGAAGGTGGTCTCATTACCCAGATTAGGTTCAGTATTTGTACAGAAGGAAGTCTCCGTTATCCTGGGCTAGTCACTATTTGTGCAGAAGTTGGTCTCAGTACTCATTATCTGTTCAGTATTTGTACAGAAGGTGGTCTCATTACCCAGGGTGAGTTCAGTACTTGTATAGAAGGTGGACACAGGACCAGTTCGGTATTTGTACAGAAGATGGTCTCAGTACCTCGGGTGGGTTCAGTATTTGTACATAAGCTGGTCTCATTACCTATGATGGGCTCAGTATTTGTACAGAAGGTGGATTCAGGACCCAGAACCAGTTCAATATTTGTACAGAAGCTGGTCTCGGTAGCCGGGGTCTGTTCAGTGTTTGTAGAGAAGCTGGTCTCATTACCCATGATGGGCTTAGTATTAGTACAAAAGGTGGACTCAGGGCACAGGGCCAGTTCAGAATTTGTACAGAAGGCGGCCTCAGTGCCCCCGACTGGTTCATTATTTGTACAGAAGTTTGTCTCAGTACCCAAAGTATTGTAAAGAAGCAGGTCTCAGAACCCAGGGTGAGCTCAGTATTGGTGCAACAGAGGGTCTCAGGTACCCCGGACATGTTCAGTAATTGTACACAAGACGGTCTCTGGTACTCGGTTCCACCTCAGTATTTGGGCAGGAGATGGTCTCAGTTACCTAGTACTGGTTCAGTATTTGAACAGGAGATGTTCTCTGGTATGTGAGGCTGGTTCAGTATCTAAACAAGATACCGCCTTGGGTACCCAGTTCTGGTTAGGTATTTGGAATGGAGACAGGTTCAGGTACCCGGTGCTGGCTCCGTACTTAAACAGGATATGTTCTGAGGTACCCGGGGCAGGTTCAGTATTTGAACAAGAGACGGTCTCGGGTACGCAGAACTGGTTCAGTATTTGGACTGGAGATGGACTCAAGTCAGTGCCTGCTGGCACAGGTAAGAGCGGTGAGGTGGGGGCGGTGCGGGGTGGGGGGTGGAGAAAACAGACGACAGGATTGGTAAAATTAAAAAATAAAATAAAACCACTTACCTTGCACTCGCCGCATTGCCGATGCAGCGAGCGCAAGGTAAGTGGTTTTATTAAATTTTTATTTAATTTGACCTATCCCGTCGTCTGTAGACCCCACCGCCCGACCCGCCCCACCACCTCACCGCTCTTACCTGTGACGGCTGCCACTGGGTTTAGTATTTGGCAGGATATGATCTCAGGTACCCACAGATGATTCCGTATGTAACCAACAGATGGCCTATGATGCTGCGTCTGGTTCAGTATTCGCACAGAAGGGGATCTCAGGTACCTCAGCTGGTTAGTATTTATACAAATGGGTGTCCCAGATACCCAGACCTGGTTCAGTATTTGTACAGAAGTGGGGCTCTGTTCAGTAATTGCACACAAGACAGTCTCAGGTACCCAGCGCTGGCAGCGTATTTGTACAAGCGATGGTCTCATGAACCTACAGAGAGCTTGTTATTCATGTAGCAGGTGGCTTTAGTACCTAGGGCCCTTTCAGTATTTGTATAGAAAGCAGCTTCTGTACGCAAGGTTGGCTCACTATTTGTACAGAGCGGTGAGGTGGGGGCGGTGCGGGGTGGGGTGGGGGGGTGGAGAAAACAGAAGACGGGATAGGTAAAATTAAAAAATAAAACCACTTACCTTGCACTCGCCGCATTGCCGATGCAGCGAGCGCAAGGTAAGTGGTTTTATTAATTTTTTTATTTAATTTGACCTATCCCGTCGTCTGTAGACCCCACCGCCCGACCCGCCCCACCACCTCACCGCTCTTACCTGTGCTGGCTGCCACTGGGTTTAGTATTTGGCAGGATATGATCTCAGGTACCCACAGATGATTCCGTATGTAACCAACAGATGGCCTACGATGCTGTGTCTGGTTCAGTATTCGCACAGAAGGGGATCTCAGGTACCTCAGTTGGTTAGTATTTATACAAATGGGTGTCCCAGATACCCAGACCTGGTTCAGTATTTGTACAGAAGTGGGGCTCTGTTCAGTAATTGCACACAAGACAGTCTCAGGTACCCAGCGCTGGCAGCGTATTTGTACAAGCGATGGTCTCATGAACCTACAGAGAGCTTGTTATTCATGTAGCAGGTGGCTTTAGTACCTAGGGCGCTTTCAGTATTTGTATAGAAAGCAGCTTCTGTACGCAAGGTTGGCTCACTATTTGTACAGGAAGTGGTCCATAGAGCGGCAGCTGGTTCAGCATTATGACAGGAAATGACCTTGGGGATCTGAGGCTGGTTCAGGACGTGGTCTCAGGACCCCATGGCTGCCTCTGTATTTCAAAGGAAGATGATCTCAGATACTACGGACTGGCTCAATATTAGACAGGTACATCTCAAATACCTAAATCTGCCTCAATATTTGAACCAGAGATGTTACCTAGTATCTGAGGATGGTTCAATATTTGACCAAAAGCCAGGCTGAGGTTCCCAAGACTCTTTCAGTATTTGAACAGAACACAGTATGAAGCCCCCAGGGCTGGTTCAGTATTTGGACAGGAGACAGTCTCTGGTATCTGAGTCTGGTTTAATATTTGAAAAAGTTTCTGTCTCAGGTACCTAAGACTCTTCTAGTGTTTGGGCAGGGCACAGTGTGTGGTCCCCAGGGCTGGTTTAGTATTTGGACAGGAGTTGGTCTCAGATACCGAGGACGGGCTTAATATTAGGCCAAGAGATGGTCAAAGGTACCCAGGGCTGACTCGGTATTTGGACAGGAGATGTCCTCCAGTACTTGTGATCGGTTCAATATTTGAACAAGGGACAGTCTCAGGTACCCAGGACTTTTTCAGTATTTGAACAGAACACAGTGTGAGGTCTCCAGGATAATCTCAATATTTGGACTGGTCTTCAGTCTTTAGGCCTGGTTCAGTATTTGGACAGGAGATGGTTTCTGGTATCTTACACTGTTTTAATATTTGAAAAAGGACAGTCTCAGGTACATACGACTCTTTCAGTATTTGGGCAGGACACAGTGTGTGGTCCCCAGGGCTGCCTCAGTATTTGGACAGGAGATGTTCTCTGGTACCTGAGGTCGGTTCAATATTTCAACAAGGGGAAGTCTCAGGTACTCAGGAGTCTTTCAGTATTTGGGCTGGACAAAGTGTGAGGTCCCCAGGGCTGCCTCAGTATTTGGACAGGAGATGGTCTCAGATACCGAGGACTCTCTCAATATTTGTACAGGAGCTGGTCTAAGGTACCCAGGCTGCCTCAGTGTGTGGACAGCTGTGAAAGCTGGTAAACGCATTTCAGGTAATTCCCTGATAAATGCGCCTGGGCCTTCAGATATTTTCTAACTAGGGAAAAACCTCCTTGCTTGGCCACACCGCGATGAAAATGCAGTTTGACCAGAAGAAACAACAAGCATTTGCAATGCAATAGGTCTCGCATTTGTGAGAGTTTGAGCTATTAGCATTGTAAATGACGATGCCTTTTATTTATGTGTTTTGAAACCCTGCAAGCGATGCGTAAACACGCACTTTGTACTTATAGTACTTGCTTACGAGAAGCAAGGCTGGCAGTAACTGTGCCCCTTTACTGCCAGCCTTGCTTCTTGTAAGAAAGGACTATAAGTAGAAAGTGCGTGTTTACTGAACCGCTTGCAGGTTTTCAAAACACATAAGTAAAGGCATTGTCATTTCCAATGCCAATAGCTCAAGCTCTTGCAAATGCGAGACCTATTGCATTGAAAATGCTTTTGAGCCATAGGAAGGCAGAGACCATGACACCAGGTCATGCCTTTCAAAAGCAGGAGGGAGGAGGAGGCAGCTGCAGACAAAACAGACCTCAGTCTTTGAATGTACAGCAAATGTGGCAAGATAAGAGCAAGATTTACAGCCCTGTTTACAACAGTGCTCTGTAAACCACAAGCACTGGTCTCCAGTGCTCCAACTTAAAGAAAGAAATAGTGCTTACAAGCTCTGAGTAACAACACGTAACAGGGGCAGTCCTTGAATATGCCCATATCCTGAATACAGCATGTCTCGATGAGACAGCACAAGCGCTGCCTAGGTGAGACCTAAAAACCATCTCCCTAAAAAGATGTGTTATTAAATTCTGAGTTCCGGGAGCCTAAACTCCATTTCTCTATCATGTCCCAATAGAAAGTTATACTTGTAAGATGTTACGAAGCAACTCCCATGTTAGCTTATGCAGGGCTTGAAAAATCCACTCGCCCGCTCGCATTTGCGAGCCAGATTTAATTTGGGCGAGCTATTTTTAGGTCTTACTCGCCCTTTCTGGCGAGTAGGAAAATAAACTGACTTTTGACCTCTGTTTCTGAAAGCAGAGGAAATGTGACAAGAAAGCACGATTTAAAGGTATCTTTATTGCTCACAAAGTAAATGAGCAATAAAAATGCCTTTAAATCTTGTTAACTTGTCACATTTGCTTGCTTTCACAGACAGAGGTCAAGTGCATTTCAGTCAGGTCGAGTAGATTTTGTAGGTTACTAGACCTGCAGGTCTAGTAAAAATTAAATGATTTTTCGAGCCCTGGCTTATGGGACAGATAGCCTTTCAATAGTGAAAAACGAAATTGGCAGTATTTCACTATGAGGACAAGCCACACACACACCACACTAACTTTCACATACACTGCACCCTGCCCATGGGAGTACCTTGGGCCTACCTGAGGGGTGCCTTACATGTAAGAAAAGGGAAGGTTAGGGCCTGGCAAGTGGGGGCACTTGCCAGGTCGATGTAGCAGTAAAAACTGCATGCAGACACTGAAGTGGCAGGTCTGAGACACCTTTGAAAGGCTACTTGAGTGGGTGGCACAACCAGTGCTGCAGGCCCACTAGTAGCATTTGATTTATAGGCCCTAGGCACACACAGCGCACTGTACTAGGGACTTAGTAGTAAATCAAATAGCCAATCAGAGAAACACCAATCTATAACACAATTTACGCCAGGAGCACTTGCACTTTAACACTGAACAGCAATGAGAAAGTGCGCAGAGGCACTAAACCAGCAAAACGATGTCCAACATACTATAAAAACAGGAGGTCAGAAAGCAAAAAGACAGGGGAAACACGACAAAAGATGGCAGGTCTAACAACTCTATTCTACGCTCCTCTAGTCTATGCTGTTCCACTGTACGCCACTCCGCTGCACCACACTCCACTGTACGCCACTCCACTCACCGCCAATCCATTCTACGCTATTCCACAGCACGCCACGCCACTCTAACCCACTCCAGGGTATACTATTTCACTGTACCCCACTACAATGTACCTCGCTCCAATCTATGCCACTTTACTGTATGCTACTCCACTCTGCACCGCTCCACTCTACGACACTCCACTGTACATCACTCCACTGTATGCTATTCCACTGTACACCCCTGCGCTCTACCGCACTCCACTGTATGCCATTGAACTCTACATCACTCCACTGTATGATACTCCACTATAGGTCACTACACTCTACGTCACTCCAGTGTACACCACTCCATTGTACATCACTACACTCTACGTCACTCCACTCTATGCTATTCCAGTGTACGTAACTCCAATCTACATCACAACACTCTATGCTATTCCACTGTATGCCACTCCACTCTACAGCACTACACTGTACGACACTCCACTATACCATATTCCACTTTACGCCACTGCACTCTATGCTATTCTAATAAAAGCCACTATGCCCCCATACTCTACCTCACTCCACTGTATGCCACTCCACTCTATGCTACACCACTGCACACTATTGCATCTACCCCACTCCAGTCTACGCCACTCTGCTGTATGCTATTTTAGTGCATGCCTCTCCACTGTCTGCCACTCCACGCCACTTCATTATATGCTATTCCACAGTATGCAACTACACTCTACGCCACTCCACTGTATGCCACCCCACTGTAAGCTATTCCACTGTACGCTACTCTACGCCACTCCACTCTACGCCATTCCACTGTATGATACTCCACTTTAAACTACTCCACCGTAAGCAATTCCAGTCTACACAGCAATTCCAGTCTACACCACTCCAGTCTACGCCACCCCTCTACCCAACTGCACTCAATGCCACTTCACTGTACTCCACTCAACAACACTGTACTCCACCCTATAGCACTACTCTGTAGAATTATGTACTCCTGTCAATGCTAGTGCACAGCACTCTACTCTATACCACTGTACGACACTCTGCTCCACTCTATGACACTCTACACAACTTCCTCTATGCGCTCCACAACTATAGTGAAACTTAGTGTGGTGACAACATTATGATTATGTAGGGAAGTGCGCAACTTCTACTAATTTGAAGGTGTTGCATAAACTAAAAGTATACAGAATAAGTTTAGAATTTCAAAAATTTGTGGTTTAAGTTTTGTTTAGTTTTTTTAGATACATTTTTGTTAATTTTGTATAGAAAAAACAAACAAAGTTATAGTAACTTAATTAAGCATTTCTAATGTTTGTGTAGTTTAAGTTGTGGTTGTATAGAAAAACAAATAAAGTTTTCTTAACTATAACAAACGTTTTACCCTTTGTTTTTAAATTTAACACACACACACACATATATATGCTCTGGTTTGTTGCGAAAAGAGAACAAATGCTGTTTTCATATAAGCGCACAGCCACAGCGCGCACAGAGCCCTGTCCTCAAGTGTTCAGAGGTCAACAGTGTCAGTGGCTAGTAGTGGACTTTGGAGGTATCCAAAAACCTCAGGACTGTGGTGAGCCACAGGAGATTGGTAACCTGCTGAAAAGTCGGACCTTGACTTCAAGGTGAGGCGTGGATCACTGTACCTGCGCCTCCGGCTCTGATCTGCTGGTGTTAAAAGCGACTGGATGAAGGGACGAAAGAAACCTGCTATAATTTAAAAACAAATGGATTTCCAGGCAAAATTCGATTGAGTTATTAAACTCAATGTACAGGACTGATCGGAACAACTCGCTTTGAACAAAGAGCACAAAAGCGTCTCCAGGATTCAACTTTTCCAACATGAAAATGTTGGGAATTGCAGTCCTGATGCACCTCATCCAATGGCAGAGAGGCAGCACGATTTAAAACAGGTGGGAGAAAAAAACCTGGGAACCATGCATCTGAGGAAAGCACTTTTGCTGAAACGCGTCATGCTTGTTTTTAAGGAATAAAAGGAACTTTCTGAAGCCCTGCTGTGTGCTCTGGTTTGTTGCCAAAGGAGAACAAATGCTGTTTTCATATTAGCGCGCAGCCACAGCGTGCACAGAGCCCCGTCCTCAAGTGTTCAGAGGTCAACAGTGGCAGTGGCTAGTAGTGGACTTTGGAGGTATTCAAAAACCTTAGGACCGCCGTGAGCCACAGGAGATTGGTAACCTGCTGAAAAGTCGGACCTTGACTTCAAGGTGAGGCGTGGATCACTGTACCTGCGCCTACGGGTGTGATCTGCTGGTGTTAAAAGCGGCTGGATGAAGGGACAAAAGAAACCTGCTATAATTTAAAAACAAATGGATTTCAGGCAAAATTCGATTGAGTTATTAAACTCAATGTACAGGACTGATTGGAACAACTCGCTTTGAACAAAGAGCACAAAAGCGTCTCCAGGATTCAACTTTTCCAACATGAAAATGTTGGGAATTGCAGTCCTGATGCACCTCATCCAATGACAGAGAGGCAGCACGATTTAAAACAGGTGGGAGAAAAAAAACCTGGGAACCATGCATCTGAAGAAAGCACTTTTGCTGAAACGTGTCATGCTTGTTTTTAAGGAATAAAAGGAACTTTCTGAAGCCCCGCTGTGTGCTCTGGTTTGTTGCCAAAGGAGAACAAATGCTGTTTTCATATATATACATATATATATATATATATATACACACAAAACTCTTGTCCCAAGACAAAGAGGCACTGAACGTGCAGGAATTTCCTTGCTCCGATCTGAGACAGTTCCAGCGTAGCCTAACGCGTTTCGGACTCTCATAGTCCTTGATCACAGACTTCTGTGGTTTGAAACAAAACACGACAACTGACCACTCGTCAATTATACAAATGCCTTATTGCCCTCAGGTGGGCAGCTCACGTGCGTACATCCAGTTGCATTATGGACTTCGTGGTTCAGTCACAGCACCAATTTACCCCTGCAGTGGGTGTTACAATGCCACAGTATATTCATAGTGTCCTGCCCCTCCAGTGGGCAAAAATACCAGAATTGTCCAAATAACAGGTCACTCTCTGAGCCTGAATTTCAGTAATAAGGCTCATACAATTTTTCAAGCCGAATCTGACCCGCTGCCAATATCGTGGTGGTGCACTCTTCATAGCTGGACCTGCTGTAATACTAGCACAAAACTCTTGCCCCAAGACGAAAACGCACTCAACTTACAGAAATTTCCTTGCTTAGAGCTGAGACAGTTCCAGCGTCGCCTAACGCATTTCTGACTCTCATAGTCCTTGATCACAGGCTTCTGTGGCATGAAACAAAACACGACAACTGACCACTCCTCAATTATACAAATGCCTGTATTGCCCTCAGGTGGGCCGCTCAAGTGAGTACATCCAGTTGCATTATGAACTTCCTGGTTCAGTCACAAAACCAATTTACCCCTGCAGTGGGTTTTACAATGCCACAGTGTATTCATAGTGTCCTGACCCTACAGTGGGCTAAAATGACAGAAATGTCCAAATAACAGGTCACTCTGGGCCTGACATTCCGTGGTTAGGCTCATGCAATTTTTAAGCCCAATCCGACCCGCTGCCAATATCGCGGTAGTGCACTCTTCACGGCTGGACCTGCCGTAATACTACCACAAACCTCTTGTACCAAGACGAAGACGCACTCAACGTACAGGAATTTCCTTGCTCAGAGCTGAAACGGTTCCAGCGCCTCACAACGCGTTTCAGACTCCCATAGTCCTTGATCACAGGCTTCTGTGGCATAATGCAGACTGTAAGAAGAATGCTGTCCAGAAGTGTGTGGTGCTTCCTATCTTCTATGATCAGCTGGCAGACCACCGATGGGTTCCTGTTTTTGTCAAACAGAAGGACCCAACAACTACTCGGACCTGGATGAACCTTTGGTGAGGTTACCTGACATTATGAAGGCGCACATCATCCACAGCAGTCACATCATGGAGTGTGGCCGCAGAGGAAGGACCTGTCCAAGCATAGATTTCACCATGGTCTTCAACAGCACTTCCAGAGGTACAGCTTTGGCAGAGGCAGCACCTGCCACCTGTCCATCAACGTACTGAGACTTTGGCTTGTGTACTAATGTCTCATGGAAGTCATTTGAAATATTTTGACAACTTACTGAGGTGGTGGTGCCGATACTAACCATGACCAGAGGCATGCTACAAGCTCTGACATCTCTCAAAACCCAAACTTCATAGCTTGAGCATGATACAGATGCTAACACCCTCCAGGGCACCAGCTTTTTCATGCTACAGGTAAAGATACCTTACAGGAGTGTGGTGCACATACTGATAAATTACACGGATCTCCACCTCCCTTACAGTGCCCATAGTTCAGCTACTGACTCCTGGTGGGGTCATGGTACCAGTACTGAGTTCAGGTAGGGGCCCTAGCACAGGTGCTGACACCACACAGGTTCATGGTAGAAGTACTCTAATATTAAAGAGGGACATGCCTTTCTTAAAGTGGCCATGTAACAGAAACTGAAACCTCATAGGACCATAGTGCAGGCTCCGATGCAACACCTCTCGGGAGTTATGGAAAAAGCATTAACCCCTCACTAAAGGCATGGCCTCGGCACTGACAGCTATGCTTTCCATAAATAGGTTTTATAAAAAGAAATTTTGAACAGAACAATTTTAGTTTTGACCAACTGCTGCCAATTTCTAGCTCTACCTTCCAACTTCACTCCCTCATTTTTGACTGCTGCTGTAAATTCACTTGTCTCTTCTGCTTGAGATTTTGGAGAATGTTTTACTTTTTTTTACTTGTGTTTATGCTGATGGTGATTACGGTTTGTGTTTAACGCCTGTTGGATGACGGTACCTATTTCTCAAATAATGCTAATGTCTAGATTAAAGATGATAATAATTAGCATACTTTGGTTATACGTGTACTGGTGGCATCTGCCGCTAGCATAATGCTGATACTGGCATTGATTCTTGTCATAATGAGGGCATCTGTGGCATGATGATAATTGCTTCTGGCTAATGCAGGCCATAGTAAAATGGTGGGAATTCTTGGCACACTGTGGGCATCCTTGGTATGATGCTGAACATCCCTGACACAATACTGGCCCTTAAATAAATTTCATGTTGGTGCTTACTTCTGGCATAAAGCTAGTTCTGTAGACATGATGAATGTTCTTGGCATATTGTGAGCCTCCATCCACTTGCACTGCCAGTTGAGTGCATGTAAAGCTGTAAAGGAAATGCTGAAAACAATATTTGATTGAGTGAGGATCATGCTCAATCGAATATTGTAAAGAATTCTAGCCAATGTAAATATTTCTAACATGTCTCATTCATTCATACACCCATGCACTGCTCAACTGAACCTTCATCCTTCCATGCACTAACACATTCATCAATCCAAGCACTCACTCACCCATTCATTCATCGAGCCATCTACCAATGCCCTCACTCCACCATTAATCCTTCCCTGGTTTCTTCCATTCACGCATTCACTCATCCATCCATTCTTCTAGCCTTTTCTAATTTTCACATTCACTCACTAACCCATTCATAGCATCACCCACGCAATTACCAATCAATGAAGAAGTATTTTCACTTAGAAGCCACGCCTGTTGACTTTGACATTAACTATTTATAAAGTGGTTAATTTAAAATGTTTCTTAATTCTCCAAAATTTAGCAAACACGGAATCCGGTTCAGCCAAATAAAGTGACCTACCGTTGATCGCAAAATCTGGACAACTAAAGAAAGCCTAGGGAAGAACCCTACATCTTTGTAAGTAGGCCCCGAAACCTGAAAATATCCATATGCTCACCATAAATGAATAAAGTTACTAGAAGATTTCATGTCATCGGTGACACTATGTTCCAGTCTAGTCATGACCTCTGCTACTACAAATCTTTGTTTTAAGATGTGCTATTCCAATTAGTTCGGTTGAAAATGAAATAAAACAAGACTGTCACTCCCAGAAAGTCCAAGACGGGACAATGTTGGCCGTGATGACACGGAGTCATCAGGAAACCTTATAATTTGAAAGAGAAACTACGCTTACAGTGGTGTTTAACTTAGAAACCCGACTCCGAATTTTCTCGAACATCATTAGTAAGAATCTCTAAATGTTCCCAGTTGCATGAGTGATTAACTCATTCAGTGTATGATTTTTCTCTGCGTCCTAGAACTTGTAATTCTGTTGATTTAATTAGCGAAGCGCATCTACAAGTTGCATAATGGAAAGGGAAATAGGACTGGGCGCGCTCCTCACGCATGGACCCGGGAAGTTTGCGAGCTCTACAATCACTGGTAGAGTCGAATGTGTGCCGCATTTCCATTGCGAACACTTCAATGGGGCAACTTCTTCACAGGACGAACACATTTCACCATATGACATGGAGCTACTCACATAACGCCCCGCCCGTGATATGCCCCACGCACGCGTGGCTTGCATTTCTTCAACTAGTGCGCGTCAAAGAGTTTCAGTGCAGCTGTCTGAACTAACAAGTGGTGCGCGCGCACCACAGAGGAGCGGGGGCTAGAGAGCGCGGCAGCAAAAGCGAGACAAACGCGCGCTGCTGCGCGTTCTGGCCACCGTCGGGAATGGGCGCGGCAAAGGCGGGACATGCGCCCGCCTTTGCCCAATCGCGTGCCGTTTTTTCTAAAAAAACGCACGCTACAGCCAATGAGGGCTTCTGAAAACAAAACCACACGTACGAGCGTGTGGGTCGTTTTCAGAAGCCCTTTCTAGAGGTCTCGCGCTGCGCGAGCAGTGCTGTGCACTGCAACGCTAGGCGCGAGACCTAAAAAAGAGTTCTGTGAGGCAGGCGAAGGGAAACTGAACAAACCATTCTAGCTTTTGCTTTTCTGAAGTGCAGAAGAGAAGCTGTTTATAGCTAGGGTCTGTGAGATGTAGTGACTGCGGCACCAGGATGTCTGCAGTTCTCATGAGAATGGTTCTGAAATAACTGCATGCTGTGAATGCTTCCGAGGTGTACTTCCTGGATTCCTACGCACAAAATGTATTGCACTATTATAAGTATGAACAAAAGGCTTAGAGAAAGTAAAGAGCAGAATAATAGAAAACATCACGCTACAGGAAACACTGTAAGAGTGACATTTAAGTGAGAAGGTCATTTGAATTGCTTGATAAAGTGTACTGCATCTATTCTGCGACACGGAAGCCATACTGCACCAGTATGGAGTCACCACCCCTAAGAGTATTCAGTGGATTCCAAGTACAAAGTGGAATCTAATTCAATATTCACCTTCTTTTCCACAAGAGCCTGAGCCTCAGTCACTTGGCACCTATTTAATGTATATGTTCCTCAAGTTCCAAGCAACTAAGTGGACATTCCCAGCTATTTCAATGGTTCTATAGGTTCATATGAATAGAATGCCATGCCTTGTGCTCTCTAAAGCAGGGAGAATCAACTTTACTATAGGACAATGAAAAACAAGCATTGGCAAATTCAATAGGTCTGGGTTTAATGTGCTAATGAAAACACCATAAGCACATTAAAAACAGACATTACCAAAAGGTGGACTGTATTGACGCACTCTAATTGTAAAGTAGTCTCTCATGCAGTTCAATGTAAACAATGAGATGGTGATGGAAAGGATACACCCAAACAGCCACTAACATTTGGTGAGAGATGAATATTGTATTGGCATGGACAATAATTAGTCAAATGCCAGGGGTAGCGGAAAGTGCATTATTCACCCATCAACATCATTGACATCTCAGGAAGTCATAACATGTGACCTTTGAACTTGAATCTTCTTAGTAAGTGATGTCATATGAATTAAACCCTGATGACATTACAATAATGGACATCACTTAAGTTCCATACTAACTGCATGATTAAGATAAGAGCACAACACAGAAAAATGTCTACTTTTGATTTTGCTTCCCAAACTTTTTAGAACTGTGACTCACTTTTTAGTTCAACAAATTTTCATGACCCACCTAGCTTTAATGGACATGAGGCGGGTGTTTTTTTTTTATGTAACTAAAGCATTGTGCGGTGGTGCTCTGTCATTTACAGACAGCATGTTTTCCCGTGAATTGGGCAGTAAATTTGCCCAGACATATTGGTTTACTGATACAACTATATTGCACACAAATGTAAATGTGTGGAAATTAGGTTTCAGTGAATATTTATCATTTCTGCATCACCAAGTAAAGTGTCTTGATTTGTTCTGATCCTATGAAATCTTTCTTTCCATCACACTCCAGAATTACAAAAAAATGTGCTTCATTTTTAGTTTCCTGACTGTTGAATGTATGCAGTTCATTTACAGGTATTTACATTTTGGGGCCGATTACGATCTCGTTCGGAAAGCATTCCGACAGAATTGGTTCCGGAATGCTTTCCAAACGACTCGGATAGGGGGAGTCCAACCGAACGATTCGGATGCTTCCGGATACGAGTCAGTCGGACTCCCATTGACTTCAATGGGAGCCTGTGTTCCGAACGAGAACACAGGCTCCCATTGAAGAAAGGGGTGGCTGGGTAAATTGTGCGCCCTGTGGCAGGCACCCCATGGTGCCTGCCACACTGTGCATGGTTGGGAAGAGGGGACCCGTGGGTACCCCCACAGGCCCAATTTGGAGGGCCCCTAGTGTAGGGGGGCCTGCTACGGGCCCCCAAAGACCGATTCGGACAGCCGTTTTGTTCCGGAGAAACTGAATCGGAACGGCTGTCCGAATAAGTCATCGTACTCTCTCGCTCGGTAACTGAGTCCATAGAACTGTACGATTCGGTTCCGGAAAGGCTCAACCTGTCCGAATGCCTTTCGGAACCATTTCGGTCGTTCAGAACTGGGTACGATTCGGTCGGAAACAAGGCTTCCGAATAGGATTCGGCAAGCCCAAATCCGATTCGGAGCCCTTCCGAACAAAATCGCAATCGGCCCCTTTGTTGTGTGTTATGAAAAAAGGACATCCTGCAGTCTTTTCTTTCACACTTCTTGTACCCCAGCCAGATTGTTACATAATTCCCTTTGTTGTTCTTTCTCTCATTGCAAAGTGAGAGGAGTTTGTTAACACCTGTCCTCATGTTAAAGAATAGGCAGCAGAAGAGTTAGCCTGCCATTGACTTGTACTTAATTTGAGCCAGTGGTTTCTGGTGCGGACACCAGCAGTTAATTATCAACATCAGTACTTATGATTCTCTGCCACATGGTAGCGCTGCCTATCTCATTTTGAAATAAGTACAAAAACAGTTCTTTTGTAATTCAATGTACAATAAAAAGGACTAATGCCTGCATCCCAAGCCATTCTTATAGCTGTGGGTGGCTAGGATAAGTTTTAATTGTCACACTTGTAGACGTGTGATGGTTAGTAGCGGTGTTGGGACTGTCATTGGCAGCACTGGCAGGGGCAATGGGTGGTGCAAGCTGTTGTGGCCTCCTGACACTGGCACTTATTTTTTTACAAACTAAGCACTGCATTTGACCGCTGTCTTTCAAGCGCAGAAAATTTTACATGATAAATAAAGAATGTAAAGGCATCCTTATTTATTGCTTAGACTTTTGCGATCCACCAAAAACAGTGCCAAAAAAAGAGTTTGAGAAACAGTGCTTTAGATAACACTTATGTTTTAATTAGGGTGCTGACATGATTTGCATAGGGAACGTTATTAATTTCTCTTTGTCTGGCATGAAAAAATGTGTTCATTTGAAGAGAGGATATAGTGCCACAAAACAGAAAACATCACAGGAAACCTAAATTATTTAGAACATAAACTGTTGTGATACAATTGTTCTTCTGGTGAATACCTCAACAAGAAAAGCATTATTAAATCTTAGGGAGAGGCAAAAAGAGATTTAAAAAAAATAGTAGCAATTATGTCCACCTGTATAATTTGATATGGACCATGAGGCCTGTTCAGAAAGGTGAATTTAGTTGTGAATGCAAGTTTACAACCAAATTTCCCTCACCTACGAATTCACAAAGAGATTCCTGACAGATCTAAACCCATATCCGCTTGCAAAATCTGAAATTCTTTGCACCCGTAAATCTCATTCAAAGGGCGCTCCAAAGCATATTTGCCTTGGAAGGTCATGAATGCCCCAAATCGACTATAATATGTACCATACTTCTATCATTCCTCTTTCCAGCCAAGAAAGGTTCATATTTTTACACCAACGAAGTGCTGGCTTAAATACCTTAATAAGATGGGAAAGGGAAGGGATCACCATTAGATTTGGTGGGGGTTTAGGCAAAGAACTTTCTCCACAGGGAAAAATATATTTTTTCCCACAGAGGAAAAGAAATTAACAAAATGTGCAGATGTTTGAGGGAATCCATCGCCCCCAAGCATGGAGTTCTTCGCAATTGAGTACTATGTGTAGTGGGAATGGATTCCAAGCTTGGAAATCATGTAAATGCCCAAGGAATCTTCATGGAAAACTGTACTAGGTGCAGCTTTCTATGCGGATTATAACGGGAATTTCTAAATGTCCAAAAAGGAGAGAAACTACGCAAATACGAAGATTTAAAAATTCGAGTGTATTTTTATTACATTTTTGTTACTCAGCCCCCATACACTGAATAATTATTTATTATTAATAGATTTAGATTTATGATCACTTGTAACGCACTATCACTAGTGAGAAGCACAAATGAGAAGACTGTTTTCAAACATATTTTAAAGCATGCACAATAATAATAATAATAAGAAGAAGAAACTTTATTGCATGATTTGTTAAAACCCTTGCAACGCTCGACAACCATTAAAAATCATTATAATATATAAAATTGATCATTTGATCCCAAATTATTATTTTTTTTTAATTTATTTTTTTACAGTATTACTAAAAAACTCCCGTCATCATGACAAATGGAACTCTGTTATAAATACACTATCCGTAACTCCTATAGTTGTGTTCCAGAGGGAGACGGCAGTCCTAATAAAATAAACGTCTGGAACCCAGGCAGACTGGCCTGTACGCCTCTCCCCTTCTATTGTCATTTTTGTTGTTCACCACTGTTCGTGTGCATAGCCAATCTGCAAATAAAGATGGTTCGAAGCAGGCTGATGCTAATAGGCAGGAGGGCTAGGTCTTGATCCGAGAAGTCGGTAGACATCTCACCTCCGCTAGCTTTTTTACGAAGCGTTCCATGAACCTGACCAAGGCGCAATTTAAGGTGGTGTTCCGTGGGTCGAAACAAGCCAGCACTGCGCCTCTGCAAGATCTTACCTCCTTCTCGATCCAACCCCTTCGTAGTAGAGCCTTTCTATCCTCTAAGAGGTTAGGGCACAAACATAGCACGTGCATTATGTCTTCCCTATGATGTCCACAGAGCCGGCACGTTTCCAGGGCGCAGTCTCTTTTCCATTTAGGGAGATAACAGTATGTTGGGATCACCCCCATTCTCAGTTTTAAAAAACAGAGCTTAGTGCGTGCGTTGAAGGTGAATGTTAAGTAGCTCTGGGGTTTCAACTGTGCATAAGTGCGAAGGGTCATCCAGCCATGACTCCGTGCCGAAAGGCTGGCCCTGTCTTCTACTGAAGAGAGTCGTTTCGCGCTGAGTTTTGCTAGCCTCTTGAACTCATGTTGGCTTGCATGTAGGTCCCAGAGCTCGCTCAGGCCGAGAGTGCTAAGGCCGCAGGACAAATAGCGATGCCCCGCTGGCCATCGACTTGTATTCAGCTGGACCCATAAGTGGTGAGCCAGGCTGCCCTCCTTTGACGCCCTCAACTTATAGCAGCTTACTAGAAAAGTCGCCATTCGGCCCAAAGACTGTCTGCAGATGCCGAATTCCAGCCTGATTTGTGCTGGTGAAGTGTATGGAGGTATCTGGAAAATCGTTCTAAAAATGTTCGCGACTATTTTATCTAATTGGCTGCTGTCCTGCCCTTTTAGCACCTCGCTCCCATAAGTTAGAGTTGGAATCACCTTTGCCTGGGCCACCTGGAGAATTGGAGCGAATGTTGGGCCATTTAATTTCTTTTGAATGGAGCTGAGTGCAAAAGACAGCGCAATTCCTTTCTTTTTTTGTTTGCCCAGTTGGTTCGCATATCTGCCATTATTATTGAAAAAGTCTCCTAAGTACTTGTGGCATCCGGTTGCTTCTATTCTTTCCAGATTTAAAAACCATGCCAATTTCTTGGGCCCTGAAGAACGAACCGCCAGAATTTTGGTTTTCTTGTTGTTGATCTGAAGCCCATTCCTATTTGAATATATGGCGGTTGCATCCAGGAGACGTTGTAGTCCTACCTTAGTGTGGCTAAGAAGAACCAGGTCATCGGCATACAATAGGTTGGACAGATGAAGACTACCTATTTTAGGTGGGTGTGAGTTGACTGAATTGAGGGCCTCCGGGAGATCAGACAGGAATAAATTGAAAAGTGTGGGAGCCAAAACACACCCCTGCTTAAGGCCTTGCGTTGTTGAGATTGGTCGTGACAGTCTTGAACCATCTCCGATCTTAATCCTGACCCACGTGTCCTGATGCAAGAGCTGCAAGGCCCTAAGTAAGCTGTTTGGAATGTTCAGTAAAGAAAGCTTCTGTCACAGCTTCAACCTGTTGACCTTATCGAAAGCCAATTTATAATCGATGAACCCCATATATATGGGACTAGTGCTGGATTCAGCCTGGTCGATCAGAAAAGAGAGTGCCATAAGATTGACCGTTGTGCCGGTGTTACTTGTAAAACCAGTTTGATTTGGTGGAATTATTGAATTTGCATCAGCCCATGTCTGAAGAGAATTTAACAGTATGCCCGCGAAGTACTTCACTTCGTTATCGATTAGAGCAACCAAGCGGTAGTTGCCTGGAGATTTTTTATCTCCTCCTTTAAAAATTGGGGCGAGGATCGATCCTTGCCATGAAGCCGGAATGATTTGCTTTTCTAAGATGGTAGAATAGAACGGATGTAGCTGAATGGCCCAAAAAGCATGCACAATAATAAAACATGAAAACATATATGCTTTTTTTAAACTTCTTTATGTGTTTTTTTTAGTTATAAGAGTGTGCATTTTAGTACTCAATTTATGTATTTTACAGAAGTGAAGGTGGCATGTCCCGGGCCCAAGCTGAAGCTGCAGAAATGAGCACACTGTTTACATTCTGTTCCTGGCACTGATCACAAAGACAGTGACAGGGGTCACAAGAGCCTCAACCCCTGGTGACCACTAAATGATGTCCATGATCACTGGGTGGAGCTAAGACATGGTTCTCGAAGGCTCAAGCCAATGACCAAAAGAGGCCTGTCAAAGAAAGCCAATGGTTTAAAGTAGCGGGCCCAAAGTCCACTCTACACATATTGTAAACAGCAGGCCTACAAATCATGAGTGCACTATTGTGTAGGGCAGGGAAACGTCATGCTTAACTCCTGTAAAGAAGAAGATCTGTACTGTTTACTTTTTGGTTTGGTTTTGCTTACCCAATTGATGTTCATCTCTTTGGTGATATAAGATCGCCAGTGCAGTATCAGCCTGTAAGGAAACGCAGCATTTTCTGAATATGCTGGTATCTGGACGGCTTCTTTCAGGGTGAGAAAATACCATTCTGCAGCTTCCAGCTGCCATTTATACATTAGTGACATTGTTGAAGGGGTAGATTGTCATAACAGGTTACTTGTTAAACCTGGCTCCTGCCTGTTCCTGCATAGCGCATGTGCCTATCTCCACATGCACTGTGAGCTGCAGCTTGGTAGGGGCCAACAAAAGCACTATGGAACATATGATGCAACAGAGTTTGGCGCGCAGCGTGGTGGCATGCAGGGGAGTACCTCAGAGACATGACTTCAAGCCGTAGTGTATTATACAGTACACCAGCCGAAGCACCAAAAGGGCATGGAACCTGAAGATCAGTTTTAATGATCATTGTCCAATACTATCATGGTCAAAATACTGTGATGATAAAAATATTGCGGGTCAGAACACTGTGGGGTTGATTCCGATCCCGGTCGGAGGCGCACCTAACACTATTCGCCCGGGAAAAAACCCAGGTGAATGCGTGTTTCCCGACCGATTCGTTCATACGTCCGAACGAGCAAGTACGATGCGCATAACTGCCCAGATCCCGACCCAGTCGCACTCACCCAATCCAGCTCCTGTTCTCCGACCGAGCCTGATCCGGAAACGCAGAATCGAGTCGCACGGAAGCCAAAATGCAGCCCCGTCCGGCCGGACTAGTACGATGCGCACTCCGTACGCGCCGAACCAGTCGCTACGCACGGCACGTCAAAGCATCTGGGAGAGGCGCACATAAGCTCCGATTCGCGCCACAAGACGATCCACGGCTACGAGACGAAGCAACAAGAAAGACGAACGAGACGAACCAACCATGAATCCAATCGCGCAGATCCTACCAATACTCTACATCTATTACCGGAACTGGTACGGACGCGTACGGCGCAGAAGGTAAGTCAGACACCCACCACACAAACAAACCACACGTACCCGACATATAACACACACACATAGGGATGCAGAAATTACTTACACCAGCAACAGCAGCACCATAGGGGCGGGATGGCTATCACCAATGCCATATACACACATAGGGGCCTGGATGCCAACCACTAACACCACCTCTACCCATGGGGGGCTGGATGCCTACCACTACTACCACCCCTACTCAGGGGGGGCTGGATGCCTACCACTACCACCACCCCTACCCATGGGGGGCTGGATGACTACCACTACCACCACCCCTACCCATGGGGGGCTGGATGCCTACCACTACTACCACACCTACTCAGGGGGTGCTGGATGCCTGTCACTACTACCACCCCTACCCATGGGGGGCTGGATACCTGTCACTACTACCACCCCTACCCATGGGGGGCTGGATGCCTAACACTTCTACCACCCCTACTCAGGGGGGGCTGGATACCTGTCACTACTACCACCCCTACCCATGGGGGGCTGGATGCCTACCACTACCACCACCCCTACCCATGGGGGGCTGGATGCCTGTCACTACCACCACCCCTACCCATGGGGGGCTGGATACCTGTCACTACTACCACCCCTACCCATGGGGGCTGGATGCCTACCACTACTACCACCCCTACCCATGGGGGCTGGATGCCTACCACTACCACCACCCCTACCCATGGGGGGCTGGATGCCTACCACTACCACCACCCCTACCCATGGGGGGCTGGATGCCTACCACTACCACCACCCCTACTCAGGGGGGGCTGGATGCCTGTCACTACTACCACCCCTACCCATGGGGGGCTGGATGCCTGTCACTACTACCACCCCTACTCATGGGGGGGCTGGATTCCTGTCACTACTACCACCCCTACCCATGGGGGGCTGGATGCCTACCACCACCCCTACCCATGGGGGGCTGGATGCCTACCACTACCTCCACCCCTACTCAGGGGGGGCTGGATGCCTGTCACTACTACCACCCCTACCCATGGGGGGCTGGATGCCTGTCACTACTACCACCCCTACCCATGGGGGCTGGATGCCTACCACTACCACCACCCCTACCCATGGGGGCTGGATACCTGTCACTACTACCACCCCTACCCATGGGGGGCTGGATGCCTACCACTACCACCACCCCTACCCATGGGGGCTGGATGCCTACCACTACCACCACCCCTACTCAGGGGGGCTGGATGCCTATCACTACTACCACCCCTACCCATGGGGGCTGGATGCCTACCACTACCACCACCCCTACCCATGGGGGGCTGGATGCCTACCACTACCACCACCCCTACTCAGGGGGGCTGGATGCCTGTCACTACTACCACCCCTACCCATGGGGGCTGGATGCCTACCACTACCACCACCCCTACCCATGGGGGCTGGATACCTGTCACTACTACCACCCCTACCCATGGGGGGCTGGATGCCTACCACTACCACCACCCCTACCCATGGGGGGCTGGATGCCTACCACTACCACCACCCCTACTCAGGGGGGGCTGGATGCCTGTCACTACTACCACCCCTACCCATGGGGGGCTGGATGCCTACCACTACCACCACCCCTACCCATGGGGGGCTGGATGCCTACCACTACCACCACCCCTACCCATGGGGGGCTGGATGCCTACCACTACCACCACCCCTACTCAGGGGGGGCTGGATGCCTACCACCCACACCACCCCTACTCATAGGATGGGTAATGCATGACACAACCAGCATACTCCAACATAAGGAATGTAAGACAAAAACAGCCTCCCAACACCATGACAAGCGTGTGTAGACTGTGTCAAATGCCTACAACACTGAACATGACATTGAACATACAATGTGACCCCCTATCACATGTGTCACACATAAATGTGTGTGGCCTCCACAATGCAAGCAGACCCTGACCACTGTGGCAATGGGGTCCAAGCCCCCATCAGCACAGTGACCAAAAGGTAAGTCTGGGGTCCATAGCTGAAGCACATTTTGAACATTGTGGCAATGGGGTCCAAGCCCCCATCATCACAGTGACCAAAAGGTAAGTGTGGGGTCCATAGCTGAAGCACATTTTGAACATTGTGGCAATGGGGTCTAAACCCCCATCATCACAGTGATCAAAAGGTAAGTGTTGACATTGAAAAAGCTGCAACTGCCAAACTGCATGGATGATTCCTGGTCACAGAACAACAAACACATCAGTGGCAAAGTAGTGGTTGTGTCCCATAGCAACATAGATTGGGTGAGGCAAACAGTGCAGTGCAAAGAAGACATACCTTTGGCCATGTGCAGACAAACATCACCCATGGGGGCTGACACTGTCAACATTCATCAATGACACAATGACAGAAGTGACCATCATAATGCAGACCCACATATTTGCACCAATGGGCACACAAATGGAGATATCCTGTGGAGACTGTAGATGTGAGGTGAACAGATACCATACCATGGCAGCAATGGGACACACAAACCATGATCATCGTGCTGACTGATGACCTAGGAGTCCCAGGGACCGCAGGGGAACCCACTAAACAACATACAGCCAATGGCACACCGAAGATATGCCAATGCAGTGGTGCAGATGCACAAACACAAACAGGCAGCCCCACACTGCACATCAAACACAACAGGTGAGGGGGGTGTGTGCCAGTGTCCCCAGGCAACCACACAACACATGAGGAGGCCTGAATACCAATTAC
Source organism: Calotriton arnoldi (assembly GCA_963921515.1). Lineage (NCBI taxonomy): Eukaryota > Metazoa > Chordata > Amphibia > Caudata > Salamandridae > Calotriton > Calotriton arnoldi. The sequence goes on along the minus strand of CAWUFW010005259.1, from coordinate 1,203,711 downwards.
ACAGATGCGCATACAGTGCCACACAAAAGTAACTCATGGATCCAAATCCCCTATGTGGGCAATCAGGCATTGTTAGATGAGAGGGAGAACAAATCACACATGTCACACAAGCATGTAGGAACAGCAACTAACACAGCAAGACACAGACACACCACATCACTACCCCCAGGGTCCCCACAATGTGGTGACCCTGGGCTGCATGAGAATCCCACTATGATGACAAAGCTAGATGTCGTTCACACTGTGAACCACAGTCATGTGTCCTGAGCAACAAACTACCATCACACCTACACAAGCACAAATCAATCAGCACGGCCAGTCAGCCAAGGCCAACATGGAGGCAGGGGCCTAGCCGGGCAACAACTCTCATCTGCACACACTCAACACCACACACCTCGACCTCCAACAATGTGCAGCAGTGAAGATCACATGCACTGGTGACATTGCACATGCACCCATGACAATCCCAGGGGTGGCGGTGGCAACTAAGGTGCAGAAACCCATCACACATGGCCAGTCAACAAGACTCGTGAATGTCTGACACACTGCACAGTACGCTGTACATGGACATGACGGCAATACCACACCAACCAATGGGATCCCGGCCACAGTCACACACCAATGAAGAAGCCAAGGTCACCCACAAAGAACACACATAGACAACTTCCAACATTGCAGCCCTGACCCTGAGGAGTGGCAGCAGTCACACACACAACGTGTCACAATCACTGAAAGATAACACAAACTGGAAATTACATGACAGGTGTAAACAACAAGTGCCAAGGGGAATCCTGACTGTGTCCCATCTGCGTTTGCCCACAAACTCAGCCCTGACAGCAAACACACCTATGGGTGACACCCTGATGACCAGTAATGTGCCATGCACCCACATCCCAGAGAACCCAGGGAGAAGACTTTGGGGGAACATAGGTCAACTCAGCAAGCATCACAAACAGGAACATCACTAGGGATCCCAGCATGCCCAGCAACATGGAAGTGAACACACACAGACATGCTCACACAACACACACCTTGGGCTCAGGCAATGTCACAGAATTACACACTGCCATGAGGGGACCCCACTCCTGTGTGAGGAAAGCTGGCCCATACGTTGCCTCAGTAGGGCTCCATCATGTCAACAGAACACTTGGTCACACAGTCAACAATTAGCACCAAATGAAGGCTCCCGTCATATCAGCCTGGTCATGGGAGTGTCACCGAAATCATCAGCACAGATCCAACACACATGTATAGCAAGTTGCACTGATAACACAGATGAGTCCTTCCCCATTGATGCCCAAACTTGCATGTCCAGTGGAGATGGCCACACGGTCAGGGAAGTAGACTAATTGAACAATGGCAAGCACAACAGATGTGCAGGGCTGTAAGCCACAGATGTGATATTGCCAATAAAACCTAGGAATTCCCATTGCCAAATCTTGGAAACATGACACCCTCATATGCTGCAAAGGATGACATGGATACACTACAGGATAGGACACATTCCCCGTGGACCACATGGGTTCCTGCACAGTAACACTTCATTTTCATGAGACCAAAAATCAGCATCACTGCAGCAAGGGCACGGTTAGCATCATCAACAACATGTACATCAGAAGCAAAACAACTAGAGAACATAAAGTTGCTTTATTCAGCATTTGGGTGAGAGAAGTGAAAGAAAATATATAACAAAGGCCAATGGCCAGTCCATAATATGAGTCCAAACAGGGTGACAGTGCCAGATGTCACCCTTCGCATGCCTGCACTGCTACACACCAGGGACAATCCCCTCGGAGGGGCATACGGGGGGCAGGCCAGGCACCGCAGGGACAGGATCAGGGCTCACCAGAAGGAGGCAGGGAAGGGGTGGTGGGTGCTGGAGAGTCACTGACAACTGCAGTGGAGGTGTCTGACATGGTGTGTGCCGGCACAACTGGGGGCATGACTCAGATGGTGTGGGTGCTGGCACGACTGCAGTGGGCCGTGCAGATGGAGTGGACAGGTTCCCCACTGCAGTGCCCAAGTCAGACGGGGTGGTAGTGGACTCCACTGCAGTGCCTATCTCCAGGGGAGGAGAATGGGGTTCAGGTAAGGTGGGCAGGACAGAGGGGGTGGACACCGTCTCCACACCAGTGGCACAGACATGCGCAGCGGGGGGGTGGTGCTGGAAGAGCAAGTGGCAGGGGGAGAAGGCCGGATCATTTTGGGGATGGTGTATCTGTGGGTGGGTGAACCTGGGGCAGGGTGTGGTGGGGGCACCTGTGGAGTGGGGGCCTGAGGGATGGAGGAAGGAGACTTGGTGGTTGAGCTGCAGGGCGGCGGCGGGGTCTTGCTCTTCCGGGTCCGGGGGGACTTGCGGATGGGTGCCTCAGTCGGTCTGCGCCTGGGGGAGGGTGTCCGGGGGCGAGGGGCACTCCCCTCTGTGTGGGTGGACTTCCTCTTCCCCCGGTATGCTGGATCAGCTGGATCGGAGGGGAAGAGGCCGAGGTCACAGAGGAAGACCCGCTGTGTAGGTGGGGTTGCAGGTGAGGCAAGGGAAGGGGCCTTGGAGGGAGAGGTATCGGAGGACTGCGGAGTGACTGTGGATGCGTGTGTGTGTGCCTGGGCCCCATCCCCTGTGAGTGTGGTTTCAGTCCCCTGACTGTGCGTGCGTGTGCGTCTGGATTTTGGCGTGTGTGTCTGTGTGCTGCTTGTGTCTGTGCTGGTGTGTGCCTGTGCCGGTGTGTGTGTGCTTGGGACAGGTAGGGTGCTGGGGAGTGTGGATGGGGCAGAGGTAGGAGGTGTGAGGGACTGTCGGAGGAGGGACACTGCTGCCGTCAGGGAGGAGTCCATGGACCTATTGCTCCTCTGTAGGGCAGACATGCCCGATGAGATGCCCTCCATGAACGACACCAGCTGAGTCAACAGAGTGGTGTGGGCATGGAGGACACTCAGCATTGCTGTCTGCCCTACATGGAGCTGGCGAAGGAGGTACACAGACTCCTCACTCAGGGCAGCAGGGGACACAGGGGCAGGGGGTGCGGTGCCTGGCACGAAGGAGACATGCTCCCGAACACGGGAGCCTCCACGGACCTCTGGAATGGGAGCCGATGGGAGGGCGGTGGTGGTGGTGGTGGTGGCGGGGACAGCAACACTAGCTGGGGTGTGGTGGCTGCTGACACCCGCCTCCACAAGGGAGTCATCCTCCGAGCTGCTGTGGTCCTCAGCTGAGGTGGATGCTGCTGAGGACTCCTCGGTGTGGCTCCCCTCGCCCTCCGTGCCACTGGGTCCCTCCGACCACTCCTCGGCTGCTGACCCAGTCTGGCTCTGCGGCTCCTCCTGGTCCGTGGAGCTGTCCCCTCCTGTGGCCGTGGATGTATCTGCAAACAATAGGGAAACAGACAAACATCAGTCACCTGCACCGACCGCACACACCACAGTAAGTACAGCACATTACAGACCAAGCCCTGGCATCCTTAGTTGAACACTGCCAAAAGTGCCCAAACAGAGTAGGAGAAGCCAATTGACAGTCTGATGGTCAACCATGGCACTCACATCCCTCCTGGCCTTGCACCCATCTGTCTGGTGTCTGTGGGATGGCAATACCCCAGTGTGGACACATGCACCACCTACACAGTAGTTGGACAGTGCAGAGAACACGGTGAAGTATGTGAACATGCACACATCACAACTCTTGCCACTGAGTCAGTACAGATGTCCGGATAAAGGGATGGCCAGAGTCAATTTTGAAATGCATGTGATGCATACCAGCACCAGACACCATGATGCACCCATGTCCTGATAGTCATTGCCACAATGGGGTGCATGTAGCACATGTCACTCCCCTGCAGGATCACTCATTGGAAGTTTCATGCCATGGCACAGGCATGCCTGCTAAGTCATACATCACTGTCTCCAGTCACATGGAAAGGGCAGCCAGACAACAGCAGTCTGCACTGTGTCACAATCCTAGGTCATGGGGAATGCAAGTCCTGGAGCTGAACAAGTGCACATGTCCATCCCCCACACACCACATCATCTGAACTCTTATTTGTCCACGTCATACCAATTGGACATATGGGAGACCTGTAACACAACCCTCGGAACCTGAGCACCTCACAATCTGCTGTGAATGGGAAACAGCTGCCTGAACTTCACATTCGCATACCCCAGTCTGCACGGTCAAGTGATCAAACACCTATGTGTCACACAAGTATCGTCTCCTATGGTCACATCTCCGGTGGCATGCTGAGCCCCAACCGAGAAACACCCCAGTAGTCCTGACAACGAAGCCACAGCACAATGACACAGAGGCAGACACCTGAGGGGACATATCACTGAGCACAACGTGTCAGCTGATACACGGGAGTGGGAGTACAGAGTGTATTGTATGGCCTGGAGTAGGCATGACTGTCCTGCCCCACGTGAATGAGGGATGAGCCCTGGACAGTAGGCAGGTGGCTAAGTATGTGTGACACACTTGATATACATACTCCTGAGGCCCAAACATTGTTCACACCCGCAGCATGGGTGTGTGCCAAATACCCCAGGCACATGTGGTGGATCAGCTCAGCAATTGGACCACATATCAAAGTAACACGCAGATTACATGTCAGAACACAGGCATTGTGTAAGCAATGGACCCACCCATGATGCCCACCACAGAGTTAGGGGAACAAATGCTGTCCCCCACCTTGAGCTAAGCAAAATGCAAGGACACAGTACCCAAGTGACACAATTCCCTGACTGTAAGGGCCACACCTGGGTATCAGATGAGGAGTGGGCAGTGCACAATTGAGGGACATGGGTCCTGGACCACATGACTGATGTACTGTGGAAGTTTAACCAGGCCAGAGGAGGGCACATAGCATGGCAGACAAAGTTCACAATGCAGTCATGGACTCACCCCTCCTTGCTGCTCTCTGGCCTTCAGCTGCCCATCCAGATCAGGGAAGACCACCGCCAGGATCCTGAGCATGTGGGGGTCAGGGTCCGGTGTCCGCCCCTCCTGCGAGGAGGCGACAGCTTCAGCTGGACCCGTGCGATCCTCCGGGTCCAGCCCCGAAGGTCCTGCCACCTCTTCTGGCAGTTGCGGATCCGGCGCTTGTAGTCCCCCACGGATCTCACTGCCCGGACGATGGTCAGCCATATCTTCTGCTTCTGGTGGGCATCAACCTGTGAGGATGACAAAGTGAAAAGCCCATTACTACACATGCAACATTTCCGTGCATCACACATTTGGATATACATGTCTAAATCACAGGGGCACATGATGTACACAGGCAGTGCAACGATGGCTATGAACAGTTTGCCAGCAGTTACTACATGGTATCATTGCCTGGGAAGTAAAACCTCGTTTAAATGCACTGTTACTGCACTATACCTGTTCAGTGCATGTAACTACACACTATGGGGGGTGACAACTACTCAGTGAGCCTGCTAGCCAGTGGCGTGCAGACTGTAGGTCTTGCTAGTCAGACAACATGCACATTTAGTTAGGCAGTGGACAGCACACTCACCTGCTCCCCTGGTTTCCCATACAGCTTGCTGTACTGTGGAAGGAGGCTGTCCAGCAGGGCCTGGTTCTCCTCAGTGGTGAAGGCTGGGGCTCTCTCCACAGTACGTGCCATTGCAGGATCCAGAGGATGCAGAGACAGCAGCAGTGGTGGTGGCAGATGTCGTCCTGGAGCATGTAGTGCAGGCAAGTGAGCTCTCAGGGGAACAGCCAGCATTATATGTGTGCTGCTGAGGCAGATACTGTCCCATGTGTCCAAAGTGATAGGTCCAAGTCGTTTGCATCTTCTGAATCTGGCCAATCCATGGATTTGCACCACTTACACACGCCCACAGCATCCTTCAAAAGTTCAACTACATGACACCCATGAATTTGCAACATTGTTGTGGGTGGCCAACTGAATTTACAGCATCCGACTCGTTGAAGGTTTGAAAACGCGTCCGTTGCCATGCCAGGCCATAGCCAATGCGTGCGCACCGATCGGTCCATTGCTGTACAACGCGTACCCGCTCACATTGTATGCAATGGCCAATGCGTGCGCACCGATCGGTCCATTGCTGTACAACGCGTACCCGCTCACATTGTATGCAATGGCCAATGCATGCGCACCGATCGGTCCATTGCTGTACAACGCGTATTGCGAATACAACGCGTACCCGCTACATTGTATGCAATGGCCAATGCGTGCGCACCGATCGGTCCATTGCTGTACAACGCGTACCCGCTCACATTGTATGCAATGGCCAATGCGTGCGCACCGATCGGTCCATTGCTGTACAACGCGTATTGCGAATACAACGCGTACCCGCTCACATTGTATGCAATGGCCAATGCGTGCGCACCGATCGGTCCATTGCTGTACAACGCGTACCTGCTCACATTGTATGCAATGGCCAATGCGTGCGCACCGATCGGTCCATTGCTGTACAACGCGTATTGCGAATACAACGCGTACCCGCTCACATTGTATGCAATGGCCAATGCGTGCGCACCGATCGGTCCATTGCTGTACAACGCGTACCCGCTCACATTGTATGCAATGGCCAATGCGTGCGCACCGATCGGTCCATTGCTGTACAACGCGTATTGCGAATACAACGCGTACCCGCTCACATTGTATGCAATGGCCTATGCGTGCACACCGATCGGTCCATTGCTGTACAACGCGTACCTGCTCACATTGTATGCAATGGCCAATGCGTGCGCACCGATCGGTCCATTGCTGTACAACGCCTCCCTGTACAAGTCACTGGCATATGTCACCATGCCTGTCACAGGTGAACGTATGCCAGCCACATTTACTTCCCAGGGAGTGAGGGGCACACCTACAACACCACAGCCTGTCCACACTGTATCCTAAGGCATGTAAGGCTGCATCACCTGTTCCGTGTATGGGGGTCAACATGTGGTTTTGTGGGTGGCACTTGGGGGCAGCCACTCCCAGGCTGTGCACGTGTTCATGGGGACAGTATCCTTGGTGTGTTGTGCACATGAACACTGTGGTGTGCAACTGTTCATTTCAGAGCATGTGGCATGGTCACATTTCACGGTTGTGTATGTGTATGTCATGTCACATACCCCCTGAGTCCCATGTGGGACGGTATGTACGTCACAAGGTGACCCATTGCCACAATTGTGATGGCCCTCCACAGTCTGTGTGCATGTTGTGTTTACAATGTCTCTGATTCCATGTGCACAATGGGAGACAGTCTCCACATCCACGTTGTTTGTGCATGGACTTTGATGTTGTGCGTGTGTGTGTCACAGACGGCCATGTCTGTCCTGCCGAGGCAACAGGGACCACTACCTGTGGGGGTCATGGTTGTTTAGCTGTGGTGTATTCATGATGCACCATGTCATGCCAGTGTCCATGTGGCAATACAGGGTCCCTGGGTATCTACCTGTCGATGAGCTGTGATGCCTGGGGCACATCTGTCCTCACATGTCACTGTGGTGTGTGTTTGGAACATGACAGCAGTACATGGGTACTGTGACACAGCCTAATGATATCCCATAGCACAACCTGGGACTTGTTGAGGACACATGTTGAACTGTGATGTTAGATGTTAGCCATGTAGGTGCCATACATGTCCTTACGGAACGGCACACGCATCATGTACTTGTGTCTCGTAATGATGTATCATGTGATATTGAGTCTGGTCTATGCCACATATGTGGGGTGACTGACAATCTTTCTTCCTTCACCTATGCACTGCAGGGCACCAGCTGTCCATCGGCCATTCCCTGACCTTGCAACAATGGTTGAACGGGACTGCATCCGACGGTACCGCTTCACCAGGCCACTGATTGAGGAATTGACGGTGCGGTTGGCCCCACATTTGCAACCTGGCCGGACATACCCTACAGCGCTGACCCCCAAGGTGAAAGTGATGGCAGCCCTACACTTCTTTGCCACCGGTACCTTTCAACACACTGTGGCGTCTGCTGGTGGGATGTCACAGACCATGTTCAGCCGTGTGCTCCGCGATGTTTTGGAGGCAATGTTGGGATACCTGAACCAGTACATCTATTTCCCTAAACGTCAACAACTCACTGACGTCAAGAGTGACTTCTATGCCCTGGGGAGGATGCCGCATGTCATTGGCTCCATTGATGGGACACATGTGGCTTTGATACCACCACAGGCACATGAGCAGGCATACAGGAACCGCAAACATTACCATTCGGTCAATGCACTGGTGGTATGTCTTGCAGATATGAGCATCTCACACGTGTGTGCCCGTTTCCCCGGTTCTGCACACGATGCCTACGTGATGAGGAGTAGTCGCATCCCGAGGATGATGTCACAGATGCGGAACCAGCGTGCCTGGCTTGTCGGTGTGTACTGACTTTGTACCATTGTGTGTGTTCTGCAATGTAGTATTCCACCCTCTTTTCCAACTCAGCTAATGTGCAATTGTCCGTATGTAGGTGACTCCGGATACCCCAACATGCCGTGGTTGCTGACGCCCCTCAGGAACCCTGTGACACCAGCCCAGATGCGCTACAATGAGGCACATGGTCGGACCAGGAGAGTGATTGAGCGGACATTTGGTCTCCTGAAGAGCCGCTTCCGCTGCCTGGACAAGACAGGAGGGGCCCTCCCATATGCCCCAGCAAAGGTGTGCAAGATTGTCATCGTCTGCTGCATGCTACACAACCTGGCAGTGCGGAAGGAGTTGCCTCTCATCCTGGATGACGATGACCAACATCCGCCACCTGTGGAGGATCCTGGCCTGGACCACGATGCCAGTGATGATGATGATGATGAGGGTGATGTCCGCACACAGCTCATCACCAACTTCTTCAGCTGAATGTGAGTATCCGGAGATGTCATGTCAATGATGTGAGTTTGCATGATATGTGTTGGTGGTGCTCTGGTGCTGTTTGAGTGTGTCCATGTGCTACATGACTGTATGCGTGCAGCGATGTGTCCTTACAGGTAGTCTGTACTCCCCAACAGTGTTGACATGCTAACTTGGTTCTGGGTGGGTATCTTGTGACATGTATTGGGCATGAGTATTGCAGTTCTGTCCTGTTCTTCAGTGCTTTTGACTGTGTGTCATTTCTGTCCTTCACAGGGTACTTTCAGGGTTGTTTGGTCAACTGTGATCCCCCGACACCGTGAATCAACTTCCAGGGTGGTAGCTGTCGTTTCCCTACAGGTGATGTGCGCCACACCCATGGACTTCCTTTCTTCTACACTTGTTGACTGTGTGCCCACTGCCAGGTGGGATTACCTTGCATCTGTAGTGGTTACAACATGTTGCAAATGTGTAATAAACCTGTGCTTCACTTTGTGATGTGCGTTGTCTGTGGTCACACATCTGACTGACATTTGCTTACTGCACCAGTGGGCTAGTTAACACAGACTGTGAATAGGTGTTGTGTCTGTGCATTGCACCGTATTTCCTGGCAACATCAGTGTAGGCGATGAGTCAGATGGCCCTGGTGTGTATGTGTTGTGTAGCCCTGGTGGTGTGTCTCCCTCATATGTGTCACGTCGCCATGACTCACATGCCGGTGTTGTACTTGCTGTAGCAGTTAGCATGCACAGTGTCATTTCGCAGATCATCATCTCCATGACAGAAACAACGTTGGAATCACAACAGAGGCAAGTATGGTGTATTAGTGAGTTTATTGACATACATGTGTGAGTATAGTGCACAGGATGGTGGGTGCTGTACATTGTGATTGTAATCCAAAGTTCCTAGATGATTTGGAAGTCCTGGTAGCAGAAATGTCCAGAGTAAAGTCCACAGTCATCTGATACATTGGTCCAACTTGAACTCCCCATGTCATGTGGGAGAGTTGTGTTGCATTCGACAGGGTGAACAGTTTGCGCACAAAGGTGATTTTCCAGAACAGGTGTTGGCTTCCTGGGGGTTGTGCATGGCCATCGGCCTCTCAGTCGCCCTTCCTCGGACGACCCCTCTTCTTTGGGGGGGACCCTCAAGTGCAGGCTGCTGCGGTGCAGGGGACTCTCCGCCAGAGTCATCCTCCCTCCCTGTGGCAGTTGCAGTTGTTGCAGCACCAGATGTTGTGGGCACACAGGGAGGTGTTGACATGTTGGTGCAAATCTGGCGGAGGCATTGTAATATGTCCCTATGCACCACCGTCAGTTCTTGCAATGTGTCCCACTTGGACTCCATGCGGGACATGTGGGAGTCCAAGCGGGCATGATGGGCAGCCTGCTGCTGTTGAATGTCCCTGAGGCTCCCCACTACCTGGCTGACCTCTCCGGTGCTAGTCTGGTACGCATCAGCTATGCGTACCAGTTGTGGGTCATCATGCAGTCCAGACCCCTCTGCAAGCAGCGACCTATGTCTACCACCCCTCCCACCACCCCTGGCGACACGTGCAGGACCTGCGGTGGCACGCACAGGTGACCCTGGGCCCCCTTGGGGGTTGTTGCTGGTGTTGGTGTCCGTTGCTCCACGTTGGGCCGGGGTCCGTGTGCTGTTGGTGGTGGTGGTCCTTGGTCTGTCCGTGTCGGCAGGGGTGGTCTGTGTGTTGGCAGTTGTTGGAGGGGTGGGTGCAGGGGGTGCAGATGGTGGTCCTGCTGGTGCTGCATGATGACTCACTCCGGAGGTGCCAGGTAGGTCTTCGTCATCCGAGGAGGGCAGAGGCTGTTCCACACCAGTGAGCTCAGTGTCCCCCGGAGCCTGGGACAGGGACTCCTCAGCGTCTGCTGCTGTGTCCCCATCATCACCTGTTTTTGGGAGACACACACAATGTATGTTATGTTTCTGCAGGCATCAATGGTTCACACACCTGACAGTTGTGACTGTACCTCTGGATGCGGGCCTGTACATTGCATTGTCCTAAGTTGTCACAGTCAGAGGTTGATATTGGTGTAGCACATTGTCCTGCATACTTTGAGCATTTCAATATGAATGTTGAGGTGTGTACAAGGCCAGCATTGGTTGTATTTGGTGGACATCCGGCCCTCCTTCTCCCCCCAGCCCAGTTATCCCACCATGAAGCATGCCACCCTTGCAGTGGGTTCAGGTTGACTCTCAGGATGTCAGTCAGTGGTGTCCTGCTGTTGGTTGGTGGCCAGTTCCCAGCATGGCCTTGTGCTCCCCACAACAGAGCACCAGTGTCAGACATCTTTGATGGGGCTTTTCACTCCCTGTGAGGTGTGCATGGTTCAGTGTGACCTTGCTGGGCCAGGTGGGTGGGGGATGTTGAGCTGTGACTACCACTCCCATCATGCTATTGCCTACACCCCCCTTCCCAGCATGCCCATACTTCCTTCCTTTTGAGTGGACTTCACTGTGTGTGAGTGTGACAGCAATGGCAAGATGGCTGACAGTGGTGTCCTGCTGTTTGTTGGTGCCCAGTTCCCAACAGGGCCTTGTGCTCCCCACAGCAGTACCCAGTGTTAGCCATCTTGTCAGTTCTTTGCCACTCCCTGTGATGTGAGCATGGTTCAGAGTGGTGTTGATGGGCCAATTGTGAGGGTGACCAATATCTGTGACTGCCACTCCCATCATGCTATTGCCTACACCCCCCTTCCCAGCATGCCCATACTTCCTTCCTTTTGAGTGGACTTCACTGTGTGTGAGTGTGACAGCAATGGCAAGATGGCTGACAGTGGTGTCCTGCTGTTGGTTGGTGGCCAGTTCCCAGCATGGCCTTGTGCTCCCCACAACAGAGCACCAGTGTCAGACATCTTTGATGGGGCTTTTCACTTCCTGTGAGGTGTGCATGCTTCAGTGTGAGCTTGCTGGGCCATGTGGGTGGGGGATGTTGAGCTGTGACTACCACTCCCATCATGCTATTGCCTACACCCCCTTCCCAGCATGCCCATACTTCCTTCCTTTTGAGTGGACTTCACTGTGTGTGAGTGTGACAGCAATGGCAAGATGGCTGACAGTGTGGTCCTGTTGTTTGTTGGTGCCCAGTTCCCAGCAGGGCCTTGTGCTCCCCACAGCTGAGGCCAGTGTCAGACATCTTTGAGGTGGCTTTTCACTCCCTGTGAGGTGTGCATGCTTCAGTGTGAGCTTTCTGGGCCATGTGGGTGGGGGATGTTGAGCTGTGACTACCACTCCCATCATGCTATTGCCTACACCCCCTTCCCAGCATGCCCATACTTCCTTCCTTTTGAGTGGACTTCACTGTGTGTGAGTGTGACAGCAATGGCAAGATGGCTGACAGTGGTGTCCTGCTGTTGGTTGGTGGCCAGTTCCCAGCATGGCATTGTGCTCCCCACAACAGAGCACCAGTGTCAGACATCTTTGATGGGGCTTTTCACTCCCTGTGAGGTGTGCATGCTTCAGTGTGAGCTTGCTGGGCCATGTGGGTGGGGGTTGTTGAGCTGTGACTACCACTCCCATCATGCTATTGCCTACACCCCCCTTCCCAGCATGCCCATACTTCCTTCCTTTTGAGTGTACTTCACTGTGTGTGAGTGTGACAGCAATGGCAAGATGGCTGACAGTGTGGTCCTGTTGTTTGTTGGTGCCCAGTTCCCAGCAGGGCCTTGTGCTCCCCACAGCTGAGGCCAGTGTCAGACATCTTTGAGGTGGCTTTTCACTCCCTGTGAGGTGTGCATGCTTCAGTGTGAGCTTGCTGGTCCATGTGGGTGGGGGATGTTGAGCTGTGACTACCACTCCCATCATGCTATTGCCTACACCCCCCCTTCCCAGCATACCCATACTTCCTTCCTTTTGAGTGGACTTCACTGTGTGTGAGTGTGACAGCAATGGCAAGATGGCTGACAGTGGTGTCCTGCAGTTTGTTGGTGCCCAGTTCCCAGCAGGGCCTTGTGCTCCCCACAGCAGTACCCAGTGTCAGCCATCTTGTCAGTTCTTTGCCACTCCCTGTGATGTGAGCATGGTTCAGAGTGGTGTTGATGGGCCAATTGTGAGGGTGACCAATATCTGTGACTGCCACTCCCATCATGCTATTGCCTACACCCCCCTTCCCAGCATGCCCATACTTCCTTCCTTTTGAGTGGACTTCACTGTGTGTGAGTGTGACAGCAATGGCAAGATGGCTGACAGTGGTATCCTGCTGTTGGTTGGTGGCCAGTTCCCAGCATGGCCTTGTGCTCCCCACAGCAGTACCCAGTGTCAGCCATCTTGTCAGTTCTTTGCCACTCCCTGTGATGTGAGCATGGTTCAGAGTGGTGTTGATGGGCCAATTGTGAGGGTGACCAATATCTGTGACTGCCACTCCCATCATGCTATTGCCTACACCCCCCTTCCCAGCATGCCCATACTTCCTTCCTTTTGAGTGGACTTCACTGTGTGTGAGTGTGACAGCAATGGCAAGATGGCTGACAGTGGTGACCTGCTGTTGGTTGGTGGCCAGTTCCCAGCATGGCCTTGTGCTCCCCACAACAGAGCACCAGTGTCAGACATCTTTGATGGGGCTTTCCACTCCCTGTGAGGTGTGCATGCTTCAGTGTGAGCTTGCTGGGCCATGTGGGTGGGGGATGTTGAGCTGTGACTACCACTCCCATCATGCTATTGCCTACACCCCCTTCCCAGCTTGCCCATACTTCCTTCCTTCTGACTCTGCTTCCCTGTGGGGTAGTGTGCCTGTGCTGAATGGATGGCTGACAGTGTTGTCCTGGCGTTTGTTTGGCTACAAGTCCCATGTGTGTACCCTGTGCTTCCCACAGCATAACCCAGGGTGGTGGTTCTTTGTGGGATAATTAATTTTAGTGTGAGGCAATGCATTTTCCCAGGTGAGTTGTGTGTAGTTTGTGTTAGGGGTGTGTGTGAGAAGAGCTGCTGGTAACTATGGTCAGAGCTGTCAGTCCTCCTTCCCACCCAGCCATATATCCCACCATGGAACGTGCTTCCATTGCAGGGAGTGCAAGTTGTCTTTCAGGATGTCAGTCAATGGTGTCCTGCTGTTGGTTGGTGCACAGTTGCCAGCAGGGCCTTGTGCTCCCCACAGCAGTAGCCAGTGTCAGCCATCTTGTCAGTTGTTTTCCACTCCCTGTGATGTGAGCATGGTTCAGAGTGGTGTTGATGGGCGTATTGTGAGGGTGGGCAATATCTGTGACTACAACTCCCATGATGCTATTGGCTACACTGACTTGACCAGCATACACAGAATTCCTTCCATTCTGTGGGATTCCCTGTGTGGTGGTGTTGTAGTGGTGGCTACATATCTGACTGTGTTTGTTGGTTAGATTTGTGCCACTGCCTAGCTTTATTTGTTGTAGGGTTTGTACATGTCATGACACAGTTACATATCACTATGAGATGGCATGTATTGTGTTTATCTGACTGACATACACATCTTGGGATGATTCTGGTTTTGTTGCTGTGGATTTGCTAAGGGTGCATGGTTTGACTATCCCCTTGACAGTGATGTGTGTATATTGTCACATGATATTGTGTATATTTGTTGTGTACTCACCAGGCTCTGGGATGTTTGATAGTCCATATACGCTCACTGGTGGTAGGATGGCCCGCACCTTCTCCTCCCAGGGCCTGAGGTATAGTGGTTTGGCAGGAGGGCCACTGCCGGTGTGTTGGCTCAAGATGTAATCCTTCTTTAGTAGGTCCCTGACCCTCCTGCGCACATCATACCACCTGTTCTGGATGTCTTCCTTTGTGCGCAAACATGGTGATTGTGCGTTCACCCTGTCGACGATCCTCTCCCACATCTTGGTTTTCTGAGACATGGGGGTCTGTTGGACCAGTGTACCAAACAGCTGTGGCTCTACCCTGAGGATCTCATCTACCAGGACTTCCAATTCACTGTCTAGGAACTTTGGATTCTTCTTTGGGGGCATGGTGATGGGTGGTGGTGGTGAGTGATGTGGGTGTTGGTGTGCAAGTGAGGGTGTGTGAGTGTGGGTTTTGCTGGGTGTATGTGAGGGTGCTATTTGTTGAGGTGCTGATGGTGTGTGGCTTGTGTGATGGATGAGCTGTGAGTGTGTGTGTGGTTGCTGTCTGTTGGTGTTCTGTGCTGGCAGGTCATTTGAATTTGCAAAGGATCATGGTAGGGATTTGTGGCCTTTATATGGGTGGAGTTGTGGGTGTGTCTTTGTTTCCTGTTTCCCCCCCCAGTATTTATTGGCTTTGTAATTGCTTGTTTGGCCTTTTTTTTGTGTGTTTTTCCCTTTGTACTTTTTGTGCATGTAGGAGACATTCTTCTGACTGAGTCGGACCCTGCAGCTGTCTCGTGCGAGCTTCTCCGAGTCGTTCACGCTGTGTTTGTGCTGTGTTTCATGTGTGGCGTACGCGTCGGTCGCGGAGTATTGGGTTGCTTCGGCTCGCTGTTTTGTATGCGTGTCGTTCGTACGGCTTGTACTCCATGCGACTCGGTCGGGTTTTCCACGCGTTGCATCGTACTGCGCGGGTCGGACTTCGCGGGTACGTTTCGTTCGGGTTCATTCCTGGTGCGTGTCGGTCGGTTCGATTCGCGTGGTTTTCCGGCCGGATAGCTGGTTTCCGCGCGGTTCAGTCGTTCGGCTTGTGTTCCGTACGAGTCGGTCGGATTTTGCACGCATTTCATCGTACTAGGCGGGTCGGGCTGCCCCGGCACGTGTCGGTCGGAATAGATTCCCGATCCGAGTCGGTCGGTACGTTTTCCGGCCCGAATCGGAATCGGCCCCTGTGTGTAGCTAAATTGTTTTTGTGGCTTTAGTAAATAACATTGTTTGTCAAAATAAACTTTAGAAAAATATTATTGAGGTTAATACGGTTTGTACATTATTATCATAAAGTTTGTATCTATTAGAGGCAAGATGGCACCTGCCGTGTCGGACATGTAGCTGCTTCTCCCGGACCCCCCTTCCCCTCAGGGATGCTCCTAGGATTTCTTTGCGTGCCCTGCCCCGCTGGCCTGACCTTACCTGGGATGATTCGGATCGCTGGTGTTTTCTGCCGATTGCGGTCTCTTCTGCGGTCTCCTCTGGACCAGTGCTTTGCCTGTTGTGTGTGGCGGAACTCGCGCCCCTGCGACGTCAGCGCTGCTCGCACCTCTGTAGACTCGGCGGCTCCCACGGCTGCAATGCTTCCGAAAGCCGTGAGAGGTTGGAAGCCTTGCGTGCTGCCCCATAATTCCGGGACAGTGAAGGGAGGTCCTTGCTCTATGCGCAGCAGTACCGGCACCCTGGAAGTTTCAGCTGAAAAAATTGATAGA
Source organism: Calotriton arnoldi (assembly GCA_963921515.1). Classification (NCBI taxonomy): domain Eukaryota; kingdom Metazoa; phylum Chordata; class Amphibia; order Caudata; family Salamandridae; genus Calotriton; species Calotriton arnoldi. The sequence goes on along the minus strand of CAWUFW010005259.1, from coordinate 1,187,600 downwards.
ATCCATGGAGGTGAGTCAGGGGGGAAGAAAGGCATTTCTCTACTGTTCTCTTCTGCTAAAAACAGAAAGTCTCAAATATTCTTGCCACTTAAAAAAATACTGAGCTGGATATCACCCCACCCCGTCAGGATGGTGAGGCTGGCTCTAAGCAGAACCTACCTGTGGAGGCCGATCAGCCCGGGCAGAGAGCTGAGGCTGCCCCGCTGGATAATGAGATCTCTGGCAAACAGGGCAAATATGACAATCTTGAAATTGGTTGTGGGGCCTTAACTTCGTATGGTGGACCAGGGGGGAACATTGGATCAGGACAAGTCTCTCTTCTCGCTGTATCGGGGGGGGCACACCCGGGGAGGGCAATGAGCCTAGCAAGCCAAGTAGCACTGTTTCACAAAGATCTTCCACTAGTAAAGCAAAAATGGCCAAAGTATCGATCTATGATGAGCAGGGGGCAAAGGGCTACACCGGCAACCAAGGCACTGTAAAAGAGATAGATTCCGGGGATAATTTCTTCTTCATGTCGGATCCTTCTAATTCCTCAGAAGATGAGTCCCCTTCTATTTTTAGACCCGGCCACAGAGGAGAGTCGCCCAGCTGCTGCTGGAGTGAAGCAAGCAGCATACACCTTGAGGATGATTTGGCTGGTAATCCCGAAAACGGCTACGCAACGGTACGGAAGAGACCTGAGATGCTTGTGGGAGCTGCACAATCTGGAGATTCAGCTGGCCTGCAATGGGACTACTCTTTGCAACTGGGCTTGGAGTCGTCGGAGGGACCGCTTCTAAGCATCCGGAACAGATATTGCGGGAAAAACCTGAGGAGATATTCTTGGCCATGATTCATCAAAGTATTATGGCTCATAGAGAGGAGACTCGCACTGAGAACCAGAAGACGCAGGGAGCATGTCGAAAACTGCAGAACTCTATAAGGCTCATCGCCAAACCTTGCTATGAATTTGCGGATAGTATTAATGTAGCAGAAGCACGGATTTCAACCTCAGAAGACGAACTTGCTTCTCAAAGATCTATAACTGAGGCGATGCGCTCTGAGAAAGAAGAGACACAATGGAAACTTATGGACCTGGAGAATCACCAACAATAGAATAACCTCAGAGTCTTGGGTATACCGGAGGGTGTTGAAGGACAGGACATTAGAAAATGTATTGTTGACCTCTTTGATGAAGCCTATCCTGAACTTTCTCAGTGGAACTGAAATCGAGAAATACAGGGGGCACACCGATTCCCCTTTAAACAACAGTTGAGACTGGGACAAACCACTCCTAGACCCAGGGCAATTTTGATTTGTTTAAATAATTTTCTAGCTCGCCAGGGGGTTTACAAACTGGCGCGACCTGATAAGAAGAGGCTAGGGAAGGGGAGTTTTTTGTTAGACCTGATTTTTGCCATCAAACTGTAGAAAAACGCGGGCAGCTTCGACAATTAATCCCACTATTTCAGGGCAAGAGCGCTCAGGCTTTTCTTCTGAACCCGGAAAAGTTGAAGATAATCCATAATGGGCAGAGTCAGTTTTTCTCTTCAGAAGTGGAAGCCAAAGAATATTTACAGTCACTTTAGGTGGGTAGGGGTAGTTAAAGGTAGATAATTAGGAGGAATGGGGCGATCCAGGTAGCTAGGGAGTTTCTCATCTCCCAGGACCTTGGGTCCTATTGCCTTGTTTTTGGGAGGGGATGGGGATCAGGAGAAGACCCCAGTGGAGGGTCTATGGGGGGAGGCGAGGGCATGGGGGTGGGGGGTGGGGAGCACTGGGGGGTTCGGATTGGGGGTGGTATAGAAATTTAATCCATAACATGTGGTCACTCAGTGGGTATGCTCAAATCTTGAAGCTTAGGTGGGTTAGCCAGCGGAACGCCTCTGAGTTGATTAATGGGGGATAGGGTGACTACTCAGGGGTACGCATTTGTTCTTTCAATGTATGTGGCTTGAGTAATAGAGGAAAAAGGCAGCGCGTGGCGGCTGAGCTCCGGTTGATGAAACCTGATGTGATCTGTATACAGGAAACCCACATTTCGTGGAATAAACATAGCACCTTAGCAGAGTTTGGTTATATGGTAATTGCGGTGATGCAACAAGGTACAACAACCTGGGGGGTGGCTATCCAAGTGGCACAAAGTGTACGGGGTACTTGTAGGACTCTGGTAGACAAATACGGTCGGTGGGCTGTAGCTGAATGTCGAGCAGGCGACGGAAATTTTGTTGTATGTTCAGTTTATGGTTCAAACTTGGATGAGCCACAAGTACTTAAAGGCCTAAATGTAGAACTAGCATCATGGCTTACACCCCTAGTATTATGTGGCAATTTTAACATTCATATAGACTGTCAGATGGCACACCCAGACGCCACCAGCTATAGGGGTAGGAAACCGAATGTTTTTAAGACACTACAGCAGTTGGCAGCTGACCATGGGCTTGTTGATATGTGGTCTACATTGAGACACCCTGACCCAGGCTTCACATTTTTTTCGCACCCACATAATAAATTTGCTAGATTAGATTATTTTTTCATGTCAAGGTTGTTAATTTTAGGGTCGAAAATTCAAATGTGCCCTAGGATAACTTCCGGCCACAGCTCTTTGTTGTTAGACATTCCGGTTAAAGGCATGTTTCGACCTCTAAGAACCTTTTCGTTTGTTAAGAAACTCTCGCATTATTCTCTTTTTATCGGTCATATCAAACAGTGGATCAGGCAATATTTTGATTTGAATCGCAACTCAACCTCGTGCCCGCTGGTATGGGATGCCTTCAAGGCCGGGCTCAAGGGGGAGGTTCTTCGTTTTGGGCTTCATAAGCAGAAACAACTCAAAATTCAGATGGAGTGCCTCCTTGATGATCTTGTAAGGGCCGAACGGAATCTTATACAAGGTGTGGGCGACAGTACAGTTATCACGACACTCCAAACCGAGGTAGCCCTCTGCAAGGTGAAGATTAACCTGCACTGGAGCAAAGAAATTGCCTGTAGATATAAAGGGTGCACAGACAGAATATCGAGTTTCAAATATCGATATACAAAAATATTGAGTTTGAAATATCGTCATACAGGAATATCGAGAGCAAGAATATCGTGGTCCAGAATATCGACATTAAGGTAAGAAATATCGTTTTTGAAAATATCGAAGTTAGTAATATCGTTTGTTAAAATGTCGTTGTTTAAAATATCTATTTTTATATTAGTGTTATGTATTTTAGTATGTATTTTAAAAGCATGTGATGTAATTTTTTTGTATAAGTATTGATTTTGTTTTTTAATATATGTGTTAAATTTTTAGTAGTGATTAATTGTATGTTAATTAAATTTTGCGTTTTTTAGTTCTGTAGTGGTTTGTGGGTTTATAGGGGATTAGGGTGGGAAGTAAATTAATTATAATAAAGTAATTAATATTTTTATTAGTATTTTTTTAATTTAGATTTTATAGTTTCAACTGTGGGAATTAATTATATATTAATTAATTATTAATTGGTTGTTAATTTTTGTTAATTAATTAATTGATAATTATGTTAATTGTGGGTTTTTTTAGGAGCGGGTTGTGGGTTTATAGGGGAATAGGGTGGGAAAGTAATTTAATTATAATAAATTAATTAATATTTTTTATTAGTAGTATTTATATAATTTAGATTTTAGAGTGTTAATTGTGGTAATTAATTTATTATTAATTAATTACTAATTGGTTGTTGATTATTATTAATTAATTGGAAATTATGTTAATTGTGTTATTTTTGTAGGAGCGGGTTGTGGGGTTATAGGGGAATAGGGTGGGAAGTAATTTAATTTTAATACATTTAATAATAATTTTTATATATTAATATCTATTTAATTTTTAATTTATAGTGTTAATTGTGGGAATTAATTTATTAATAATTATTTATCAATTGTTTGTTAATTAATATGAATTAATTTTTAGGAATGGGTGGTGGGGTTTATAGGAGAATAGGCTGTGAAGTAAATTATTTAAAAATAATTTAGAATTAACTGATAATTAATGGTATTTAATTTATTAAAAATTAATTATGGCAATTGTGTAATTAATTTGAGATGTGAGTTGTGGGGTTTATAGTGGTAAAGGGTGTGAAGTAAATAAGTTGCTAATTGAAAACATTTAAAAAAAATTAAATTAGTTATGGAAATTGTGTAATGACTTTTATGTGTGTGTTGTGGTGTTTATTGGGGTAGAGGGTGGAAAGTATTTTATGTTTTATTAATTAATAATTATTTGCTCATTATTATTCATTCTTTAATTGAGAAATTTTATGGTTATTGTTTACTTTTACTTTGTGTGTGGATTTTGGTTTTATAGGGGTAATGTTTGGTTAGTAAATTAGGGGCACATTACGATGGCGGGCGGAAGCACAACCGCCGTGCTGGCGGATGCAAAAACCACCAGTTACCGCCGGCACGCAGCAGTCCACACGCTAGCCCAATTACGATGCGAAAAGTAGGCCAAACACCGCCGGCAAGCCAGCAACACCGTCCGCCATCAAAGTGCGCCCGTACACGTAGCGGCGCAGCCTAACTGACACACACCGTCCGACGAAACACGTCCCGCCCGGCGCATAAATTACGATGCCGCAAACAAACGGCTCCCACGGCCAAGAGATACCGTACGACAAACCGAAGCGGTAACACGGACGCCGAGCACGGACAACGAAGAAGCGGCTCCCCGAGCATGAATCCAGCACTGCAGGCCCTTCCCATGCTCCTGCTGATGCACCACCAAGGACGCAATGTACCGCGGAGACGCAGGTAGGCACACACAACAAGTGCACGCAAACAGCGCACACAGTGCAAGGGCGGAAAAAGCGGACAACCCCCCACCAGCGCGTGTACACTACACATCCACCATTGCATCCACATATGACACACAGGCCAAATCGTAACATCGCGTAACACATGTGTACACACCACCTGGGACTAGGAACCAACAACCCCGTCACGGCCCCAAAGCGGTGATGACGCCGCCACACATGCGCACAATGCAGAGGCCAACCGCAGCGCCATGCATGCGTCGCACACAGACACAGGGACACAACCAAGCAGCACACACATCAGCCCCACCCCGAACGCACATGACACGTGACAGGCCTGCCACAGACATGTCCCCAACGCCCAATTCACGGACAACACCCAACGCCACACAACCGACGCACACATGTCAGTGAAGACACGCAACAGCAGGACACACCCCAGTGTAACAAACATGGCGTAGCACACAGCGGCGGCAACACCAACTAGGAGAAGCAGGGCCCCTTCGGGAAGAGGAACGCCAGTACCACACTGAAACACCCATACCACCCTGCACATATGAACAAGACATATAAAACGGAACACCAAAGAGCCCGGGGACCGACAACAGGTGGCCCAAGAATAACATTCACACACAAGGCCCAACGCAGAGCGGAAAGGCAGCCTGCCGCCCACACAAGGGAGAGCAGACAGCACTGAATGACCTTCCATTCCAACTCCGAAACCACAGCCCTACGACAGAAGCCGGTGAATACAGCCATTGTCCAAGAATAGACCAACACAGGCATGCCGAGGAGACCGACCACAGGGCAGATAGCGCATATCACAGAAGCACACAACGGACGGGGAAGAAAGAAGAAAACACTCCCCCATGTCGGCCACATGCAAGTTAATTGGAAGGAGTCACACATCACTGACCTTGAACTGTCTGAGAAGCATGTGGGATGAGGGCCCGTGTCCTCCAAACAAGCCAACAGAACACAAGTCCTGTCTCCCTACGACTACACAGAGCTCACAGCAACCTCGGAGTGTGCACATTGCAGACTGCACACACAGCCGGAGCACGCCACCACAACGCACCGCTGCGAAATGGCAACCGCAACACACCTACCCAACTACGCCGAACAGCTCAAGCTGTACAAAACCAACCTGTTTCATATATTGGGATGCGATCTCCTGTCCCTGCTGAACGTAAGTTACCGACTGACTTACCGCATCACATTGTTCAGCTGCGTCATGCCCGTCTTCTACTGTCGGAGGTGTCCCTACCAGCATCCCGTGGAGATATGCCTCTCCAACCCGGCATGTCTGAAGGCGGACCTGCTACCACTACTCCTCCCTCTGGACCTGCTCTGCCTATGGGGGCATGGCGTATGTGGCCAACATCGCACCCGCACTGAAATGGGACCACTGTGCCTCCACACGACGGATCATCGAGAACAGCTACATCGAATGTCACCCAGCATGCCCCATCATGGTCCTCCAAGGGACAACTTACGAACAACACCTTGACAGCCACCATCCGCTACATTGGCTGGCAAACATGTACACCACCAATGACATGGAAGCCCTGCTGGACGGCATCGCATACCTGACAACCTGTAAATTCGTCGGACCACAACGCAGGTTCCCCGATTGACCTATGATGTCCAACCCCGCACCCATGCTTAGCTTCCGCACGGACTGGCCAGTCACCACCACAACAGCCATACCAAACGACCGGCAACTGTAACCACACCATCAACGACATCGCCATGACATCGGATATGACCGGGACATGCACACTGTTCCCCATCACATCCAGGAACACCGCATGCATCGTGGGAGGCAGTGGCATGGGCTCTGTGTATCGCACCCACATGGACGGAACTGCACGAACAACCAGGACACGACATGGATCCAGCGCACATGGACACACACACCGCTCAGTGGACATGAATAGGTCGCCTGGAGTCTGTGGGTGCTGCACCCCTCCCACCCCCGCCCCGGGAATCCCATACCAGGACCTTTGCATGGACGACAAGTGCATACAACAACACGACCCCAGTGACTGTGACATGTCCAGTAACCACCACAGTGCAACAACAAGTGGCACGCCGCTGCATGCACGCAAGCACATGCCCTGATGTCATCTCACATGCACGCGTGCATGAGGAACAACCGCAGCAAACCTGTCACATGGAACTGAGATGGACTGTGCCCATGATGCCAAGCGGTCTGGTAGGCTACATGTATACCGTCTGTGTCAAAGTCCGCAGCTCCGCAGCCATACGTAAATGTACATTAGCACAGCCTTGGCCAAGCAGATGTCACTCTGAAGCCCACATCCCACATGCAACAGCCAATCACATGTAACCCCACACCCTATCCCATTTGCAATCATGCTCAGTATATCCTCAACATGTATTCCGCTGCCAGTAGTGTCCACTATACTGCATCACAGAGGACAGAAGACTCAATATAATGTTTGAAACCAAAACTGTCTCCGCTGACTCATTTCACAAGTACGAATGAGAGAGGATGAGAGTATGTGAAGTACACGGCAGTCGTGACATGACCATGTAGTCCACTGGTATTGGATGTCAACGCAAATGAGTAGCACAACTGTGGAAGACACACATGTGTCGTGTGAAGTCGTATGGACGCAGTGCTCAGGTGGGTGGGTGTGACGGGTAGATGCGCACATGCCAAGTTGGAGCACGCCGTGTTGGGAGGGGTCATGAACAGTACACCACCGCTTCCCTGGGCATTGTGAGAGGACACCTGTCGGGGGAGTGAACACGTGTGTGCACAGCAGCCGGGCACACGTACAAAGCGGTACCAGGCGCACCTCAGCCCACCCTCTGTGGACAAGCTGGATCCTGTTATGCGCCCGCCATGCCCCTTGACAAGGCACACACAGCCCCAGTCGACCAGGTGTAACCCCAACATAGTCAATCCGCACAGGCGATACAGGGCACGGGATGGCAGTGGAGCATGGTGTGTGAGAGGTCTCCTCGCGCTCCTCCTGGTCATATCACGCAGGCAATATAACCTCAACGTCTAGCATGGCACAAGTCAGATGGAAGTGTAGGGGGACGCACCACAGCACGAGCAGCACTGACGTCACGGGAGGTGGCTCGCACCATCCCATCCATTGCCCATCATACCAACCACGCCACATGCCATTGCGACTAAGTGCAAGCGCGTGCGCCACCACCCCCGAGCCCTCCCCAGAGAGGCCAAAGAGTGAATGTGTGGGCCATCAGTCACAGACGGACGCGGCCTGGCCGCAAGGGCAGCCACAGCCACTGGGTGTCGCAGGTGGCGGATCCGGAAGGCGAAGACTGTGATGCATAGTCCATGCAGGCCGGGTCTCCATTTGGGGCACCACGCAGGTGGACGGCGTCCCGCCACACATCATACCCTGAGACAGCCCACTCGTGCAACTGGACCCACACATACACTCCTTGCCCTCTCTGGTGCGAGCTTGGGGCTGCCTGTGCAAGCGCTAGCCTCGCAGGTGAGCATGCATATTGGGGGAGCGAGGGGAGGACATGAGGGCTGGGGCGAAGATGACTGTATCACTGTCAGTTAGTACAAGGGATGACCCAGATGTGGTAAGGAAGAGACGTGTCCCGTGTGTACTGCAACTAGTCGCCAATCCAACTACCCCCATGTCCGGAATGTAAGCCCGCACCTAGGCCCGCCCATCCGCCACATCGAACATACCACCAGCACGACAACCTTCCCATTCGAAACACTGACTGGGGGTGGCGACCAGTGAACAATCATGTGTAGCCTACCCACGCGTACATGTGGGCCCTCCATGATCCATGTCACCTGCGGCAAAGTCATGACATGCGCAATGAGGGAAGTGAGGAGAGCTGTCCGCCCCACGCGCAGAAGGTGCATCAGCTCCACAGACCCAGCAGCGAGTCCAGCAGGGGTCACATGTGCAGGGGCAGCTGTGCCTGGTGTGAAGGCACATGCATATAGACAGCACATCGACCAATGTGTAGTCTGCCCACATCTACAGTCCATCATCATGCGGACATAGGAATTTAACACAGGGCAACACATCTTAGTTGGTGCACCCACCGTGACCAACAATGCGCAATCATCGACGTACCCGCCCTGTGCATGGCCCCCCACCCAACGGAGGCACATCCAGTGCCACCATCCCACACACACAAGCCTTCCACGGAACATGCTGTGTCCAATGGTCAGTACAGAGTCAGCGCCCATCTGGTGGATCCTGAACAGGAGACACATGCACACACATGCCAGCTCCCACTATGTACGTCTGCCACCTGGCACGTGCAATGTAACCTCTCACCTGTGACGTGTGACTGCAAGCACACAGCCGTCTTGGCATGGGGCTGTCAATGTGGACACCTGTCAATGTTTCGGGAGGTGTGATCCGTACAGTGCTGTACATAGGGTGCAGTGCTGACACCTACTACTGTCTCATATCCCCTCGTGCCACAGGTCCCACTTGTTTTGGCCGCTCAGCCTGTGCCCACATCGTCGTCGTCGTGTGCCATACTCATCCAGCCGCGGAAGCAGTTCCATGCTCAGCAGACATTCATGTTGCCGTGGCGTTGCCGCTTGACGGATATGCAGTCAGTCCCCATCAGCACGCCCCGCAAGTCATTGGGGCCTAGATCCCCATGTGCATGCACATGGCAGTGGTTTGTATCACTAGCCATTGCCATTGTTGGGAGACCTGTGTAAGTGTATTGTGGCCGTGCCGTCCCAGCTTGACAGCTGGGCTGTGGCTCATGTGCTTGCTCAGTCATGTCAGTGATGTGTATGCGAAATTGCTATGTGTCGTGTTGCTTTGACATGTGTCCTCTGCCATTGTCCCTAGGCGGAGACCGAACATTGACCGCCCATACCAATTGCTGGCGGACATGGACGATACAGAGGTTATTAGGAAGTTTCGGCTGGACAGGCCAACCCTGCATCGACTGTGTGCCATGTTAGAACCCCATCTCCGTCCCCGCAGGGTGTATCCGACTGCTGTCACCCCCACGGCTAAGGTGATGGCCGCCATGCATTTCTTCGCCACTGGGTCATTCCAGCACACAGTGGGCATTGGAGGAGGGATGTCCCAGCCCATGTTCAGCAAGGTGCTGAGGGATGTACTGGCAGCCATGATGCTGTACCGAAACAGGTACATCCGCTTCCCCAGGGCTCGTGAATTGGCGGCAGTGAAGGGTGCATTCTATGCCCTTGGCAGAATCCCACACGTCGTTGGAGCCATTGACTGCACACATGTCGGCCTTGTTCCACCACAGGCCACTGAGCACCTGTACCGCAACAGGAAGCACACGCACTCCCTGAATGTGCAAGTGGTGTGCCTTGCGGACATGGTGATCACCCACGTGTGTGCAAAGTTCCCAGGCTCGGCCCATGACGCACACATAATGCGCAACAGCATCTTGCCACGACTGATGTCCAATATGCAACAGGATCGTGGCTGTATTGTCGGTGAGTATGTGGAGTGGTGTGGCGTGCTGGTTGTGCGATGCTGTCCCCTGTCCAGTTGGAATGGCAACGGTTCTCTGTGTCCCTCACACCCAGGTGACTCTGCGTACCCGAATGGGGCATGGCTGCTCAGTCCATTGAGGAATCCTCGCACCCCAGCAGACGATCGCTACAATGAGGCACATGGGAGGACCAGACGTGTGGTCGAGCGTACCTTTGGCCTCCTCAAGTCCAGGTTCAGGTGCCTGGACCGCACCGGGGTGCGCTGGCGTACTCCCCACAGAAGGTGTGCCGGATAGTGGTGGCGTGCTGCATGCTGCACAATCTGGCCATTCGGAAGCAGATCCCCCTCATCGTGGATGACGGAGATCAACCAGGGCCCCAGCCCGCAGACCAGGACAGCTCGAGTGAGGAGGACAGCGGAGAGGAGGAAGCTGGTAATGTGCGGCAGCAGCTCATCGCCCGCTACTTCACTTGACGGTGAGTGTCCATGTACGACGGCTGATGTGGCTGTATCTGTGCAGGTGTGTGTGTGCTGTGTCAGGGTGGCCGTTTGTTCACTGCGTGCTGTGTGTCAACGCTCCATGGCCAGGGTAGTATGCCACTGTTGGTGGCTGTGGCATTGTGCCCTATTGCTCTGTGCGATGTGTGTACATTGCTTGTAGTTGTTGACATGTACTGTGTGATGGGTGTGTGACACACACATTGAATGTGCTCCTGTTCTGTCTCCCACCCCTAGGTCCCTACAGGCCCTCCGGATTCCATTGCCATGCCACGCATCAGGTGCCTTTCCGCCCAAGGTGGCCGTTGTATTCTGTACAAATAAAACACAGGGCACAAACAGCAGTTAGTGTAAGAGGTGCATTTATTTCAAACTGTGACATGTGATTGTGTGTAAGGTGATGACAAAAGTGGTGCGTGCAGTGACAATGAGCTGCCGGTCATGGCTGCGTGATGCTCAGGGTGTACCCACTGGTTCTATGTCCATAGTCCAACACACACATGCCATCCAGATGGCTGTGTGGAGTGGGATCGTAGTCCAAGTCAATGCAGTGGCTGGTCAAGGAAGGCTGGCGGAAGGCTGGCTGGCTGCCTCACTTGCGTTTGGAGCGTGCGAAGTCCTCCCGGGAGATCTGTTTCCACTTCGGACGGCCCCTTCCACGTTTGCGAGGGGGTGCCTGCTTGCGACATGCTGGTGGTTGAGGTGTGCTCACTGGCTGTGGACGCAGGGGAACTGGACACTGCTGCTCGACCCTGCGCCCCGGCAGGTGGTGGCGGAGGGGGAGCTGCTGTCCCTGGCTGTGACCTCACCGCCACCACCAGCTGGCCCATGAGGTCCACGAGTTGGCCCATACGGGCGTCCATGGACCTCAGCACCCCCAGCACCTCCCGCGTGTCTGAAGCAGACCTGACCCATTGTCCTTGGGCCTCTTCATAGGCCCCAAGGACTCTGGCCATTTGAGGCAGGGCATGGCTCCCAGGGAGGCTGGCGTTTCCCTGACCCTGCTCCTCCTACCAGTCCTGCTGCCACCGGCCTGCCCACTAGCCACATTGCTCACCACGGTCCTCGCTGTGGCTCCCAGGGTGGATCCAGTCGGCCGGGCCACCACCTGCGCTGGGGCTGGTGCCAGCGAAGACGTGGTGGTGGTGGCGGCGGTGGTGGTCGGTGCGGCGATGGTGGCGGTTGCGGCAGTGGTAGTGGCCGCAATGACCGTGGGTGTGGCCGCAACGACAGTGGCAGCAGGGGGCTGGGAATGTTCAGCAGCCCTGGATGATGGGTTGGTGGGTAGGAGGGGTCCTGGGGAGCGGCTGGGCCCTGCCACACCAGATGGGCCTGCTTGGTGGTCCGTGTCCGAAGAGGAGGACAGATCCTCCAGATCCGTGTGTCCTCGTTGGGGGCTTGTAGGCTGGCTGTGCTGGCTGCTGGCTCCATCCCCAGCATCCAGCAGTTCGTCACCTGTGGAGAGAATGAGATTTGTTATTGTGTTGCACCTGGCGAAGTATGTATTTGTCGTCTGACATTAACAGTTCGTGCAATCTCGTACATGGGTTTCCCGGAGGCGTGTGTGTGGCTGTAGCATTTGTAGTTGTGTGTGCTTGGCAATGGGACTGTGTGCTGTGCACATGTGGCATGGGACGGATTGGCCATGCCGATGGGTGTGTTGCTGTGCCCCTACTTATTGTGACTCTGGTGTATGCGGGCTCCTGGCCCATCCTGGGTCTGGTTTGTACTTTGCTTTTGGTGTTCAGATGGGACGCTTAGGAACGCATATGGCAACATGGGGGCCATGCCCCAGATTCGCATTTGGGAGGGAATATGCTTTTGGGGTTCAAATGGAACGCTTAGGAACGCATATGGCAACATGGGGGCCATGCCCCAGATTCGCATTTGGGAGGGGATATGCTTTTGGGGTTCAAATGGAACGCTTAGGAACGCATATGGCAACATGGGGGCCATGCCCCAGATTCGCATTTGGGAGGGAATATGCTTTTGGGGTTCAAATGGAATGCTTAGGAACGCATATGGCAACATGGGGGCCATGCCCCAGATTCGCATTTGGGAGGGGATATGCTTTTGGGGTTCAAATGGAACGCTTAGGAACGCATATGGCAACATGGGGGCCATGCCCCAGATTCGCATTTGGGAGGGAATATGCTTTTGGGGTTCAAATGGAACGCTTAGGAACGCATATGGCAACATGGGGGCCATGCCCCAGATTCGCATTTGGGAGGGAATATGCTTTTGGGGTTCAAATGGAACGCTTAGGAACGCATATGGCAACATGGGGGCCATGCCCCAGATTCGCATTTGGGAGGGGATATGCTTTTGGGGTTCAAATGGAACGCTTAGGAACGCATATGGCAACATGGGGGCCATGCCCCAGATTCGCATTTGGGAGGGAATATGCTTTTGGGGTTCAAATGGAACGCTTAGGAACGCATATGGCAACATGGGGGCCATGCCCCAGATTCGCATTTGGGAGGGAATATGCTTTTGGGGTACATGCTGTGAGCCATGGGTGCCGAACGTGACATGTGTTGTGGCAGCATGACAGTGCATGGTTTGAGGTGTGTGCATGCTTGACATGGCCTGCATATTTGCTGTCTGTTGTGATTACTGGACATGGCATTGGACGCATCGTTATGAGTGAGTGATAGTTGTGTGCCAGCCAACGTATTGCAGTTGTCCCATCTCCTTGGTGTGCGTGCTGCCCTGTGCCATGTGCATTACTGCAGTGCTCGGGGGTGTGGCCCATGTTGTGTGTTGTTGCTCACAGTGTGTCGTGCGCTTCATTGACTTCTGGCACATGGTTGGTCATGGGCATGTATCTTAGCGTGACTGCTGTATGTGTGGCAGCTGTGCGGATGACATGCCTTTCATGAGACTGGGGCTGACGGATGGGATGGATGGTATGTTGTATGTGCATGGTGTGTCTGTGTGTTTGATGGGTTCAGTGGTGTTCGTGTGCATTTATGTTGTTCCGCTCTGTTGCGTCTAGTGTTGTTTGTCTTACATAGGCGTAGTTGTGGGGTGTGTGGTTGACAGGCAGTAGGGGCTACATGGACAGGACTTCAATGGTGTTTCGGTTGTGTGTGATGAGTTGCACAGTGGCTGCCGTGTGGTACTATATTCAGTGTGGCTTGTGCATGCAGACGTGGCTCCTTGGGTGTTGCTGTGTCTGTGATGGGTCATGTGAGGTGTGAGTCTGTGGTTCATGTCCGTGTGCATATTGTTCACTTGTTCGTGACGGTGGGCGGTGCTGCGTGTTCATCTGCTACGTGACATGTCCCATGTGTTGGTCGTGTTCCGGTCCTCATGCCTCCAGTAATCCAGCCCTGTCCAGTTTCCCACCTGCAAGTTGTTCGTGCGTGCACTGTACTGGATGCCACATGGCTCTAAGCGGGGGTGCTCCATGTTGCTGGTCTGTGGGGGTGGGGGGTGTTGTGGGTCGTGGGGGTGGCTGGACACCCACTGACACCAATTGCTGTGGACCGTGATGTCTGCCTTTCGGCTGTCGTTGTGCACTGCGGTGGCTGACACGTGGCTGTGGGGTGTGGGGGATGCTCCTCCTTGCTGTGCTGTGGGACTAGGGGCCTGGTGTGTGTTGTACTTGGGCTGTCCACCGTCCCACCCACTGCACTTTGTGTTCCTGCCACTTACCTGTTACTTGTCGGTTAGTGCAGCTGTGGCGGACACATGGGTGTGGTGGGTGCTCGTTGTGGCGCTTCTGGCATATTTGGGGACCTGTTGGTGGTTACGTGGCTGGCTGAGTGTACACATGTCCCCACGTATCTTACAGTTGTTCGGTTTGGGCTGTGTGTGGTGGTGTCTGTTGCATGTGTGTGTGATGTGTTGTGTATTGTGTGCTGGACATGGGGGTGTTTGTCCCTGGGAGCTGTGGCATGGTGGTAGTGCATGTGAGTACATAGCGGTGTGCTGGTATACATTAGTTTGTACTTACCAGCCTCCACTCCCCCTGCTAATCCGGCGAGGATCTCCGGATGTATTATGACTCGCACCTTCTCCTCCCACGCTTTGAAGGTCTTGAAGAGCGCGGGATTCCCTCCGCCAGTGACGGCAGCCAGCTCTCTGTTTTTGCCCTCCTTCTTCTTGACCAGGCTCTTGACGTCATTCCAACGTTTGTTTATTTCTCCTCTGTTCCTGGGCAGGGTCCCGACTGCATTGACCTGGTCTACGATCCGGTTCCACATTCTGTTTCTGGTGGCTAGTGGTGTGTGCTGGACCATGTTCCCATAGATTTGTGGGTACACCTTGATGATCTCGTCGACCATGACCGTCAGCTCAATGGGCGTGAACTTGGGCATTCTTTGTGGTGCCATGGTGTTTGTGGTGCTGGTGCGGTGTGTGTTGTGTAATGTGCAGGGGTTTGTGGTGCAGGTGTTTGGTGGTGGTGGTGGTGGTGGTGGTGGTTGTGATGTGTGCGTTTCTGTGGTGTGCTGCTGTCCTTGCTGTGTCACTGTGTCCTCTCCTCTCCTCTCTGGTTTGCAATGTTGCAAGGGGTTGTGGTCTGTGGGAGTGCTGCTTTTGTACTTACCTATGTGGGTGTGTCCTCATGGTCTGTTGTTTCAGGTGTGTTGTGTCTGGGGTTCTGGCCTTTGTAGTTTTTGTTTGTCCGGGGGTGTTTTCGGGATGTGTACTGTGCTTGTGTATTTGTGCGTGCCTTGCTGTGTGGACTTGTTGGCCATGTTGTGTGCTATTGGTTTTGTGAGCGGATGGTTTCTGTGCAGGTACGTGGGCGCCATGGCTTCTGCCGTGTCGATTCTCATCGGCGTTGTTTGCGCTGGCGGGCGGTATATTTGTAGTTTTCACGCGCTCATGGCGGTGCGATCGTAATTTCACGTGCGGTGTGTCGGCCGTGAGGGCGGGCGGTTTTGTGTTGTCGTGCGTGTTTCCGTCCGTGGCGGGCGGTTTGACTCCGACTCGGACGATGGCGGGCGGTATCTTGTGTGATTTTTCCGCCGATGGCGGTTTTCGGTTTGTGTAATCGTAATGGCGTGGTCGGTGTTCAGACGGTGTGTGCGGGCGGATTTTTGCCGCTTCCATGCCTGGCGGATTTTTTTACGCCGGGTATCGTAATGGGCCCCTTAATTTTTATATGTTTTAATTTGATTTTTAATTAATAATATTTGTTTATTTGATAATTAATAATGTTAATTATCGATGTACAATTAAAAAAAAATTAGATGTGTTGTGAAATGTGTGGTGTTATAGGGTAGGAAATAAAGAATATTTATTTTATGTAACAATTCATGTTCTTGATTATAATTAATTTATAATAAATATAGCTATTTGTTTGTACATTTTTTAATTTTTATAAAATAATGTTTGTTGGTAATTTTTAGATTTTCTTTACATTATAACATGTTTCTATTTTTTGTTATTTTTAATATTTTTATATATTTTTTATTTTTGAGTTTTTTAACAATTTTTGTATTGTAGTTGATCTTTTGTTTGTTTTTATGGACTTTATTGAGAATATTAATTTTAACCCTCTGCTATCCCTACTGTTGCACTCACTGGAGTGGGAATAGTAATTTTTACCCCTCCGCTATCCAACACTTTCCCTACTGTTGCACTCACTGGAGTGGGAATAGTAATTTTTAACCCTACGCTATCCAACACTTTCCCTACTGTTGCACTCACTGGAGTGGGAATAGTAATTTTTACCCCTCCGTTATCCAACACTTTCCCTACTGTTGCATTCACTGTAGTGGGAATAGTCATTTTTAACCCTATGCTATCCAACACTTTCCCTACTGTTGCACTCACTGGAGTGGGAATAGTAATTTTTACCCCTACGCTATCCAACACTTTCCCTACTGTTGCACTCACTGGAGTGGGAATAGTAATTTTTACCCCTCCGCTATGCAACACTTTCCCTACTGTTGCACTCACTGGAGTGGGAATTGTAATTTTTACCCCTGCGCTATCCAACACTTTTCTTACTGTTGCACTCAATGGAGTGCCAAATGTAAGTTTATTTTTTGTTAAATATATTAATATTTTAATTTATAATATAATGTTTTTTAATTTGATTTTGTGTTATAGGTATATGTATATTTATATATATTCATTCACTGTGAACGGGGCGGATGCTGACGGCCGGCTGATCGCGCCGTAGCCACACCTCCTTCCTTCTTCGTGGCCAGAACTGACGTCAGACGCGGACCTGAACGCGGGATGCTGCTGAGCTCCGCGAAAATTAATCGCGGGAGCCAGGAAACAGCTCCGACGCGAGGTTAACATTCCGAGGCGGCATTTTCCTCTGAATCTGCATAACCACAGCCACTATTTCAGTTATATATTATCCTGAGCCGGCTCACTGGCTAATTTGAATATCTCCTGGCTACTTTTCACTGCACTGCTGCTTGGGCTCCTGGGAGCTGTAGTTTTTTCTTTTATGACTTCTGCTTCTGCTTTTTGATCTTTTTTTTCTTTTACTTCTGCTGCCGGGTCCACCAGGTTTCTCGCCAAGAGGGGGTAAGTGCATTGATTATCCTTACCCACCGGTGCATGGGAGTCCCCCTATGCTGCTTGGTTGAGGGTCGCTGGGGGGGTCCTAGGAAGTAACTTTTGTCGTTTGGATAGACGATCTATGCCACAATTGCATTATGCGAAATCTCGCTAAAGGAGCTAAAGCCACAACAACAGTCCACGCTGAATCCCCAAGCCTGGGCCAGAGGGTGAAAAAGCGAGTTGGTCAGGCTGCTGCCCGGGCAAACCGCGCAGCGGCCCTCCAGAAAGATCTCAACGTGAATATCGAAGCCGCTGAAATGGCAAGCTCTGAGGGTGCGAATCAAGATCATCCAGGGGGCTCCTCTGCAGACTTGGATTCGAGCATCAGCCCCTGCTCTATCGTAGGGAGCTCCATGATATCAGATTCGACTAAAGCGAAGACACCGATGTTACCTGGCTCAGCCGGAGCAACCGGAGCATCTAAGGATCTTAAAAAATATCCTCTAATTTTCAAAGTTAAGCAAGGCTTGCCAGCTGGGGAACAGGAGGCGACAGGGACAGGGAACGACCCCCCTCCAATTAATAATTCTATGGACGACCTTACGGTCCTGGATGAAGGCGGGAGTCTGAAAGATCCTTTAGACTGCAGCCAATCTTCCCCGCCATCCTCTGCTCTACAGGCGCCGTTCTCTGGGGGGGGACTCCTCACCCTCATCGGATTCACCTACTCTTGCGATCCCTGCTTTGCCTATCCCAGCTGAGCTTACGTCTTCTTCTGGAGGGAGCTCTTCGTCAGATCTTTCTGCTGATGAGGGAACTATCCGGCCTATCCCAGCAGACTCCATGCTCTCTATGCAGCCTTCACAGCCTTAAGGTAGGCCAGAAGCAACTCAAGACAACTTCTCCCAGGAGAATAGATCCTTCTCCATGCAATGGGACGCTAAGAGTCTCCTTAACCTGATTTTGTACGAGATTCGAGAGCTGAAAGTCTCTCAATCTGCTGAGATAGCCACAATCCATGTACGTCTATCCAAAATCGAGGAAACCATGGCTCAGGTACCGACACGGCTTCTCGAGGCCGAAGCTAGGATTTCGCAGCTGGAGGACCAAGTCTCAACTATGAATAGTAAAGTTGCCACTTTCCAAAGCCAGAAAGCAACATTGGAATACAAACTCGAGAAGTTAGAAAACCACTCCAGGCGCTCGAATCTCCGGATTCTGGGCATCCCGGAAGGCCTTGAGGGGCAGCAGACTCTACAGTGGGTAGATTTATTTATCAAAAAGAATGTCCTCCCAGAGTTTAATGGCGATCTTACTCTCATGCGAGCACATTGGGTACCTGCCCATCTCCCTCCTAATCCTAAATTCCCACGGACTATGCTCGTCAACTTTGGGGATTATAGGGTTAAGGAACAAATTCTAACTAGGGCAATTAAACAGCGACAGTTTACCTCGACAGAAGTTCCACTTTGCTGCATCTTTCCGGACATGTCGGCTTCGGCAGCCAAAAGGCGGAAGGAATTTGTAAAAATGTTACATCTATTCAAGGAACAGGGGGCACAGGCCATGATTGCCCAACAGAGCAAGTTAAAAGTGTTAGTCAAGGACAGGTTTCACGTATTTTGTAATGTCCCGGAAGCACAGGAACTGCTGCAACAAATCTCCATGGGGAAATCCTAAAAGCCTTTACATTCCTCAGTTTCAAGATATGATATAACGTTAATGCTATGCATTTACAAATTGTTCTCAAATTTTTTTCTATTTTGTTTCCAATTGTATGCTCTGGCTGTGTGTTCTGTCTCTCCTATCTTGGGATTCGTCTTTCACTAGCATATTTCTCTTAGATAGTTTTGTTTCCTATTGTCTTTTGGTTTTCCTTCTTCATCTGATTGTGTTGGTACATATTGGTGCTTTTTTTCTTTTGAATGAGGGAAACGGGGCAGGCCGCTTGACCTGTAAATGTCCCGGAAGATGCGGGAATGACAGCAACAAATTTAAACTTCAATAACCTGCAGACATTAATAAGTTAATATAAGGTCAATACATTCTAATGTTAAAAGGGTATATCTAAACAAAGGACATTGTTATCTAGTTTCGATCTCCTGTTTTCGCTGTTCTGCCGCTATTTCTTGCTGCATACACTTTTCGGTAGACACCTAGATAGTTCCGTATCGATTATCTTTCTGATTTGTTCTATGTCTCGTTCGTCTTTCCTTGCCTCTTTCTTTCTGTTCTTTATTTCTTGTTTTGAAGGAAGGGGGGGGAGTAGTGAGGCCGGGGGCATTAGGCAGCAAGTCAAAGTGCCAGTCAAGGGGGGGGAGAAGCTTGTCAGATGTGAGCAGGGTCGGCGGTCTGCTCACAGTGGCTGCTGGGGTTGGGTGGGGTCACAAGGGTGGTAAAGGGAGCATGGGGAAAAAACGAAATCCATTTTTTAAATCCATACACATATACATCCATTTTGTATTAATAGACTCACATTCTGTTAGATCACAGATGGGGCCACTTACCATTGTCATAGTTCCGCAGTATACTTTTATTAATGCTGTTAAGAGTGTTAATTATCTTCTCTGCTGTTAATGGCTAAAAAGGAAATTCTGAAAGTGGCTTCATTTAACATTAATGGTCTTAATAACAAAAAGAAAATGAGGGCCATCGAGGTGTGGATTAAAACAGAAAATCCAGCGGTTATTTTATTACAAGAAACCCATTTACCAGCAGGGAAGCTTCCAGACTTTTCTATGTTTAGGTCCTGGGCAGTCTACAGGGGGTTTTCCTCATCTTCAGCATCCCATCTGGGCACGGCGATACTTTTTAGTAAAAGACTTCAGGCGGAAGTTGTTAACTTTGTAAACGATCAGAGTGGAAGGTGGTGTTGGGCCACCTGTAACTTAGGGCACAGACTTTTAACTTTCGCCAGTATATATGCCCCAGTTGAGGACAATCCAACGCTGTATGAGGAATTTTTTCAATCTCTAATTCAAGTACCTGGTGAATTGATCTTAGGGGGGGATTTTAATTTTTTGATGAATTCTAAAATCGACTCCTCTGCTCTGTCCAAAAAACAGTTGAAACCAAAAACTTTAAGAGTTATACAAAACTACGGCTCGACTCTTGGCATATTGGATCCTTGGAGGGCGGCATTCCCAACTAAGATTGCCTATACTTGTTTGTCAGGCAGATTTCATACCTCATCCCGCATCGATTTTTTTCATATTTCTAGAAGACTGAGTTTCAGCCAGCAGAGAATCCTTCAGAATGGATTCTCAGATCATGCGATGTTGATTCTTGAATTACAGTTAGGAGATTATATTAGGACCCCTAAAAGATGGATGCTAAACAGGCAATATCTATCAGAAGAGAATTGGGTGCTTTTTATTGAAACCGAGATTAAGGAATTTCTCACACGAAACCATGGCTCTGCACCTTTACATGTTGTTTGGGACTCACTTAAGGCTTTCATTAGGGGGCTGGCCATCGGAAAAGATGCTGATAATCTTAGGAAAGCTAAGGAAAAAAACGATCCCTAGAGCTGATAGTACAAAGGTCTCTCGATGCATTTCTTAGCAGCCCCACAGTTTTTAACAAACGGCAGCTTGATCAGGCTAAACGGGATCTTAGCGAAAGATATTATCTTAAGAATGAAGACTTTTACCAGCATCATAAACAAAAAATTTATGAAGAAAGTAATTATACTGGTAGGTTCCTTGCTTGGCAGGCAAGGGAGCAGGCTGTTTCTAACCAGATAATTGCATTAAAATGTCCTTCAACTGCTTCCCGTACTGATGATCCGGTAAAAATAGGTGATATAATGTTACAAAATTATAGGTCCATATACGGCCAACAACAGATTATTGATATCACATCCCTGAGAGGTTTCCTCCAGAGAAATGAATTGCCGGTACTCTCGGATATGAAGAAAATGAGAATGGCAAGGCCTTTTACAAAAGATGAGCTGGAGGGTGTCATAAAAAATCTTCCGACCGGCAAAGCCTGCGGCCCGGATGGCCTCCCGGCAGAATTTAAAAAAATCTTTTGTAGTGCCATTTCTGATTATTTTTTATTGTTAGCTAACTCAATTTTAGAAGGTTGAGCGATACCATTGTCATTTAGAAATGGGAATATAGTCAGCTTTTTGAAAAAGGGAAAGGATAGCGAAGATCCTAATTCTTACCGCCCCATCATGTTATTAAATTCTGACTATAAAATAATCACTAAACTTTTAGCTAACCATTTTAATCAAAATGCTTCGCATTTGATTCACCCTGACCAAAATGGTTTTATTGCTGGCAGGCAGCTCGGCACAAATACACACTATTTAATGGAAGCATTGGACTATTTTGAGACTCAGAGGATACCTGCTCTAGTCCTCCTTTTAGACGCCGAAAAGGCATTTGACCTAGTTGTCTGGGAGACCCTATTTTTTATTCTGCAAAATTTTGGCATTCCTCCTAAAATTACGGGGTTGGTCCAGAATTTATACTTAAATGCAGAAGCCAACGTAGTCATTAACACCTCGGAGGTGGCCAGGTTAAGGTTAAACGGGGGACTAGACAAGGGTGCCCTCTGTCTCCGGTATTATTTGCCTTTTTATCGAGCCATTAGCAATCGCAATTAGGAATAGTATTGATATCTGCTCTCCACTTCCAACTATGGCGAAATTAAAACTATACGCCGACGATATCATGCTTATTATAAAGCCTGAGAAGGAGGTCCAAGCAAAAACTTTTGAGATCTTCGAGGAATTTGAGGCATTAGATGGATATGAAATAAACAAAAAAAAGACAGAAATCATACAGTGTGGGGGAGCATGTATGGATTTACACCCCGATATTCTTTCTTGTTTAAATACAAAACCAAAGAGGTATCTTGGTGTTTATTTCTCAGCACAAATAGTTGATTTATACAATTTGAATTTCGCCCACTTCTACGAAAAATTCAGGATTTATTCCTCCGATGGAGCTCTCTTCCATTAACCATCTTGGGTAGGGTTGCTTTGATTAAAATGTCTGTCCTTCCGCTATTCAATTTCCTCTTCTCGGCGATTCCTTGTATTTTAATGAGCTCCTTTTTACCAAAATAGAGTCTTTGTTTACAGCCTTTCTCTGGGCAAAGAAGGTCCCCGAATTGCACTTAGCACTTTATATGAAGAATTGGAAAATGGAGGATTAGCTCTCCCGAATCTGAGGGATTATTACTTTGCATATTTTGCACAATATATATCCAGATTTAAGCCGGAACAACAATCGAGTCTTTTTATTAACTATTTTATGAATTTAATTTGCAAGGAAAATCAGATCCACTGCCCATTAACAATTGTTAAATCGCCTAAATTAGTACGGTATAAGTCTGTACAGTGGTTTTTCCAAAAACGGCAGGTTTTTTATAGAAGATATTCTATCCCCGCAATCAACTCCTCAACCCCGTTATCTGACCCTATCTTACTATCTGGGATCAGAGAATCTTCAGTAATAACACAAAAATGCTGGATTCCGGAAAATTTCAGATTTTTTGAGGAATGATAGATAGTTGAGTATAGCTGAAATGTCTCATTTAATTGTTAATGACTTCCTTCTTCTTGGGTCATATAATATTTTTAGTAAGTTCCTGAGTAAACTTGATTTGGTCCAGATCAGTGAACGGAAATGCTTAGTATATGAATTATTAGAAGATACGGCATTTAAGAAACCTGGGGAATGGAAAAAGTGTTTAGCCTCCATCAAGGGCAGTGATCTGGAGGGGAAGGCCATTACGAAATGGGCTAAGCATGAGGGGATGGAAATCTCAGCGAGTATGTGGTCAGCAGTTAACAATCTCAATTTCAGCACGTTAAGGGGAGCTAATTGGCGAAGGATGTCATTTTTTAGTAAATGGCTACTTTATAGAACTCCACTTTTTTTATCTAAGATTTATACCAACCAATCAGCGCAGTGTTTCCGCTGCCTTAACCATCCTTCAGCCAATTGGGCACATATTATACTACAATGCCCCTCGATCCAGAGGTTTTGGAATTATATTTTTTATTATCTAGAACGTGAATGCGGTATTTTGATAGGTCTGAATACTTGGCTAATAATACTTGGCTATGACCCAGACCTTCTTCTTTCAGACAAGCTTGTCAAACTATTATATATTGCAATGGCTGTAGCAAGATCACTTCTGCTTCAGAGATGGCGATCAGATCTCATACCATCTATACATGAATGGGTCCGAAAAATGAAGCTAGTTAAAAAGAGTGAACGAGCCTATGCATCGCGAATTGGGGGACTTAAGAAGTTTGAGAGGATCTGGGCAGCTTATTTTGATTAAGATCTCAAAATCTAGTTTATCTTTTAGAAGGTAGTCCCACTATGTTTGACATCTATGTCCGGCAATAGCAGGATCTTAATTTATTATGTAATATTGGATATTCTATAGGATGATTTAGTATTTTCCACATACTCGCTGATTTTTAGGTATATGCTTAGGTATCCAAGGTTTAATCAATTGTTTAGTTTATATTTATGACTGGCAGTGGATAATGCTTTCTTTGTCGTTTCTACTCTGGCTTAAATGTTTATATTGTTTATTTTTATGGATTTTAGGATTTACTCTCTCTCGCTAAATCGGTGCTTTTTAACAACTCTGTATTACAATCGTCATATTTAATTAATTTTTATGGATGTATTTATGGATAAAAAATGTTTGTTATATGGATTTCAATAAAAATATTTTTAAAAAAATATATATATTTATTTGTTAATTTTTATATATTTATAACATTTTAAAATAAATTAAAGTTATTAGTTTATTAATTGTTCTAAAGTAAATATACATTTATATATTACATTTTCTATATGTACATTTACATTTTTAAAATTAAATTTATTTATTATATTTGTTTAAATGTACATTACATCAAAAAAATTAAGTTAATTTAATTTAATTTATTAAACATTATTTTTTTATATAAAACAAATCGATATTTTGTACATCGATATTTTTTACATCTATATTTTCCCCCCGATATTTTTGTATTTTACATTTTAAAGATAGGATGTCGATATTGTGGATGTTGATATTTGTGTATGGGGATATTTTTGTAGTCGATATTATGTCAGTGATCCGATATAAAGTATATAGAGACGATAGGTATGAATTTGGGGAGGCTACGGGAAGGTGTATTGCGCAAAGGCTTCAGTCTAAGGAAGCGGCGGAGGGGATCGCGGACATGACAGATTCAACAGGGAAGACAGTGGAGACACCAGTTGAGGTCTTAAGAGTTTTCTGCACATTCTTTGAGGCACTCTACATGGAATGCAACCCCGACCGTCAGACTGGGGAGGCTCTATTGCAGAATGCTTGTAGGGAAAGACTGGGTGATGAAGAATCGGCTCTGATGGATATACCCATCAGAATGGAAGAGCAAAAGGAAGCAATAAACTTACTGGCTAAGGGGAAGGCATCCAGCCCAGACAAACTTCCACTCGAAGTCTATAAATCCTTTTTTTCCGAATTAAAAACTGACATGCTGGTCACATTCCAAGAGGCACAGGGTGGGAACGTGCCGCCCTCTTGGGATGAGGCTGACATCATTATTTAAAAAAAAAAAAAAGATAAACCACCCACCCTACCGGGCTGTTATAGACCAATTTATTTGTTGAATTCTGATGGGAAAATCTATGCTAAGATATTGGCTATGCCCTTGGCCAGGGTTATCACCCCACTGGTCTCTACCCCACAGCATGGGTTTATACCCGGAAGAGGCACGGTCAATCATGTCAACATGGTGGTGACTTTACTGGATGCTGCCAGTGTGCATCGCGCCACCCTACGTCTGGTTTTATTGGATGCCGAAAAGGCATTTGACCATGTCTCCTGGGAGTTCCTATGGGAGACCCTGCGACATCTTGGGTTTGGGATTTGCTTTATCAAAGCTATTCAGGTTATGTATAAGACCCCTGCAGCTAGGATTTGTATGATGAGTCTGGAATCAGAGCTGTTTAAAGTCTCCAGGGGCACAAGGCAGGGATGTCCCTGCTCCCCGCTTTTATTCGCTTTATATATTAATCCATTCTTATCCATGCTGGAGGAAAGCACGATTATCAAACCTGTGTTCTGTGGACAGGAACGTTTTCAGGCATTTGCCTATGCACACGACATTGCTGTTGTAACCTCAGACCCGGCTACTGCCATTCCTGAGATAGAATGGTTAGCTCACCTGTATGGGTTGGCAACTGGCTAAAAACGTAATGCATCCACAACGCAGGTCATTTTTACTACTCAAATGGGTAGTGGTGATCCCAGAATTACTGCTGAAGTCACATATCTTGGCATTAAGATTAGGGTATGTGTGAAAGAACTGGTACAGGCTAACTGGGGCCCTATGCTGACTGGAATCAAAAAGCAACTAGATAGGATTCAATGTCTTCACCTATCACTGGTAGGAAGGTGTAACGTGCTCAAAATGAATATACCACCAAAGGTTCTTTATTATTTTAGATCAGTACCACTAGCACTAACTCAGGCACAGCTCCAGAACTTACAGTCATTATGTGGTAGATTCCTGTGTGGCCAGGGGAAACCGTGCAGCCCAATGAAGTTTATGACATTACCCCGTACGCGAGGCGGGTGGGTAGTCCCCAATTTTACGCTCTATTATTATGCCTGTATGCTGAAAAATATGCGGATTTTACTCACTGGGGAGGATATCGGCAACATTGCAGAAGCCCCCTCTATTTATCAGATGTTGCTTGGCTCAGAGGCCAAGAGTTGTTTATTTAAGATGCTTGAGCCAAGCTACTTCAAAAAAACACGCTTCAAGGTTTTGATTGCAACTTTTAAAGTTTGGAAAGCTGTATGGAGATGCTCTCAGATTGAGGGGGTTTGTTATTACACCCCCACGGCTTCCTCGACTGTGCTGCCCCCTATTTTTTGGGACACAATTACAGCCAGGTGGAGACATAAGTGTTATTGGCGATTTTTATAATCATGATGGTATTTTTACATATTCAGCGCTAGCTGGAAAGTATCATCTTCAAAAAACTGAATTTTTAAAGTTTTTACAGATTCGTTATTTCTTATGTAGGAGACTGAAGGGCAGGGTGTTAGAACGAAACCCCTTGGTAGAGGCTATCAGGCACAATGACCAGATTGGTGTTCTATATAATTGCCTAGTCGAGTTGCATCAGGATGATCTAGTGGCCCAAAATCTTAAA
Organism: Calotriton arnoldi; assembly: GCA_963921515.1. Lineage (NCBI taxonomy): Eukaryota > Metazoa > Chordata > Amphibia > Caudata > Salamandridae > Calotriton > Calotriton arnoldi. The sequence goes on along the minus strand of CAWUFW010005259.1, from coordinate 1,161,203 downwards.
TGGAACAAGCGGCTGGGAACGCAGGGGGCAATGTTGGAGGCATCAATCGCAGTCACGGAGAATATATTGATCTCTGCTAGTCTGAAAGCACAGCACTTTAAGACTATATTCGATCTTTACTATACTCCCGCTAGAATGTATAAATGGGGGGGGGGCAAACAATGGGAAATGCTTTAGATGCGGGGCAGCCCAGGCTGACATTTTGCATATATTTTGCACATGTGATTACCTAAGTCAGTTTTGGGGGAAATTGAAACATTCCTGTTCGAGGAGACTGGGGTTGAAATTCAAATCAAGCCGATAACAATGTTATTAGGTATAGGGAGGGGCTATAACTGGACAACCTACTCATAAATTTCGTTATTTGATTTTCATGGCTACGGCAGTGGCACGCTTGTGTATAGCCTCCTCGAGTCTGCAAAAATACCACCCCTCCTTTGAGATGTGCAGAGCTAGATTTTATGCTTTTTTACAATCTTGAATACAGTCTCTACTCACTCAAGGGGCCACGCAGACGGAAATTGGGATTACAGATCTGGGGCCCAATGATTGATCATATGATATGATAGAGTGAAAAATCCTCTTATTTATTTATTTATTTATGTAATCTAACCCTATTTTTCTCTTTGCGCATACCAGACTGTTTTATTTAAATATTGTTTCTAGTGCTGTACCCTACGGTTAAGATGTAATATGGAATATTCTTTTTGTTTTATTTTTTTTTGTTTTCCCTTTATGCACTATTGGATTCTCATGGCTAATGAAATTCCCGATGTGATGAACATGTTATGGATTGAAATAAAAAAAAAAAAATGTTAAAGTGTGTATGTATTACTAATTCTTATATGTTTTGATGATTTTCTACATTATTATTACTTTTGATAATTTTAAATTTGGATTTAAGTATTTTTAAATTCTATAGTACTTTTATCCAATTTTTTACGGGCCATGGGTTATATTGGGGTTTGGGTGAGTGGTACTCTGAAAATTTATTTTGGGTGGTGGGAGGGGTAGATTTGTTTTGTGTTTTGGCTTATTTTTGTTGTTGAGGTACCAGTTCCCAAAACTCCAAATCTTGTTAGGAGCTTAGAGTGTACTTGTTTGTCTGATGGAAACTTGCAAAATGATATAAATCCCTCTCCAACAGCGACCATCTTCTTCAGAATTCCTTGCTCCAATAATTAACCTTTGCATTTAAGATATGTCCACAACTCTCATATTCTCTAAGGAATATGCACAGTTGCGATCATACTGGTAGTATTCTTCTCATCTACTTTTAAACCTGCCCATTATGCACAACAATTAAATAAGCACAGCAGCCACTACTCTGCACTTACCCCTCTCCCTTATGGCAAGGCCTTCTTTGCTCCCCTTAGTCTCTTCTTTCAGAAAACAACTCTCAATGTTGCATTGTCTTCTTAACTTCATTAATTCATATCTAACTTCAACATATTTGGGATATTAGAGATTACCTGTTGCATACTAACTAGTCCTGCAGCACTCTGAAATTAAGTTTCATAAAATGAAGAAGACCTTTGTTACATACACTCTATTCCTGGTAACTACTTCAAGCATTTTATAAAGGAAATTATCATATGAATCCCTTGGCTTTACTAATCAAGTTTTTTAATATAGCTGTGACCTTCTTCTGTTGCAATGCTGTATCCTAATCCTCGAGTCTCACTATTCATTGAAATCTATACCTTTTATGCTACTTCACTCCTATGTAATTGCCTCTCCATTCACAGAATGTTGATGCATCTGAACAAATCAGGTTCAACTCTCAGAAGCTCATATACCCACAGAACCTGTCCAGAATGCAACTAAGATCTTCAAACACAAATTACTGCGAGAATTTTTGGACACTTTAATTGCACATTAATAAAACAGTCAAAAAGGTGGAACTCTACAAACTGACCATATTTTCTTCTCTCATAATACCTATCTATGGATTGACCGCTTTAAGAGGGTTCTGAACTGCTCTTGAATATCAAAGATCCATTATGCTCAGAAACTCACCTTTCCATCATCCAGTTTCAATACCAACCTCTCCATCTCTCTTTTTTAACTATGGGAAGATTGTGATTCAGTCTCTGTGGAAACCTTGAAAAACTGGACTCTTATTTTATGAATATGAAAGACAGCATTGTGAGCCAGCTTAATCCTCTTCAGACCAGACATCCCCATTCATCCTCCACAACTTCTTCACTTGTCCTTATGGAACCAAAACTGTACTTGCCTCATTCTGCTCCCTCAATTGTTCTCCCAACGTATCTTCACCCACTCTCTCCATAACACCTCCTCACTCTCAAATAGGCCACAGCTTAATATCTTTTTTATGATCCCTGAAATCTGAAATCTCTCCTAACTGCTAACAATGTAACACCTCTTACTCCCTCTTCACTTATACCTTCAACCTGAAATGTTTCCTCCTGACTTCTTTTTCAACCTATTGTCATGACTCATGGACCACACTCACCTGTGGTAACAGAACAGATGAGGAGGTGTGTACCAATGAACGTCATGGATGAATAATTCTTCAAGGGTAGGTGAGTTTAGCGGTGCGCGCAAAGTACAGGAGCGGCTTGAAGTGAGGCTTCGTTTCTGCGATGCACGCACTACGCAAGGAACATGGATACTTTCAGATCTGACTACAAGCCCAGGGTGCCAATCTCACAAGACTGGCAATGGTGGTGGCCATCTTGGATTTATAGAAACATCAGAGAAGTATTCTGGGATAGCATTGCACTCTATGATTTAAACTTTCATATTTGAACAATTTTTTCTTGAGTCATCCTTTCCAAGGTATATGAACTCAAAACTGCGCAAGTTTTTTAACAAGAAGAGCCAGAAGGATTCTCATTTGTACACACTTGTTTATGCTTTCTTTGTTCACAATACAGTATTAAGGTAATGACAACGAAGGAGACTTTATTTCTTTTTGTCATAGAGGAAGGTTTAGTATTATTGTGCATTCCTTTTGTTGCAGCCAATTAACCTGTTACATTAAGAATCATTCAGAGCACAGATTTAATGTATAAGTCATTGGAGGTAGTTATTGACATAGAAAGAGATAGAGAGATCTTGTTCCTGTATTCTCTTGCATTTATCATAGAGGTTCTATTTACATTTCACCTCTAGGAAGTCCCAGAGCTTCAACCTCCTACAAAAAGTGAGAAATATAGAGATTGTCAGAAGGTATATCATATGTCATATTCGAATTAGTGAATGACTGCATTATTACTACAATATTTTGGATCACACTGTTTTTGAAGTCATCATCAAAATAACTGTATTCGATCTGACTAGATCATAAAAGTACACACTAATAATAATACATACATCATTCGATAAAAGGCAGAATACATTTGTATCAATAAGATAAAATCAATAAAAAAACAGATAAAAAATTAACAAAACAGAACATCACACTAAAGGTGCGTTACAGTTGGGTCCCACTGACTGTCCAATTCTGGGATATAGATATATTGTACAAATTAAGCAAATATGTAAACTATCCAGGCAAATTGAAAAACAAATCACAATAAAGCGCATTATGTACAGTGTTGAGTACTCTAGCAGAACACAAGACAGTCATTGAAAATCTCATGACAACAATAAAGTGCCTAACAAAAGACAAATCAGGTCTGCCCAAGATCCATATCAAGCATCTTCCGCAGCCTCAATAATGAGGCCATGAAGCGAACAACAACATAGGTTGAGTGAATATCCGGGAGTAACTGAAGATGCATAAGGGCTGGCTTAACCAGGACAAAATTCAGAGATTTCAACAGTGGTAATAGCATTGTCCTTAGAGGAGTATCATAATAAGTGCAGAAAAAAATAAAATGCACAAGATCCTGAGCAGAAAAGTTAGCACATGTGCAAGGGCTCAGCTTCACATTTCAGACACTAGGCTTCTGGAAAAGCCATCAAAAGATGAAATTGGTTAAACCTAAATATGATAAGGAGAAATGTAGGAATGGTGCATTAACTATAGGGGAAATTGTGGATACTGACATAACAATGGTGGGAGTGCTTTACCTGATAGAGGTCAATGTGCACACAGGAATAGCAATGGTGCTTTACTTACTGGAGGGCAATTGTGAATACTGTGAGGGCACGCGCACGCTAATTGAATATCCACGCATGCGCTTCTCATGCTAGGTTGACGGGGCATTCCGGAAGGAGGTGCCGCCCCGATATTGAGGATAGTTCTACGCCTTTACTCTTTGGATTGTGTTCTGTCCCTCTATGTTACGTGTATCCATCTTAATTATTTGTGGCTCTGCAACTCGTAACATTTTTACAATATCAAGGGGACTTTACTTTTGCAGCCATTAGCCAAGAGTTTTCATCCCATCACTCCTGTTTCCTGCGTTACTAGCATTTATGTATTTGACGCATGTGTGGCGAGTATTACTCGTTGTCATGACGACAATGTCCATGACCAGTAGACCAATGCGCATGTCCGGGGAACAGTTCTTTCCCGGGACGCACGCGCACGCTAATTGAATATCCACGCATGCGCTTCTCATGCTAGGTTGACGGGGCATTCCGGAAGGAGGTGCCGCCCCGACACCAATCACCTGTACTATTTAGTCCGTGGCTTGCCACCATGATTCTATCTACGGCAGGTGCATGGACGGGGAAGGTGCACTGGAACCGGCACCCGGTGTTAACTTGTAAGTTAGGGATGTGTGTGGGTTTAGCGAACAGGGGCTGCCCGGGATTCTAGTATCCTCGGGCGCGTGTTTGTTTATTGATGCATGACTGTCCTCCATGCTGTTTCCTTTTTCAGCCCGACGAGGTACGGGAGCCCATCGACACTAGTCATTGGAGTATTTTTCTCTGAGAGTGACGGGTAAGGATGACATACCCCTTGTTAATTTTAGGGTTTGTCCCGTCACTATACTACGAGGGCATTGGTATTTACATTTGGCATTTCTTGTGTGGTAGCATGTTGGGGTCACGGAGGTCTCTGCACCGTCCCGACATGCGATTCCCTCACTTGTTACGTAGGGGGCTCCTAGATCTGCCATACTTGTTTAGCTATTTGTAGGGATTGAACTGGGTTTTTCTACACTTTGGCACGTCTCCCGATGCAGATATTTTTGCAGGTCCTTTGTGATACCACATACATGACGCCCAATATTCTTGGCGCTGTTCATTCTCGGATCGCCATTGGACACACCGGGGTTACCCCGTGGGGGTTTTGTTCTTCATGTTGGGTGCTTTTGTCTCATGTGTCTTTTGTGTGTGATATGATGTGCACACGATTGTGGCACACTATGATGTATCAAGTTGGACTGATGCACATAACTTGTATTCTATCTTGTCTTTCTCTTCTAGGTTTCCTCAGGAGTGGCTTCTACCATTAATCACACTGTAGGATATACAGTAGTTTGACCCACCCTGACCAACACTGAGGGTATCTGTTTTATACTTATTTTAATCGTGTACATCACTAACCTTTCTGGTTTTTAGTCCTGATGAAGCGCCAATGACCCTTGTGGCAGGCTAGGCGCGAAACATGTCGACTTATTACATCCAGGCACATTGTGCCGGTTGGGGTAATACTTTACCCACGGGGGCTGATTTGAATTTACCTTCTTACAAACAACCTCTGGTCATTTTTAATTCATGCTGCACGCATTTCTCTCACCCTCATTAATAGGACCCACACACCACACACCCGCAGGCACCATCCGGCATTTGCTGAAAAGAACTCCGATAAAGTGACCCTTCGGGGACCCGCAGGAATTGCAGCGCCCGGCCCTGCGAGGAGCAAATGTCCGATGATGAAGCATGACATCCTTTGGGATGTGTGAGGGCAACAGGAGGCAAGACTTGTTCTTTTCTCCCCCCCCACCAGTGGGTCCGCATCAACCTAGGTGTCTCTTTCTTTTCTCTTCTTTTCTTCTCTCTCTTTGTAAGGTGTGCGGGTAATTTCTGGACCCCGCCCCAGGAACAGTGTCCCTTTTTTGGTTTGATGTTAACTTTAAGGAGCATGGACACTGGACCGTAACTGGCTCCTAGGTCCCCCCTCTTTCTTTTTTGGTTTATTGATAGCACGGTGGTTCAGCCGAGGGACCGGATTACTTTTCTATCCCTGCTTGTTTCTTTTCTGTTTCTTATTCTAACATGAGACAAGTCCACACATCCTACCCTCTTTTTCCCTCCTTTCCCCCGTTTCTATGTTTATCCCATTTAACTGTGCCGGTTGGAACATTGAGGATAGTTCTACGCCTTTACTCTATTTGGATTGTGTTCTGTCCCTCTATGTTACGTGTATCCATCTTAATTATTTGTGGCTCTGCAACTCGTAACATTTTTACAATATCAAGGGGACTTTACTTTTGCAGCCATTAGCCAAGAGTTTTCATCCCATCACTCCCGTTTCCTGCGTTACTAGCATTTATGTATTTGACGCATGTGTGGTGAGTATTACTCGTTGTCATGACGACAATGTCCATGACCAGTAGACCAATGCGCATGTCCGTGGGAACAGTTCTTTCCTGGGACCCACGCGCACGCTAATTGAATATCCACGCATGCGCTTCTCATGCTAGGTTGACGGGGCATTCCGGAAGGAGGTGCCGCCCCGACACCAATCACCTGTACTATTTAGTCCGTGGCTTGCCACCATGATTCTATCTACGGCAGGTGCATGGACGGGGAAGGTGCACTGGAACCGGCACCCGGTGTTAACTTGTAAGTTAGGGATGTGTGTGGGTTTAGTGAGCAGGGGCTGCCCGGGATTCTAGTATCCTCGGGCGCGTGTTTGTTTATTGATGCATGACTGTCCTCCATGCTGTTTCCTTTTTCAGCCCGACGAGGTACGGGCGCCCATCGACATTAGTCATTGGAGTATTTTTCTCTGAGAGTGACGGGTAAGGATGACATACCCCTTGTTAATTTTAGGGTTTATCCCGTCACTATACTACGAGGGCATTGGTATTTACATTATGCATTTCTTGTGTTGTAGCATGTTGGGGTCACGGAGGTCTCTGCACCGTCCCGACATGCGATTCCCTCACTTGTTACGTAGGGGGCTCCTAGATCTGCCATACTTGTTTAGCTATTTGTAGGGATTGAACTGGGTTTTTCTACACTTTGGCACGTCTCCCGATGCAGATATTTTTGCAGGTCCTTGGTGATACCACATACATGACGCCCAATATTCTTGGCGCTGTTCATTCTCGGATCGCCATTGGACACACCGGGGTTACCCCGTGGGGGTTTTGTTCTTCGTGTTGGGTGCTTTTGTCTCATGTGTCTTTTGTGTGTGATATGATGTGCACACGATTGTGGCACACTATGATGTATCAAGTTGGACTGATGCACATAACTTGTATTCTATCTTGTCTTTCTCTTCTAGGTTTCCTCAGGAGTGGCTTCTACCATTAATCACACTGTAGGATATACAGTAGTTTGACCCACCCTGACCAACACTGAGGGTATCTGTTTTATACTTATTTTAATCGTGTACATCACTAACCTTTCTGGTTTTTAGTCCTGATGAAGCGACAATGACCCTTGTGGCAGGCTAGGCGCGAAACATGTCGACTTATTACATCCAGGCACATTGTGCCGGTTGGGGTAATACTTTACCCACGGGGCTGATTTGAATTTACCTTCTTACAAACAACCTCTGGTCATTTTTAATTCATGCTGCACGCATTTCTCTCACCCTCATTAATAGGACCCACACCCCACACACCCACAGGCACCATCCGGCATGTGCTGAAAAGAACTCCGATAAAGTGACCCTTAGGGGGACCCGCAGGGAATTTCAGCGCCGGCCCTGCGAGGAGCAAATGCCCGATGATGAAGCATGACATCCTTTGGGATGTGTGAGGGCAACAGGAGGCAAGACTTGTTCTTTTCTTCACCCCCACCAGTGGGTCCGCGTCAACCTAGGTGTCTCTTTCTTTTCTCTTCTTTTCTTCTCTTCTCTTTTGTAAGGTGTGCGGGTAATTTCTGGACCCCGCCCCAGGAACAGTGTCCCTTTTTTGGTTTAATACTGTGAGGGCAACAGGACTTTATATAATGGGGCAGGGCAATGTGCATTCTGAAACATCAATGGAGCGTCACATGCCAAGAGTAAATGTGGATTATTTATTACCTTTCATTGGTCATGTACATGATGGAGGTAATTTTAGGGACTGTCGTGAGAAACAGGCTTTCAAAGCTGGACACAATTATAGTTAATGGGTCTCTACATGCTCAATGTAGATAAAATATGTAGGTACAATGGTTTTACATACTTTGACCAAAAGTGGATATCGACATGACAATGGGGCTTTAAATACTTGGTTCAATATATATATAAATGGCAACGGTGTTTTACCAGCTAGAGGCAATGTGCAGCCTAGCATGGCAATGGGGTTTCACCTACTTATGTACAATGAAGTTACAGGCATTGCAACGTGTTCTTTATACATTGCGATTTTGTGGACCATGTCATATTGCCAGTGCCCTTGATGGACAATTGCTCTCTTAGTGGTGGTTCTGTAAGATCAGTAGCAGCCCGATGATAGAAAGTGAGTTGCTCCAGGCCTAGCACATTAAATAGCAGCCACTGGTATAATGAGGTCCTCTAGCACAATTAAATAGATGGTATGGGCCACGTGTGATCTGTCGGGTGGGGTGTCAAGGGCTTAGCTGCTGTTGTGAAGGAGAATTGGTACTGGAATGTTGCATTATCTTATGTTCATTTTACGTCGGTCAGGGTGTTTTTTGTCTGATTAATTTGTTGGACCCTAAAAACGGTCTCTATTGTTCTACTAGGTATCTTTGTATGGTCTCTACATGATACTGTGCTGAATGTTGTTTTGTTTTTCCTTACTTTTTCCTTTTTTCCTTTTTCAAAATCCAATAAAGAATTATCACAAAAAACAAATACTTACCATAACGCTTACAGTGCAGATGTCCACTTACAGGTAATTGTTCAAAATCCTTTAACAGATTTTTATGCTGCCAGTGGCTTTAGGACGAAACAGTGCTGCTATCACATGTTTAATGCCATACATCTCCAAGAAATTCTACACTTCCCCTGGCAGTCATATGCCATTTGGCAAAATAACTACTTCTGCAAGCCTTCATCAAGATTAATGCAAGCATATTTTTTTCTCAAAATCCCTGTGCTGACCTCACTGGCCACATTTGACCTCAACCAACTTTGGCTAAAAATGTATCTTAATCACAACACATTTGTGTTACTGCTCTACAATGAGTATGGCCTGGAATTGTTCAAAGAGATCCTCTGCCATGGATGTTGGGGATATTCCGCAAGTGTTAATGTGAATTTGTTCACTCTCCGTGACACAAGCCACGCATCTCTCATGCTCCTTTCAATATCTGTATCTATTTCAAGTCAATAACAAGGCACCCCTAGTCTTCAGCTTCCTAGCACACATATTGCAATTTTAAGGTTAACTTCCATCAATCTAGTCCTTAGACGCATAGGCACATCCAACTTATCGAGTTGTGTAATCACTCCTCCATTACACATTAATTTGGTTAACATATTACAATATCTACGGGCGCCATTGAGCACAAGCATTCCTAGGTCATCCATTCACAAACTAGTCTTTCACTAACATCTGTTCCTCTTCCTCTTCCAAACATTGTGGCCACTCTTCTTCCATGGCAGCAGCATCAGAAACGTGCAATATAATCAGAAACCAACAGTCTTCCTCTAGGTCTTCCTCACCTCACTTTCTATTAGCAAATGGACATATCTGAGCAGGAGTGATGCAGTCACCAACATTTACTTATACGGCAGCAATGACATTTTGACCGGCATAGTATTAAATGCTGTACTAGTTGCCCTAGTTGGGACAAAATAAGTTCTTGTCCTGGTTAAGGTTGGCGATGAAAAAACATTCACTAAAACTATGATGTATAGTTTGCTAGAGGAATTTCCAGGCAACGTTTACTTCAAAGTGGGGCACATATTTAGAGCCAGTCAATGAGTATTCATCTCCTCTCAAGTAGTAACAAGTGCCTCTTGAAGGCTCTTTTGTGGTGAGGAAGTTGCCTAAGTGTCCGGCGATGGAATGTTCAACGTAGATGTAGGACTGATCAGACTTCGGAGGCGATACTGTTGGACTAGAAAATAGTTCCGGTCGGCCCCCTTTGGCATTGTGCTTAAGTTAGCATTTGCGGCCTCATTTTGCCATAGCTGGTATCATTCTAACATGTTGTTTGTGTATACACTGCCTTCCTGCGTGCTGTGCCTGTTGTGTGCAAATATTGACGCCACGCCCCAAATCCCTAGAACCTGACCCTAAGAACAAGGCCATGGTGATGCAGGATATCCAGGACTTGATGTGCATAGATGAGGGCATTTTCGAGTACTGATGGCATATGTTTTGATTCGTAATATGTTCATTACGTAATACAGAGAGTTCTAACTTTCCATAGTAGCAAAATGAGTTAGCAAATGCTAAAAGGGGGGTCTGTTGGACTAGAAAATACTTCCGGTCGGCCCCCCCTTTGGCATTGTGCTTAAGTTAGCATTTGCTGCCTCATTTTGCAACACAGCCGCCATTTTGTGTAATGATTGAAACTAACTTCTGTCTCATTCTGTCTGCCTCAGCAGAAAACAGCTTCGATATTTTTTTTGTATTTCTCCAAGGTTGAGCTTTGCTGTCTTAATGAATACATGAATGTGCCTTTGCATACCTCCCTTGTTAGATAGGCCCGTTCTCATGCTTACGGTGGCAGGCACGGACAGAGTAACCTTGAGGTAGAGATAACATGTACCCGATCTCAGGAGTGTAGCTCCTCTTCTGTGTCTCCTTTGTTAACCTGCTCCAACTGGAAATTTCCAGTTCTGGGCGGGTCTTGCTGAGCATTGGAAATGTATAACAATTGATGTAATGTTGGTGAGGGTCAGTCCCCTCGGTAGCATCTCAGGAGGCAGTCGGACTGGACTCCGCTCGAGCAAATACTAATAAATAACTTGGTTTGTATTCCTTACTGTCTGACCGACTCTTCATTTGTTTGGAAGGCTGAGAGGTGGTCGCGAGTGACCCGGGTGACCCTAAACGGGTCACTTCCTTCAGTTGGCGCTCGAACAGGGACTCCATTGGGATGACCCATCCTCGCCCGTGGACGGGTGGGGAGGACGGGGCCACGTCGGGTCGGATGGGCGGATCGGGGATCCCTGCACGATAGAGCCTAGTACTTGCAGCTGCCCCGCCTGTCTGAACGGGCGGTGCCTCACCCAGTGGTCATCCCGGCTGGGGTCCTGAAAGGCGAAACCCTTGGATCTGACCGCTTGGTCCGAAGAGTCGGCAGTGGAGAATAAATTTGTTCGACCTGTGTGCACCATGTGAGTTTGTCTTGGTTCTTTATGAATATGGCCCCTTTTTGAATAATCTTTGGTACGGTCTGAGGACGATTTGATTTGTACTTGGCAGGTCTGCTGACCGATTTGGATACAGAGTGTCTGCGGACACTCTGCCAGGCAACGTAATGAATTTGGCCTACTTTTGAAAATGCCTGGGATTTGGCCAATTTTTGGTTTTGGGGTGTCGACTCTGGTTTGCCTCTTTGGTGCAGTCTGAGGACTGATTTTTGGTTTTCTTTGTTTGATAAGGTCTGAGGACCGACCTTTTGAAGGATATTTGTGAATTATTCGTCTGGCACGAATAGTGAACCTGACCCCTCTTAAGATGCCCTGCCTAAGTAAGTTGTGTTGTTTGGGGTGCCGCTGTTGTTCTGCTGATGCTCGATTGGAGGAAAGGCAACCTGCGCCTCCGGAAGGCACCCCGAACTTTGACATATATGTTTAGCACAGCATTGGCCCTATTATGTTTAGTACATTATGGCACAAATATACGAGGGACAATGCCGAGCTGCAGGGGCCACTAACAGGTACCTTTGATGATCAAAAATTGAATTTCTTGCAGGATAAATTGTTTGCCAAACGTAGTAGGCAGTCGATGTTTGATTATCTTCAGGTATGGCAAAAGGAAGCTAGGCAAAGACGAATGAAAGCAGAAAAGGAGGCCCGAAGAGGAAAGATGCAGACAGTGACCAAGAAAGCAGTAGCGTATGATAGGGAGAAAAAGGTATAGAGTGTGCTGATAGGAGTTTTCGATTGCAATGTGACAAATCCTATGTTGCCCGAGAGGAAGGCGATACGTTTGTGGAGGAACTGTTAGACACTCAGCCTCCACCTACGTATGCCCCGCAGAAAATATACCCTGCTGTCCCGCCGCTACAATCTTCCACCCCTCCTGCCTCCACCTCTGGTTCTTCTGCTCTTGAGTTGGCTGCTTCGGCTACAGCAACTCCTGCTCTTTCTCTGGCTTCACATGCCGCGTCTGCGACAACTGCAAGTCTCCCGGCTACGCCTATTGTTTCAGCTTACTCTCTCACTCCATCCCTCACACCCTCAACACAGCCATTAATAACACTGGTGCCTGTCCCTTCGGCTATTGTGTCTTCCCCGCATCACCCTTCCCCGACCTTGCTGAGCATTGGGACGCCGGTGCGTGGACTGGACGAGGGGGACTGGGCGACTGCACAGGAGCGAATGGGGCGGGTGCTGATTCGGTCTGATGTGGGAGATGCAGAGAAAAAGATGGTAGCTAATCAGGCTGCCCAGTGGGCCTGGAGTCCGATTTACAGCGTGGAGGATGTGTTGAAAGAGTATGAACCGTCTGTACAGCAGCATGCCCTCAAGTATATGTCGGCTATGCTGATTGCGTTGTCGGAACAGTGTTTCAATGGTGTCGCGCCTCAGATTATTTATGACATCCGGGACCGTGTATATGCTGCTGATATGGCCCCTAACGAAGTTTTTAGTAATGTTGCAACACTGATTGGCTATCGAGGCAGGTTACATCAGAAGAGCCCGACAATAGGGCCCCAGTTTCCGATGAGGGAAGTACATCCTATTTTTCACCCTGATATACCGGAGCTGCATGATCAGCATGATCACGTTGTCAGACAGCGAGTAGAGGCCCGCTTTCAAGAACAATGGGTTTACACTCCATGGAAAAGGAGTGAGGTTTTGTCTCTTAAGAGTCAGTTGCCCGACCCTAGGAAAAATCCGACTGCATATTACAAAGAGTTGACAGAGGCTACATCGTCGACAGTGATGACGTTGGCAGACATTGAGATGTTTTTTGGTTTGTTGGTACCTGTTGATATTTGGTGGCAGGTGCATACACAGAATCATGCTGTGGAATTGGGTGGCACTTGGGACGAAATCAGAGCATGGGGCAAGGAGAGGAAGCCTGGTGAGAAGCCTAAGGCTGAGATACTAGCTTTGCCAGGTCGTATTATTACCTACATGCACTCTCTTATTCCACCTAGAATAGTAGAGTGGGACAAGTTAACTGCATGTTGTCAGAAGAAAGATGAAAGTGTATCTGATTTTTTTATTAGGTTTGAAGGTGTGTTTTTGGACTTCAGTGGACAGGATTTGTCAATGGAGGGAGGTGTCCGTTTGTTCGTTAACCGATTTGTTACGAACCTGCTCCCCGAGATCGCGACTCGGTTACAGGCTTCGGAGAGCACTTGGACTACCTCCTCCCCATCAGGGATATTGAGTATGGCACAGTATTATGAGCATAGAGGGAATGAAGAGAAGGAGAAGGTGGAGAAGAAAAATAAGGAGTTAAAAACGAAGGTGTTGATGCAGCAGGTATCTAGGGGGAACGGAAGAGGACGAGGCATTGGTCTGGCTCGACAGCTGCCCCGCACTGGCAGAAATGCTGCGCCTGTGGGGCAGAATCAGCGTGCATATTGTAAGGAGGAGGGACACTGGAGCAGTGAGTGCCCGGCGTTGTTGCAGAAGGTTGCGGCCCCGTTGACGGGGTCGTGGAGCAGGTGGTCAGGACGGGGGGCAGGAAACTGAGGCACCGCAGGGTCGCTCTGATCAGAACTATTTTGATGACCCTCGGGGGCGACAGTACTATCATGACGACTATGATTTGGACGCAGTGACGGGGTTGTCCCACAGTTAGGACAGCCAGGGACAGGAAGAGGGACCAGTTCAGATACCTGTAGATCAGCGCGGACCTTATGTTACTGCTGACTTGCAGGGCTTAGCTAAGCAATTCTTGGTGGATACAGGCGCAATGAACATCTCTGTTTCTCATTCACTGGTCCCCGGGGCAGCCCTGTCTGGCCATAATAATGTTTCTGTAGGCTTTTCTGGTGTACCGGTTGTGAGCCCCATATCCAAACCCCTTGCCCTGACAGTTGGTCCCTTTACTGTTTATTCACCATTTTTGCTGACTTCCAATTGCGGTGAGAATCTGATGGGATTGGATTTGTTGAAGAAGTTGTATGCTACAGTTTACTGTTCCCCGGCTGGTGTCTATATGACAATGGGTCCTAATGTGGTTAGCACCAAGTAGTGTTTGTCCAAGGATGCGCCCCTGCCTGCTGAATTTAAGGAAGTGCCGCCCAGGTTGTGGGCTACAGCTGATATGGACGTAGGGCTGTTACAGATACCTCCAGTTTCTATCAAGGTCAAAGACAATACTGTTTTACCTCGTATTCCCCAGTACAAAATACCGTAAGCAGGGGAGCGAGCTTTATTGCAGATGATACAGGACTTGATTAAGTCCGGGGTTGTTGAGGAGATGACTGCGAACGTGTGTAATAGCCCCATTCTTCCCATTCTTAAGAGGGCACCCTCGGGTTCCTCTGATGACCATCCTGATGTCTATCATTTTGTGATTGATCTGCGTGAGGTTAATAAGATTGTGGTCCCTCAGTTCCCGGTGGTTCCCGACATCACTGCCCTTCTGACAATGATTCCTTTCTCTGCCAAAATATTTTCTGTTATTGATTTGAAGAATGCATTCTTAAGCATTCCGATTCATCCAGACAGCAGGCATCTCTTTGGATTCACCCTGGCTGGCAGAAGCTTTAGATTCTGTCGAGCTCCTCAGGGCTATACTGAAAGTCCTAGCATATATAGTCAAGCTTTAAAAAGGCAAATTGGATTCCCTCGCGCTTCCCCCAGGTAATGTATTGCTGCAGTACGTGGACGATCTCTTGATCGCTTCTGACACTGAAGAAAGTTGCAAAGATGCAACGGTCAAATTGTTGCTTCATTTGGCTCATCACGGACATAAAGTGTCCCTTTCAAAATTCCAATATTGTCAACAGGAGATCACCTACTTAGGTCACCTACTGTCGAAGGAGGGAAGGAGACTAACACCTGAACGCATTCATGCTATTGTTAAAATGCCCATCCCTAAGACTCAAAGGGATGTGCGAGCTTTCAATGGCATTACTTCGTATTGTCGCCACTGGATTCCTAACTTTTCCTTACTAACAAAGCCACTGCTGCAGCTAACCACTAAAGATGTGCATGAACCCTTGCCCTGGACGCCTGAATGTCAACAAGCTTTTGAGCAATTGAAAGTCGCACTTTGCTCTGCGCCTGTGCTCGGCACGCCGGATTATGACAAGCCGTTCGTGTTGTATGTACACGAGATGGCTGGTTGCGTGCTTTCTGTCTTAACACTAGCCTTTGGAGGTAAGCAGAGGCCGTGTGCTTATTTTTCTGCTCTGCTTGACAACGTCGCGAGAGCCCTCCTGAGCTGTCTAAGAGCGGTCGCGGCCGTGGCTGTCTCTATCCGACAATCGGCAGGGCTCATCCTTGATACCGATCTCACAGTCATGGTACCTCATGCTGTGGATACACTTTTGAACCAAACGAAGACGCAGCACCTTACCAGTGCACGTCTGACTGGTTATGAACTGAACCTTTTTGCACCACACGTCACAATAAAAAGATGTGCCACCCTGAACCCAGCCACATTACTACCCCTCCCTTCTGAAAGTGAGGAAATAGACATACATGATTGTATTTTTCGGACTGAAGAGGAGACGAAGGGACGGGTAGACCCGACTGATGTTCCCCTATCTGAACTCCAAGGGGAGCTATATGTCGATGGCTCTTGTTTCAAATTACCGGATGGCACAACAACTGCTGCATATGCAATAACTACCCTGCACACAGTAGTTGAGACATCACGAGTTCCCTATCAATCGGCCCAAGCTGCGGAGTTAGTTGCTCTTCTTCGAGCTTGTGAGCTAAGTGAGGGACTGGCTGTCAATATTTATACTGACAGCCAGTACGCCTTTGGAGTGGCCCACAATTTTGGGCGACTCTGGGCGGAGAGGGGATTCCTGACTTCACACAGGTTAAAGATCCAGAATGGCCCATTGATACACAGGCTTTTGTCAGCTCTGACACGCCCCAAAAAGTTAGCAATAGTGAAGTGTAGCACCCACAAGGCAATTACTGATGATGTGGGGAGGGAAAATGCATTTGCAGACCAAACAGCCAAGGAGACGGCCCAAACAAAGATGAAAAAGATGTTTGTGGCAGGTCCTGCTAGATGGGTACCCGAAGTTACTATATTTGAGGATACACTGGATAGTGTCAAAGAAATACAGAGTGAGGCAACGATTGAGGAGTTAGCAATATGGCAGGAAAGCACAGCACGTTTAGACGAGGATGGGTGCTGGACGGATAAGTCAGGAAAGCAAAGGTGGATGCTGCCGGACGCCTATGTCCTCCCCGTAGTCACTATGGTGCATGGGCCAGCTCACATTAGCGCAAAGGGTATATGCAAACTACTAGACCCTGTGTGGCAGAATGATAACATCCACAAAACAGCTGCTCACTTTGTGAAATATTGTATGGTATGCATGATGTATAATCCTGGAAAAGGCACTCCTACACTTCCTGGTAATTTTGCACCCCCTTCCTTCCCCTTTGAAGTCCTTCAGATGGACTACATTGAGATGGAACAGGTCAACAATTTGAAATATGTGTTAGTGGTTGTTTGCACATTCAGTAAGTGGGTTGAGGCATACCCCACTAAGGAGAATACAGCTTTGGTGATGGCGAAAGCCCTCCTTAAGGAGTTTTTCCCTCGCTTCGGTTTACCCCGTTTGATCTGGAGTGACAATGGCAGTCACTTCAATTCAAAAGTCATCCAGCTGGTGTGTGATGAGCTACACATCAGGCAGAAGTTCCATGCTGCACACCACCCCCAATCAGCAGGTTTGGTTGAGAAGTACAATGGTACTCTCAAACTAAAACTGGCAAAAATTCAGAAAGCAGAGGATTGAAGTGGCCAGATGCTTTGCCGTTGGCTCTTCTGTCAACCAGAGCTACGGCTCACACTAGGACAGGATTGTCTCCGTATGAGGCCGTGTTCGGACGCCCAGCGAATGTTTGGGGCGTCCCGCGACCAAAGCATTTTTCAGAAATTGAGTATACTCTGTTAGTAGATTATCTATATGAGTTGATTAAAAATTTGCGTTCTATTCACCAACAGATTCAAGACACATTGCCACCGCAAACAGAGGGTCCAGGGCATGACATCCGACCTGGTGACTTTATCCTTGTGCAGAACTTCCAGCGGAAAAGAAGTTTGGAGCCCTGTTAGAAAGGGCCGCTGCAGGTACTCCTCGCCGCCCGGAGTGCTGTGAAGGTGACCGGTCGGAAGAACTGGTTCACACCAATCACTGCCGCAAGGTCCCGTTGCCTCTCCCCTATGATCGGTGGGTGATCGATGGCATAGGTGACCACGAGACGGAGAAAGTGCCACGCTTCATCCCTTTTTTGGATGCCCGACGGACGTGGGTGCAAACAGAAGAGGAGAATGATGCAGTGAATGAGGCGGTCCCCCCAGAAATAAGGGCCATCCAGGATTCTCCTCCACCTGGCCCACAAGTGCTTGAGCCCCAGTCCCTTGGCCATTCTGGATTTGAGCCCCTGTTCACTGATCACTCTGTGCCCGGAGTGGCTAGGTACAATTTGCTTCCCCGACGGAGGGACAGTGCACCAAAGGAAAAGTCAGATTAGTAGGGATGGACTGCGAGGATGAAAAATTGGGTGCATGTACCCTGTCCGTGGTACCAACGATAGCTTAGGGAAAGGGAGATTGGTGCATTGTCCGAGACACTGGACAGGATAAGCTGAGGGTGTCTTCCCGAAAGGGGGGTGTGCCCTATCCTGGACGGCGTGGGATTTCTTCAAAGGGCCGCGATCGCGTTGCCCCACCGCTGTGCTCAGTAGCACCACCGTAGATGAACAATAGGAGTCTGTCAGCGAGGCTCAGAAGGACGCTGGAAACTCTTTGCCCATTTTCTCGTTTCCTTGTCACCAACCCCATTGCATTGCGATTTTTCCCTCTGATCACCATGTATCCCTTTTGCCGCCCAATTGTTGAGGAGGAACAGCCTTTTGCAGCACCACGTTTGGAGAGGGATGGGGTTGGTTGGCCTAGTTGGTCGAAAAAGGGAAAAGTGACTTTTATAGTAATTGTCCTGATTTCCCTACTAGCAATACTTGGAATAATGTGGTTTCTAGAAGAAAAATTTCCTGTGCACTCTTTCATTGGTACAACACCTGTTCCCCCTGAGCATATGTTTGTCACCCTGGCTCCTCACAAAGGTGAACACAGAAAGACATATGTAGATAATGTGTTCCTCTAAATGTTGCATCAGGCCCATGGTACGTCCAATGTCACAAATTGCTGGATCTGTGGTCTGCTCCCTTCTATGACACACAAGAATGATGTGTTGTTGTCCATGCCTTTTTCTTATCTTGGGAGTTGTGAAGGCTGGTTTCAGCTCTTCACTATGGTATACACTCATTATCACTCTGATACTATGAATATGACGTTAGCTGACTATGAAACTGTCTTAGAGTATATACGTGTACATCAAGGGTTTACCCCGGGGGAACAAGGGACACCGGATACTTTGTCCCCGACAGCATGCATGAATGTGTACGAAAGAGAACAAAATGTAACATGGCTTCAAAATGAAATGTCTGATTTTTGGAATTTTAATGTCACTGAATACTTCAAGTGTTTTCAACTGCGTAATATTACCCATGATGTGGCAATGCCAGTGGTTAACACAACAGCGAGTTTCTGTGTTAAAGGGAGAGGAAAAGTTGGGGTGGGGTGAATAATTGCAATTATACCTATGAACTGAGTACTGTCAATAGCCCACCTCTGCTTCGCCCTCACAATGTTTATTTTGTTTGCGGGTCCCAGGCCTATGTTTGGCTTCCCCGGGGATGGTCTGGAATATGTTATATTTCTTTTCTCCTTCCCCCAGTGTATATAGCGCCATCCAATTATCATAGGGATCACCGACTACAGCGCAGGAGTGCCCATCTGTTTCGTGTTAGACGAGTTATTGACACCACAGACATAGATCAGACACACACCACTTTGCAGCAGTTCACTGATGCCATGAAAGGTATTATTCCCTTTTGGGGCCCCATGTCCAATAGTCTCAATATCCGTAGGCTCACCAGGGTGGTAGAAGGAGTAATAAATGCAACTGCTGGCATTCTGACTAATATTACAGCTGAGCTTCAGGCTACGAGACTTGTTGCCCTTCAAAACAGGATGGTGTTAGACGTCATCCTTGCTGATCGGGGTGGGGCATGCCACGTCATCGGCAGTAGCTGATGTGTATATATACCGGACCACGCTCCGAATGTGTATGCTGCTATACAGAAGCTTCATAGGCTTGCCTCTGACATACACCAAGAGAATGGTACATGGTCTCTCACTGGGTGGTTTTGGGGTTTATTCACGTCCTGGGGATGGAAGATTCTCATCTTCCTGATCGCCATAGCTGGTATCATTCTAACATGTTGTTTGTGTATACACTGCCTTCCTGCATGCTGTGCCTGTTGTGTGCAAATATTGACGCCACGCCCCAAATCCCTAGAACCTGACCCTAAGAACAAGGCCATGGTGATGCAGGATATCCAGGACTTGATGTGCATAGATGAGGGCATTTTCGAGTACTGATGGTATATGTTTAGATTCGTAATATGTTCATTACGTAATACAGAGAGTTCTAACTTTCCATAGTAGCAAAATTAGTTAGCAAATGCTAAAAGGGGGGTCTGTTGGACTAGAAAATACTTCCGGTCGGCCCCCCCCTTTGGCATTGTGCTTAAGTTAGCATTTGCGGCCTCATTTTGCAACAGAGCCGCCATTTTGTGTAATGATGGAAACTAACTTCTGTCTGACTCAGCAGGAAACAGCTTCGATATTTTTTTTGTATTTCTCCAAGGTTGAGCTTCGCTGTCTTAATGAATACATGAATGTGCCTTTGCATACCTCCCTTGTTAGATAGGCCCATTCTCATGCTTACGGTGGCAGGGCACGGACAGAGTAACCTTGAGGTAGAGATAACATGTACCCGAACTCAGGAGTGTAGCTCATCTTCTGTGTCTCCTTTGTTAACCTGCTCCAACTGGAAATTTCCAGTTCTGAGCAGGTCTTGTTGAGCATTGGAAATGTATAACAACTGATGTAATGTTGGTGAGGGTCAGTCCCCTCGGTAGCATCTCAGGAGGCTAGTCAGACTGGACTCCGCTCGAGCGAATACTAATAAATAACTTGGTTTGTATTCCCTACTGTCTGACCGACTCTTCATTTGTTTGGAAGGCTGAGAGGTGGTCGCGAGTGACCCGGGTGACCCTAAACGGGTCACTTCCTTCAATACACGGAGTCTTAGGTGTATCTAGAAGGTTGAGCTTAGGGGATGGTAGCTTTTAAATCAGTGTCTATCTCGTCAGACTGTAAGAGCAGTAGATTGGAGCCAGCTCCTTCACTGCTTTAAAAACGAGTCTCAAGAGCCTATATAGGGTAAACATTTTGTCAGTGAGCCAGTTGACATGGAGATGGTAAGCTAAGGTGGGGGCATGTTTGGGCAAATTGTAGATTATAATCAAGCAAGAGCATCTTTTTCAATTCCTGTGCAGTTACATCCCACCCTCCTATTGTTCCAGATGCAAATTCATCGAGATCTCTGCTCCCGGCGAGTTGCACATCACTGCCCCCATCTATGCGCATTTACATCCATCACAATTACTAATTTGTCTTTACTATTCAACAGCTTCTAGGTGTTTGAGGATGCAATGCATTCCTTGATCCGTGAAAGCCGCTCCTTTCCTCATTAAAACTCACATTTCTGTATTTTGTCTGAGAAATGGGAAACAGATCTGGAATAATAATCTACTGACCTGAAGAATACTCTCAAGTGTCCCCTTTTCCTGGGACTAGTGGCATATCTTTTTGCTCTGATCCATGCAACATTGGGCCTCAAGCCCTCCTTTAAAGCAAAAGTGCTATGTCTTTCCCAGGACTCAAACCTCTGTCCTATTACACATGTTTCTACTCTTTTTTATATCTATGGCTTGATGTCACCATTGTGCCTCCTACTATAGGGAACCACATGTAGCTGCATTGTACATAAGTTGCAATGCACAGATAAGGACAGTGATCAGTGTGCTCCATTCAATGAAAGTGCCAAAGGATTCAGACACATGCATTATGTGTTAGTTCCATGGTGTGCAAATCATTCAGGGCAATATGTGCTCTTGGTGTGCTTGGGACAATGCTTAATTCCTGCCGGTGGTTTCTGGTGCTCTGCAATGGCAGGTAATTCTCAACACCAACACTAATATTCCACCGAATGGTGGTGCTGTCTATCTAATTTTGAGATAAGCAGAGCCACCTTGTTGAATAATTCCATATTCATTAAAAATGATATTTCATACTATTTCACACCATTCTTATCACTTTGGGTGGCCTGGGATAGTCTGAATTTTCATACTTGTAGGAGTGAGATGGTTACTAGTTGTGTTGGTACTGTTATTGGCAGCGCTGGCAGGTGTAATGGGTGGTGCAGGCTGCAGTGGCCTCCTAAGAAGGGCCCTGGTACTTATTTTATTTTTTTCTAAATAAGAACTGGCTTGGGATTCCTGTTTGCTCACAGTTTTTTGTTTGGAAAAAAAACCATGCCACGTGGCCAACAGAATTTCACTTTCTGCCCATGTTCTTCATTTGCTCTTTTTTGCTTTTCATTAATAACCCCAACGTCTAGTTTGCCTCAGTTAAACACATTATATTGTACAGCAATTACAATGATCAAATAAGGACAGGAATCACTGTGTACTGCCTCACAGAGGTTAAAGTGTAGTGGCATCTAAATACAGAGGGGCCTATTCATAAACTTCTGGCCCAATTCACAAATGTAAATTGAGACTAAAGTTTAAGTTTACAACTTTCGGTATTTACAAAGGGCATTTATGAGTAGTAAAGTTAGACTTTTGTCTCAGTTAAACTTGAGCTTTGGTCTCAGTTAAACTTTTTTTTTTTTTTTTTTAAATATTTTTATTGGCATTTATAAGCATGTACAAGAACAGTCATGTGGAGAACTTCAAGATGCAATAGTTGACAATTATGGTGAGTCAAATATCTGTCAGATCGGGCAATCGGCCCTCAACATGTTACAGATATGCAAAAAATCAATCTTTACAGAAGTCCAACATTTACGCCACCCCGTGTATTCCATTCCAATGTGTGGGCGACTCAACCCACCCCATCAAACAAGTAACCATATCTGTACTACATCTGCTCATGGTCCTTGGGGCCTGACAGTTATCAATAGGTGAAAACCATTATGAAACCCTTTCAATGGAAGTAAAATCCTCATGCCATTACATATTAAATCAACAAAATATAACTTGAAAAAAGAAAACATCAAACTAGTCCTCTCAAACGTTGTCATCAATACCATTACTCTCCATGCGGGAGGGCTCGCTATCCACCTCCAGCCAACCTGGGTAGTATCACCCGGTCATCCTTGGAGCAGTATCAATCTCAGGCTCCATCGGTAGCCCACAGGTATCCCAGGAGGCAATGAGGGGGGAGGAGGGGAACGAAGGCGGGGGGGAGACCCCCAGACCGAAGGGCTCCCAACAGTGGGGGGGCTCGGCCCAAATAGGGCGGATAGTCTAGACTGATCCAGGCCCTGGTCCGAATACACACCGTTGCTTTCTTGACAGTCTTCCACCCTCCCCCCTATGCTGTCGTATAGCTAGTTTTCTTGTGCCGAGGCCGTCCCGCTCCCCCCCCTCACTACTAGGGCGACTCGGATGCTCCCAATTAAACAGTACCTCTCTCCAAGCTTCAGCGATAGGGCGCTTGCGCATGCCCTTCAGTTCTTCTACGTGCAGTGCCCTGCCCTCTGCCGCCGCCCATTGCTGGACATCCAGTGTCCAGGTCTCTGACCGCGGCCCCATCGCCGATTTCCAGGAGATTGCAATTCGTCGCCTGGCCAATGCCAGAGACAGATCAATGAACCGACTTCCCACCTTACGCTTAGGTGGCCTGGGGTAGAGTCCCAGTAGGCAGACCTCCACCGTAAGGGCCAGCGCACGGCCCAGAGTAACGTTAAGTTTAATCAACACTGCCTCCCAGAACTGTTGCACAATCGTGCAACTCCACGTCATGTGGAGGAAGTCAGCATCTAGGTGTCGACATCTTGGGCATTCCCTAGGCTCACCTCCAAATGCAGCCTGTATGCGATGCGGGGTCATATATGCCATGTGGACATAATTAAACTGTAGGTATTTGAGACGGGAATTACGGGAGATCTTCTTAGGGGATCCTAAAACACATTTCCATTCTGCGTCAGTGAGCTGTCTATTAAGGCATCTCTTCCATTTCCCCCGCAACTTCAGCAATGGAGACAGCGAAAACTCCACAAGTGATGCATAAAACCATTTAATTTTATGTCCGGCCGAGCCCAATATGACCAGGGAATATAGAACCCCATGCGTCGCCGGTTCCTCCCGCCCTGCCCCCCATAGTCACTCAAACGTCCTCACCAGCATCTCGTACATGAGGAACTGGCCAGGAGGCAATCCACAACTCTCCACTAGTTCCGCAAATGGGAGGAGACATTTATCCTGAAAGCAATCCCCAGTCGTATCAATCCCTGACTCCACCCAAACAGACAGTTGTTCCGCCCCCAGGATCACCTGCGGTTCTCCATGAGGTAACCCTATCAATGGCAACATCGGAGTGTATCTCGGACCAGCCGGAAGGCGGGCCACACACCTCTTCCAACACCTCAAGGCAGTGGTCTGTAATGTCGACGCATAGGAGACTTTGGTGGCCGAGATCAACAACTTAGCCAATAATAGTCTAGGCTGCTGCCCTGGATCCATCAAGTAGGTACCCTCCCGGTTTGCTCCTTCTAACTACTGCGCCAGCCATTGCAGTTGCGCAGCCAGCTGATAGAATTCAAAATCCGGCACACCCAAGCCTCCCTCCAGGAGACATCCATTACCACGCGGGCATTGCATCGCAATGCCTTTACATCGCGGGTATTACAACGCAAGTCGTTACAACGACTTGTGCTGGATGGCGCTCTAACCTAAGGAATAGTATGATTTACTATTCCAACACCTTCCCTACTGTACGTAGACTGGTGTTGGAATAGTAAATCATACTATTCCTAAGTCTAGCGCCCTCCAGCGCAAGTCGTTGTAACGACTTGCGTTGTAAAAACTGCGATGTAACGTACCGCGATCATTTTGATCGCGTTGAAACGTCACATATTCCTCCCTCCCTCATTGGACGTCTCAATGTTTGCAATGCAACTCTGCGTCTCCCATCCGCCCAAATAAGATTGCGCACCAGTGCATCCAGCGGCCTGAACCATCCCGCAGGCATCAGAACCGGTAAATTGGCAAAGAAATACAACAATCGGGGCAACATTACCATCTTTGTTAGGGATATCCTGGCCATCAGGGGCAGTCTCAGTGAACTCCAAAAGGCCACACTAGAGCGCAGAGAGCGCATTGCTTTCCCCAGGTTACCTTCCTTCATATCCTCCAGGGAGTGAAAAATCTGAATTCCCAGGTACCGAAAGGAGGCCGTGTCCAATTATATTCAGCAGGAAGACCCTCAGGTCGAGGGAAGGGCCCAGTCACTGGGAACAGATGCGTCTTGCTGTGGTTCACCCGTAATCCGGGCAGACTACCAAACCCCTCCAACAGCGCAAAAGCAGAGTCCGCCCCTCTGGCAGCATCATTTAGGTAAATCAGCAAATCATCGGCATACAGGGAAATTATATAGTTCCTTCCATTTAGCAATATTCCTAATACCTCACCTCCTGCTCTGAAAAGTGTCGCCAGCGGCTCCACCGCCAATGCAAACAGCAATGGTGACAAGGGGCATCCCTGACGAGTGCCGCGAGTTATCGCATACTCCGGTGAGATAGTGCTACCCGTCTTAACCCATGCTGTCGGGGATGTGTACAATAACTGGACCCACTGCAGCCAGCCTTCTCCCAGCCCCATCTTCCACATTACCTCCAAAAGGAAGTCCCAGTTAACTGTATCAAACGCCTTCTCCAGATCTACTAAGAGGAGCGCAGACCGGGGCAGGTCTTTCGCCTCAGAATGATACAGAACCGAGTACAACCGGCGTAAATTAAACGATGTATTGCGGGCGGGGACAAACCCATTTTGATCCGGGTGAATCAAGTGCGTCATATGGGGGAGCAATCTGAGCGCTAGTATCTTACTAAGCAGCATGAAGTTGGAGTTAAGCATAGACAACGATCTATAATCCCGCACTCCGGCATCCAGGCGCTCAGTCTTGGGAAGTGGTATCACAGTGTCGGACCGCGTGGAGGGCGGCAGTTCCCTCAACCGACGGGCTTCATTATACATAGTTACCAGGCGCGGGGACAGCGCCGATCTATATTTCATATAGAATTCAGCAGGTAGGCCATCTTGGCCAGGTGTCTTACCACCAGCCAGCAGGGCTATGGCACCCCTGACCCCCTGAAGTGTGACAGGGCCCCCCAGATCCTCCACAGAATCCTTCTCCACCTCCGCCAGGGGCAAGGGAGCCAAGAAGGCAGCAATCTCCTCCCGCGACGGGCCAGGCGGCGCCAAATAGAGCGTTTCATAATATGTCTGGAAGGACCTATTAATCTTATCCGGATCATACTCCACCCTATCCTGCGCCACTCTGATCCGCGTAATCGGGGATCCCCTAGACTCGGGTCTAATAAGCCACGCCAGCAAGCGCCCCGCCTTCCCCTCCTCACTTTGCACTCTGTCCATATAAACTCTATAATCATGCGAGTGGAGCCTATCCAGAACATCATCATACTGCACATGTTTGGCCAGTAATTGCTCACGGGTCCCGGGGTCCGGCCCCTGCACATTATCCAGGGTTCGCAGATCCCCCTCAATCCCGGCAAGCTCTCGGTGGAGTTCCCTCTGTATCCCTACGGTCTGCCCCATACAGTGTCCCCTCACCACCACCTTAAAAGCCTCCCATTCAACTAGAGCCGTAGATGCAGTGTCCGCATTCTCAATAAAGTATGCGTCTACCACCGCATGCAATGATTCCGCAAACGGCGGATCATCCAAGGCTGCTGGGCTAAGGCGCAAGGCAGGTATCGGTGGCCTACGCTTCAGGGGGCGGAGAGTCAACAGCAGTGGGCTGTGGTCCGAGAAAGTGCGGCATAGGTATTCGGTAGAGTGTGTAAGGGAGCCAATCAATTGTGAACACCAGAATGCGTCAATCCGAGTGTGGAGCCGATGAAGGTGCGAGTAATAAGAGTACTCCCTGTCCCCATTATGCTGCAGACGCCATATGTCATGTAGGTCCCAGTGTGCCATCCACTCCCGCAGCCCCACTGCTGTCCTGTGTGACTGTGCGCCCGCCAGGGGGGATGAGAGCGGTCCAGACACACATCCGCCACAGTTAAAATCACCCCCATCAACAACTGTCCCAAGGCTATGTCTGCTATAGGTGCCGACAGAGATGTCAGGTATGTCAATTGGTCGTGGTTGGGAGCGTAACAGCAGCATATAGTCACTTCTCGACCTATTAGTCGTCCCGCCACCAGCACATACCGGTCAGCCGGTCATCTGCCAGGGTGCGGGTCATCTCAAAGGGAACTCCAGGGCGCACCCACACCAGCACCCCCCAGGCAAACGTAGAATATCCTGTGGCATACACCTCCCCCCTCCATCGTCTTCTCAACCGGTCCACCTCTTCATGCGCCAAATGAGTTTCCTGCAACAGGGCAATCTGCACTCCCCAGCGCTTCAAATAGTTGTAAATGTTATAACGCTTAGCCATGGAGCCCATAACTCTAATATTCCAGGTGAGTATTTTTACCTCCTGTTGCGCCATCGCCATTCCACACTTCTCATCAGCCCCACCCCCAGCAAGCCCCCCCCCAAAGTAATAGGATCTAGTAGCAAAGCAGCCCCACCCGCATGAGAGGCATATCTGAAGGACTGTAACAACCCCAAACACAAAACAACTCCCCGGCCCCAGGGCAATATGGCAAGGGCCATCCGCACAAAAATCAAACAGTGAAGGCCAAACCTAACTTGGTGAAGACCTCCAAGGGGGTCACAGCACTGCTACCTCTGCAAATCTATAATAAGCTGCAGCAAACCAGTCAATATAAGCAATAATGCACGATTTCCTTTGGCACCGGCCCAGGTTCAAAGCGTCCAAGCTGCGCGGTCCGGCTCCCCTTGTTACATAATGTCATCCGCCGTGTGTGGGATCACCACTGGGAGTTCCAGACTACCTTTATCTGAAGAGTCCGACTCAGAGCCTCCCGATCCCTTCGTGGATCTCGAGCCTTGGTCCGACGGAGAATCCCCTCTCCGGGCTATCTCAACCACAGCCTGCAGCGCTGCCGCTCGCTCCAGTTCCGTCTGTGACGAGGTGGGCTTCTTTGCCCCAATACGTTCTGACCGTCTTTGGGACTTTTTCCCTGGTCCGCGATCTCTCGGTGGCCGTTGTGGTTTCGGCACCCAGCCCGGCTGCTCCGTGCAGTAGGTCTCAAACCAATCCCAAGCCGCCTGGGGGCTGTCACAGAAATGAGTCCTGCCATCCACCACAATGCGAAGCTTAGCCGGGAACATGAGAGAGTACTGGATACCCTCTGCACGGAGTGCCTTCTTGACCTCAAAGTAGGAGGCCCGTTTCCGCTGGACCTCCAGTGTGTAATCCGGGAACATGGAAACTTTGGCGTTGTCAACCACAAATGGGCCGTCTCACGGGCTCTCTGTAGGATGATATCCCTGTTCCGGTAGTGCAACAGCCTAGCCACCACTGGCCTCGGGGGTGGCCCGGGGTCACAGGGCGGGCCGGCACACGGTGCGCTCTCTCCAGCATGAAGAACTGTGTCAGTGCCCCCGGGGCCACCACCTCCCGGAGCCACGGCTCCAAATATGCCACCATGTCCTCTTTCTCAATCCCCTCCGGAAGGCCAAGAATGCACAAGTTATTGTGGCAATTACGGCCCTCGCCATCCTCCGCCCGCCGTTCCAGGATCCGGACTCTATCTGTCAATTCCGCCACCTGCAGTGAAAGGGCCCTGTGGCCCGGCGCCAACTCCTCGAATCCGGATTCCACCACCTTCACCCTCTCGTTGAGCTTCTGATGTTCAGCACGCAATAGGCCAAGGCCCACCGACACCGTGCTTATGTCCTGGTGGAGAGTGATTTTCGTGTCCGCAATAGCTTCCAGTATCTTGGAAAGTTGTAGCTGGATACGATCCGGCGCCGTCGGGGGCTCACAGCTACCTCGCGCCTAGTCCGGTAGGGTCTCCTCATACTCGGGTGTGGCTCCAGCATGTTTCCCCCTTGGCTTCCCCATTGTTCCAAGTGAAAACAGTGAGGGGGCCCAGCGGTCACCAGCTATGGACGGTATGACGCCCTCCAGAAACTGTCCTGAGCAGTAGGAGGTCGCTCCCGGGGGCCCAGTCCCAATGGGGCAGCAGCCTACCTGACCGTGGTGGCCGCTCTCAACCCAATCCGGGAAATACACAAAGAAGGAGGGGGGGAGAATGCCACCTGGTCTTCAAGATCTCCTCCCCGTGCCTATTCAGGTGGCCATTCCAGGACGTCCCCGGGGCACTTATCCCCTGCCAATCAAACCACTGCAAGTGAACAGTGTTATAATAAGCCAACTGGCCCCACCTCAGCCTGACTCTGTTCCCATCGCTGCTCCTCAGTGTCTCCCGGCGGGGCCGGCAGACCGCTCCTTCACTTCAGCCGTCTTGCCGGTGGGCAGGCAATGGCCGTAGATCTCCCCCGCTTTGCTCCACAGATGGGAAAGGCACAGCGACCGTTGGCCCCCAGGATCGTGTGCAAGGATCTTGTTCAACCCCCAGGACGGCCGCCCCTTAATCACCACTGGCCCCCACGAGGTGATCACAGGCACTCTGAAATGCAACACTGCTCAGGGGTCTCACCACCTTCCGACGCTTCAGTGCTGCGTCACAACCCATTCAATGGCCGCCGATCTGCCATCCCACAAGGGCCCGCCAGCACTCGTCTCTGCCGCTCCCCTAGGGGCTCCTCTGTCCCAGCACGTCCTTCCCACTGCAGGAGTGCGACCGTTTCGCGATCTCACCCCCGCAGCGCCGGGCGGCTCCGTAGCTCCACGGGTCCTAACGCCCGCGGCAGCACTCCAGATGTCGCCTCTCCGCTCTGATTGCCCGGCTTCCGCCCTGGGCGCGATGCCTTTTTTCTTTTCTCCAGGTGGGTCCCACACACGTCCATTCGCTGCAGGCCTGGCTACTTCTCGCCCGGTCTCTGCATGCGCGCCACTCCCCCAAAATGGGACCGGAGCAACCTCTGCCTCACGTCAGCACTCGAGGTCAGGGCTCCCGGCCACGCTGCTGTGCCCGACTGCTGCTCGTCCGAAGGGAGGTTGGAGCACCCAGCTCTATTGTCACCGCTGCTCCCCGGTATCATACTTCGGTGCCCCCACATCCGAGGTAGTATGCCAGACCGCAACTACCGTTTGTGCAGGATAATTGCTGGGCCGGCGCGGAGCTCATCGCTCACGCGTCCGCCATCATCGGCAGTTCGCCAAGCCCCCGGTCTCAGTTAAACTTAAGACCAAAACTTAAGTTAAACTGAGACAAAAGTCTAACTTTACTACACGTAAATGCCCTTTGTGAATACCAAAAGTCGTAAAGTTAGACTTTCATCTCAGTTTACCTTTGTGAATCGGGCCCTGCATTTTGTAGTACAGTTAGTAGTATTGCAATAGTACTGATAACTACTGCAAAATGCTATTCACCAACCTACCTGCAGAGATCCTGCTTGTGAGAGGGACAGAGGGGGATTATGGGAAATTGGGAATTCTTATTACTATAGTGGAGGGGTTAAGATGAGGCGGGTAGGGAGAGGCTTAAAGAGGGGTTTATGGAGTGACAAACATCCATCCAGAAAAGAGTGAACCCATTGCTATTCACAAACTGCTCCCCTATAGTAACTACAAACAATAACTATTGACAAAGCCAATAGGTCTAGCCTATGCAAGAGCTATTGGCTTTGCCCATATGTTTTAGAAATGTTGTACACCAGAGTGGCTGATTTTCAGTATGGCTAAAAGTTAGTGGGGTAAAGGAGAGTGGCGTGGAGTGAAGTGTTTTAAAGCGGATTTGAGTGGAGTGGTATGGATTGGCATAGAGTGGCATTCAGTAGAGTTCAGTGGCATGGAGAGGAGTGAAGTGGAGTGTCATGGAGTAGAGTACAGAGTTGTGGAGTGTTGTAGATTGGAAGGGCAGAAAGTGAAGCCGAGTTGAGTAGAGTGTCGTAGAGTGGAGTGGCATAGAGTGTCCTGGAGTGGTGTAGTGTACAGTGGAGTGGCATAGAGGGTGTTGCGTAGAGTGGAGTAGAGTGTTGTAGAGTAGAGTGGGGTAGAGCAGAATAAATTGCCATAGATACAGTGGAGTGGAGTAGAGCAGAGTGGAGTAGTGTGTCCTAGAATAGAGTGGAGTAAAGTGGCATAGAATGGCACAGAGTGCTGTAGAGTGGCACTCCGCTCCACAATACTCCATTCCATGATGTTCTACTCCATTAAACACTGCTACACTGACACTCTACTCCATTCTATGCCAATCCACTCTACAGCACTCTACTCCACTCTGTGCCATTGTATGACACTACTCTACTCTACAATGCTCTACGCAACGCACTCCTTGCCACTCCATGCCACTTTACTCCACTCTATTCTAGGACACACTACTCCACTCTGCTCTACTCCACTCCACTGTTCTCTATGACAATTGTAGTGTAATATGTTGGAGTAAAGTGACCTACAGTGAAGTGGCATAAAGTACAGTGGTGCAGAGTAGATTGGCGTAGAGTGCATTGGTTATGAGCAAAGTGGTGTAGAGTGTAGTTACATAGAGTGCAGTGATGTAGAGTAGCATAGAGTGCAGTGGCATAGAGCAGAGCGGTGCAGAGTAGATTGCAGTGGCTTAGAGTACCATGGAATAGAGTGGAGAAGAACAGAGTGGAGTAGAGTGGCATAGAGAGATGTGGCATAGAGTGGAGTGGTGCAGGGTAGAGTGAAGTAGTGCAGGGTAGGGTACAGAGGCATAGAGTGAAGAGGTGTGGAGTGCAGAGGCGTAGAGTGCAGAGGCATAGATTGCAGTGGCGTATAGTGCAGTGGTGTACAGTGCAGTAGAGTGGCGTAGAGTGGAGTGGTGCAGAGTAGAGTGCAATGGCATAGAGGGCAGTGGCATAGAGTGCATTGACGTAGAGTGCAATAGTGTAGAGAGACATAGCGTGCAGTGGCGTAGAGTGCAGTGGCACAGAGTAGAATGTTGTACAGTATAGTGGCGTAAAGTACAGTGGTGCAAAGTAGTTGGCATAGGTGCAGTGGCATAGGGTGTATTGGTTTTGAGTAAAGTGGTGTAGAGTGCATTGGTGTAGAGTGCATAGGTTTAGAGTACAGTGGCATAGTGTAGACTGCAAAGGCGTAGAGTGGTGCAGTGTAGAGTGCAGTTACGTAGAGTGGAGTAGACTGCTGTTGAGTACAGTGGCACAGAGTGTGGTGGCATTGAGTAGATTGTTTCAGAGTAAAGTGGAGTGGTGCAGGGTAGAGTATAGCGGTATAGGGTAGAGC
Source organism: Calotriton arnoldi (assembly GCA_963921515.1). NCBI lineage: Eukaryota > Metazoa > Chordata > Amphibia > Caudata > Salamandridae > Calotriton > Calotriton arnoldi. Next base: position 1,129,398 of record CAWUFW010005259.1, on the reverse strand, counting down.
TCAGTGGCATAGAGTAGTGTGGCTCAGCATTGATTGCAGTGGCATAGAGTGGAGTGGTGTAGAGTAGAGTGGCATACACTGCAGTAGCATAGAGTGCAGTGGGTAGAGTAGATTGTTTCAGAGTAGAGTAAAGTGATGTAGAGTGGAGTGGTGCAGGGTAGTGTGGATGTGGTACAGAGTAGTGGCATAGAGTCCATTGGCACAGAGTGCAGTGTTGCAGAATGGAGTGGCGTAGAGTGGAGTGGTGCAGAGTGGAGTGGCCTCGACTGGAGTGGTGTAGAGTGCAGTGGTGAAGAGTGCAGTGGTGCATACTAGAGTGGGGTAGAGTGCATTGGCATAGAGTAGAGTGGTACAGAGTAGAGTAGAGAGCCATCGACTGAAGTGGCCTAGAGTGCAGTGTTATAGAGTGCAGTGGTGCACAGTAGATTAGAGTGGTAAGGAGTGCATCAGCATAGAGTGCAGTACAGTGGCATAGAGTGGTGTAGGGTAGAGTGCAGTGGCATAGTGTAATGTGGTGCAGAGTAAAGTGGCATAGAGTTCAGTGCAGAGAGTGCAGCGCTGCAGAATAGAGTGGCATAGAGTGCATTGGTGCAGAGTGCAGTGGCATGCAGTGGTGTAGAGTAAAGTGAAAGAGTGCAATAGTGTAGAGTGGCATGGAGTGCAGTGGTGTAGAATATAGTGGCGTACAGTGCAGTGGTGCAGAGTAGATTGGCATAGAGTGCAGTGGCATAGAGTGTATTGATTTTGAGTAAAGTGGTGTAGAGAGCATTGGTGTAGAGTGCAATGGCATAGAGCACAGCAGTGTAGAATAGAGTGGCTTAGTGTGGAGTGGCGTACAGTGGAGTGGCGCAGAATGGAATAGAGTGGAGTAGACTGCAGTGGCATAGGGTAGAGTGTCATAGAGTGAAGTGATACAGAGTAGATTAGAGTGGTTTGCGCAGAGTAGAATGGCTTAGAGTGGAATGATGCAGAGTAGAGTGGTGGAGAGTTTAGTGATGGAGAGGGCAGTGTTGCAGAGCAGAGTGATGCAGATTGAGGTGGCATAGAGTGGAGTGGTGCAGAGAAGTGTGGCATAGAGTGCATTTACATAGAGTAGAGTGGTGCAGTGGCGTAGAGTGCAGTGGCATAGAGTGCAGTGGTGTAGAGTGCAGTAGAGTGGCGTGGCCTTGAGTGCAGTCATGCAGAGAAGAGTCTTGTAGAGTGCAGTGGCATAGAGTGGTGCAGAGTAGAGTGGTGCAGAAAGCATTGATGTAGAGTACAGGGGTGCAGAGTAGAATACAGTGGCGTAGAGTGCAATGGTGTAGAGTGACATAGCATGCAGTGGCATAGAGTAGAATGCTGTAGAGTACAGTGGTTTAGAGTAGACAGGCATAGTGTAGAGTGCAGTGGCACAGAGTAGTGCAGCATAAAGTGCAGTGATGTAGAGTGGAGTAGCGCAGAGTGGAGTAGAGTGGTGGACAGTGCAGTGGTGCAGAGTAGATTGTTTCAGAGTAGAGTGGAGTAGTGCAGGGTATAGTGGTGCAGGGCAGAGTGCAGTAGCATTGAGTAGTAGCGTAGAGTGCAGGGGAATAGAGTGACATAGCATTGATTGCAGTGGCACAGAGTGCAGTGGAGTAGAATGCAGTAGAGTGGTGTGGCCTTGAGTGCAGTCATGCAGAGAAGAGTGTTGTAGAGTGCAGTGACTTAGAGTGGTACAGAGTAGAGTGGTGCAGAGAGCATTGATGTAGAGTACAGTGGTGCAGAGTAGTGTACAGTGGTGCAGAGTGGCATAGAGTGCAATGGTGTTGAGTGACATAGCATGCAGTGGCATAGCATAGAATGCTATAGAGTAAAGTGATGTAAAGTGCAGTGGTGCAAAGCAGTTGGCATAGGTACAGTGGTGTAGGGTGCATTGGTTTTGAGTAAAATGGTATAGATTGAATTGGAGTGGCATAGCGTAGAGTAAATGGTACAGAGTGGCGCAGCATGGAGTGCAGTGGTGTAGAGTGGAGTGGCACAGAGTGGAGTAGAGTGTAGTGGCATAGAGTGCAGTGGAGCAGAGTAGAGTGGTGCAGCATTGATTGCAGAGTAGAGTGGCGTAGAGTGGAGTGGTGCAGAGTGGAGTGGCCTAGACTAGAGTGGTGTAGAGTGCAGTGGTGGATAGTAGAGTGGGGTAGAGTGCACAGGTAGAGAGTAGTAGAGTGGCGTAGAGTGCAGTGTCAGAGTGCAGTGGTGCAGAGTAGATTAGAGTGGTATAGAGTGCATTGGCATAGAGTGCAGTAGAGTGGTGTAGAGTGGTGCAGGGTAGAATGCAGTGGCACAGAGTGCAGTGGCGCAGAGTAGAGTGGTGCAGAGTAGAGTGGAGCAGGGTAGAGTGGTGCAGAGTTTAGTGGCATAGAGTTCAGTAACAGAGAGTTTGGAGGCAGAGACTGCAGTGCTGCAGAGTAGAGTGTCGTAGAGTGCAGTAGTGTAGAGCAGAGTAGAGTTGAGTGTGTTGGTGTAGAGTGCAGTGGCGTACAGTGGTGCAGAGCAGTGACATAGAGTGCAATGCTGTAGTGTAGAGTGGCATAGAATAAAGTGGTGCAGAGTGGAGTGGTGTAGAGTAGAGTGGCATAGAGCTCAGTGGCAGAGAGTGCAGTGCTGCAGAATAGAGTGTAGAAGAGTGCAGTGGCATACAGTGGTGCAGAGTTAAGTGATGTAGAGTGCAATGGTGTAGAGTAGTGTGGCATAGAGTGCAGTGGCATAGACTAGAGTAGAGTGCCGTACAGTACAGGGGTGCAAAGTAAATTGGCATAGAATGCAGTGGCATAGAGTGTATTGGTTTAGAATAAACTGGCGTATAGTGCAGTGGCATAGAGTGCAGTGGCGGAGTGTGGAGTGGTGCAGAGTGGAATAGAGTGGCATAGACTGCAGTGGCCCTTTTTTTTGTCATTGCTGAGAACTCCCGAGACTTTGGCAGTCCAATGTGAATAAAATCTTAGAGATTACCTTTTTCTAAGGTGTGAACTTATTAGTTCCTGCAGTTGCAAATTTAACACCAACCCACAAGATAAACATGGCTTGGGGACATAGTCTCTTTTTCAGACCAACAGATTTGCTAATACAACTCTGATAGATTTGCCACACTGAACGCTAAGGACTCCCTTTCTAATAGAATAAAGACTAGTGTCTTATGTGACAAAGTAACATTTGCCTTGAAGAAGTCCCCATGTTGTGGGACGAAATGCGTTGGCTGTGTCTTCGTGTGTCTTAAATGTGAAATGACTATTAAAAGAAAGAATATAAAAATGTGGGTTTTTCTCTGATGTTGAGTTACTCTGATTGACTTTCTGACATTGAGAATAATGTGACTTGAACAATGAGGTTTTCGGGCAGTGCTGCAGAGTAGGGTGGCATGGAGCGAAGTGGAACGGAGTGGTGTAGAGTGTAGTGGCAAAGAATGCAGCAGTGCATAGTATAGTAGTGTGGGGTATATTACATTGGCATAGAGTAGAGTGGAGTGGTGTAGAGTAGAGAGGCATAGAGTGGAGTGGTGCAGAGAAGAGTGCAGTGACACAATGTGCAGTGGAATGGGGTAGTGTGGAGTGGTGCAGAGTAGAGTGCAGTGGCATGGAGTGGTGCAGAATATAGTGGAGTGGGGTAACATGGAGTATGCATGGTATGGTACCATACTACCATTATAGACAACACATCTTCAATTGAAATGACCATTACATTTGCACTCACATTCAGTTTTACTGATAAAAGTATACAGCGCACAAATGATAATGTGTGGAAATATAATCACCTAATGTATTAAATTGATCGCCAGCACAGTTCATTAACAGAAATTTAAATTTTGTTGTGTGCTAGAAAAGAAAAATAACATCGTACAGCCTTTCTCAAGCAGACCACCATTAGCCAGCATGATTGTCACATAAATCCTCTCGCTTTGAAGTCAGAGAAAGAAAATAAACACCAAGCTCCCTGGAAGACACTTTGACCTCTGTCTTTGAATGCACAGCAAATGTGACACTATAAGAGCAAGATTTAAAGGCCTGTTTACAGAAAGTGAGTTAGTGGAAGAATACAGTAAACACGGTTTGGGCAACAGAAGGAACGAACTGGAGCAAATAAAGCCAGCAAATAGAAACCCAGAAAATGTGAGTTACAAACCACAAAGCCAATGGTAAGCAACAGGTAGAATGCATTACTAAGTCAACTTTCTGAATGGCCCAAGATGTCTTTAGCAAACCAAACAGCTGCGCTGTCTGGTAGACTGCAACCGAAACATGATCCAAAACAGTTGCAACTGTACTCCAGCTCAGAACTGGAGTACATCCAGCACCACACATGGACAACCACTGGTACTTCAACAACCTCATAGACAATAATGGAGGTATGGTCTTACAATAAAAACCCATAAGAACGAAAGTTAAAATAAAATAAATTGTTGAAAAGATTTAAAAATATAAACATATTTTATTTAACGTTAAAATGATTGTCTATAAATAAAACATAATTAATATTATATTTGAAAATAGTTTATTAAACTTTTTAATAGTGAAAATTAATGTAACTAATATTTATTTAAAAATAATTACATTACTTTCAATTCACTAAATACACCACTTTTAATATTTTTTAATACATAAAAATATAATGTTTTTACCTTATGTGGTATTTTTTTAAATAAACTTCAGAAAAATATTTTACATTATTAATGATATGATAGTTTATATTTTCTAAATTTTGAATTAATATACAAAATTTCATTAAGATTGATATGTAACATAAAAAGATGTTTCAAATTTTTCAAACAGTTTAACCAAACCTTTCACTATACATATGGAGATCTGGCAGAGACCTCCACCTACATGTGAAAAGTTCCAAGTAGTAACTTTACACTTGTAAATTAGGCTCTCCCCACCGAATTCATGGGTGGGGATAAGATTTCACTTTTGAGTAACTGCAATCGTAAATGGTGAATAAGCAAAAGTAGCATAGTCACTCGAAAGTGTAAGGGTGCACTCACGTGTAGCTTTACTAATGTGTACGTTTACATTTCTGAATAGGCCCCATTGACTATAGTACGCCACCAATCATATTCCACTGAGTACGTATTGAATTGATATCCTAGATCTCACTGTATTCACTTGGGAACTGCAGCGGATTCCTATACTTATACGGTCAGCCCAATGGAATCATATGCTTTGGTTTTCCTCTTTCTAACAGGGTCTATAGCTTTCGATTCGGCCTGCACGGAGTTGATAAGAAAGTTTAGAACTGCGTGTCAATTTGGGTGTATCCATGGTCGGCTTTCAGGAAGATAACTATATATTTAGATTCACTGTATATAAAATAATCCTATGTGGGTATATAAAATAATCCTAGGTGGATGTCCTAAAAGTCAGAGGTGGATTTATCCCAGCTGGACTTACATTGTACACCCCTAATGTCAATGTATTTTCAAGGGTATATGTAGAATATGTGGCGTATCCTGCAAACGAGAGTCACTTGATAACTGTACTTTGTCATGTGTTATATCCACAGGCTTTTCTGCAACCTTACTTTATTATAATACTGTACGTCTAGCACTGTTTCCATTGGGCCTCAAGTCAATCTTCTCTTTTTCATTATGCTAAACGCCCTTCATTTGTGTTTATCACTGTGTCCCTAGAACCACTATATCCTTTCTTTTTACTATGCAAGGTAAGTGCAATTTTAGAACCCATGACAGCTTTGTGTCGAAGACTCGCTCTAACATGTTGGCAGCTTTTCAAGTTCAGAGCTCAGATCCCCTAACCTAATAGTGAAGATTCCAGAGGAGTGAATGTACAGTTCTGTTGTTCAGATGAGAGGTGGGGAACAGTATACAGGTGGGAGGACAGCCGTGGTGCATTGCTTTGCCAGGTGGTTCACATCATGGTGTACAGGGTACCAGTGATGTTTGATGCTATGCTTAGTCTACCCTTCTCTGCCAGGCAGGGTCGGACTGGGACAGAAAATAGGCCTAGGCAAAAAAATAAAAGTGGCTCCTATTAGCGAATCAAATTGATGAAAAAAAGGTCCATATTTGGAAATGGGGGCAGTTTTGAACTTGAAAAGACACGCTGTACACGTGTTTTGCAAGGTATGGGAGACTGCATGGGTTTCCTCTTGCTGCAGGCAATGTTGGCGGTAATACCATGGAAATCTATAGAAAAAAACGTCCCACCAGACCTACAAACAGGCAACAAAACAGCCCACACATTGACCTGAAAGACCAGTCCTCTGTGTACTGCCTGATTGCCTTATAGGCCAGTCGGATCCTGCCGCCAGGCAGTAGTCCTGCAGGAGTAAGGGCACTCCACTTGTAATGCTGCAGTACACTGAGGGGCATATGTACAAGCACTGGTGATAACTATCGCTAACGCCAGTTAGCGTCAGTATTTTTATCGCCGCCTACTGCCGAAAACTATCGCCATGTTAGCGCCGTATTAACAAGCCGTCGCTACATTGCGATAGTATCAGGGATTGCGGTGAAAACTGCCACTAACATTAGCGCGATGGCGATAGGAATTCCGGCGTTAGCGGGTGAAAACTACTGATAGGCCCATTTGCGGCAAAAAAACACGTTAGTCAGCCCAACGTGAGATTTTTTGGCCTCTAATGCAAAAAATAGCCTATCAGTCAACATCCAATAGAAAATAGGCATTAAAACCAAATAAATGCAGAATGGAGCAGTCAGGGCCAAGTGCAGCACACATCAACAACCCCTGCAAGCCACCCAACATCCAGGATGACCAGGATGAGAGCCAGGATGCCTCGCTGGACCTGCGTCTGGAGCCTGGATGCCTCGCTGGACCTGCGTCTGGAGCCTGGATGCCTCGCTGGACCTGCGTCTGGAGCCTGGATACCTCGCTGGACCTGCGTCTGGAGCCTGGATGCCTCGCTGGACCTGCGTCTGGAGCCTGGATGCCTCACTGGACCTGCGTCTGGAAGCTCGATGCCTCGCTGGACCTGCGTCTGGATCCTGGAGTGAGATGCGGAGGAGCTGTGGAGTCGATGAGCCGTGGCGGTAGACATTAAGGCACGACGCTCGCCCGTACCTGGTGGTGAAGTCTGGCAGGTCGCATGGAGACACATTGCTGACCTGTGTGAGAAGACTACCTTGCGCACCTTGGAGCTGTTAATAGTAGAGGTGCTCCTGCGCCCCAACGTAGGGAGGTCTGCATCGCATACTACGATCCACCACTACACCGGGGTGCACGGAGGGGATTACCAACGGTGGGTGCCGCCTCTCTGCATCACAGGCCGGATGATGTTGGGCTGGCCGGACGCTGTGGCGGGTGAGGCCCCTGAACTGCACCGAACTTGTGTTGCGGAAGCGCTGCAACTTCACGCCTAAGGGGGCCCTGCTGCATCAACTGCATCGGGAGGTTCACCAGCGGACTTGGCGGGGACTGCTGTACCCAGGCTTGAGAAATCCCACCTGGCTGAGGCTCCTGCTGGCTGAGTCACAGATTTGGAGAGAGTGCAGCGGATTGCGTCACGGTGTCAATGTCCAGGTAAGGAGAAGGTGGGACTCGTAGCGCAGGACGCCTGGGGGTCGAGTCGCCCAGGCCTAGCACACGTAGATGATGCACCCCCAGTGGTGGCTCATCCGCTATGGCGGAAGAGCGTCACCCCACTGCTTTCAAGCAGTGCAGAAGAGGTACAATCATCACATGATGATAACTTACTGATGTAATTGTGCTATGTTTCCTTTGCGGGTGGGAGGGTGGGTTGGACTGCTCCAAGCACGGAGCAGGGCATGGGTGGATTGGCATGCCCACTCAAGTGCGCAATGACTGTTTGGTCGGCCCACTCAGGCTGCCCAAAGCAGTCATGCGCACTTCCCTGTTTGTAATGCAGGCTGCATTACAGCCTGCATGGAGAGCATGCCCACCCCTCCAGCCCCTGGCTGCATACCTTGTCCTGTTGCCAATTACCAATCCCACCGCCGCATCGCAGCGTTATTATTGGCTGAGGGGAGGGAGCCTGGCTGCCTACTTCCTGTTCCTGGAAGCAGACGCAGGAGAGCAGGAGCAACGGAGACATGGGACCCGGCTTTGAGGTAAGACTTCCCTTATTAAAATATTTACAACACCCGCTCACACACACACACCCACGTCCACGCCCCATCCAGTGTTCTTTGCAGCGTTTACCACCTCCCAGCTGTCCAGCCTCCCCCTCCCCCCCAGCACTACTCAATGGCGGACGCTGTGCGCCCATGCGCAGTGGGCGCACCACTCGTGTGCCAAAGGTACATACGTAGTTACGACGCATGCCATACCAGGCATTCCATTCCAATGCATACTAATACTAGGCATATTGCAACAGTAGGGAAGGTGTTGGATTGCGGAGATGTAAACATTACTATTCCCACTTCAGTGGGTGCAACCCTAAAACTGACCCTTGCACCCCAAAGCAATCCCTGAACCCTAAAATTCATCTTTGAGCCCCAAAACACACCCCAAATTTCATATTCGACCCAAATGCACACCCCAAATTTCATATTTGACCCAAATGCACACCCCAAATTTCAAAGTTTACACCATAATACACCCCACATTTCATCGCCGACACCCGAAACCCATACCCACCCTAAAAATGTAAATACCCCATTACTGACCTCACAATGCGTTGTAATGGAATGCGATGTAAAGTCACCTGCGTTGTTGGATTTGCGTTCTAAATGCCTGCATGTAATGCCTGCATTGTAATGGACGTCTCCCATGCCAAAGGCAAGCCATAGACAAGCCCGTCTGCGTCCGTCTGCCCCTGGACCGCGCTCAGCACCAAGGACCCTTCCTCTCAGACACTCCACCCGACGGCGCCAGCACCCACCTCGCCATCAACCCTGGATGCCACCTCGCCTGCCAGGCCCAACATCTGCTCCGGACCGGACATCGCCATCTCCATCACTGACGGCTACTAAATGACCCGCAAGGACCACCCCGACCGTCCAGGAGGAGGCATTGCCATCACCTACAGAAGCACTCTCCAACTGACCACGCACTCTAATGACCCAACGGTGACCATGGAACACCTCAACTTCCAGATCCGGACCAACCCCAACCCCATCCTCTGCGGCACCCTCATCTGCAGGCCCCCCGGGCCATGGACACCCATTCTCCGATACCATTGTAGACCTCATTGCACACCAGGTTCTCCCATCTACCGACGACATCCTACTCGGCGAACTCAAGTTCCACCTGGACAACCCCAGTGACCAGAACACTTCCCCCTCCTGGGGTAGCTCCCCAACATCAGACTCAAGCAGCTAGTCACCACAGCAAGCCACATAGCAGGACACACGGTCGAGCACGTCTCCTCCGCCATCGGGATCTTCAACTACAGCCACACCACCGGACTCTCCTGGACCGACCATCATTGTATACATCACGGCTTTACCATGCCCACCGTACACAACCGCCATCATCGCCCCCCTCGCAGCTGGATCAAGGCCACCGAAGTACGTCTCGTCAACTTCCTCAACACCACCACTCCACCAACGCTTACAGATGATGACACCGCAGCGCGCAACCGCCACCGATGGATCTCCAACTGCGCCAACACCCGGGCACCCCTCAATAACGGCACTGCGTCAGTACCTTACGCCTGCATGATGGCAGGCGTAAGGGTGACACAGTGCCACAGGGATAGGCTGGCCCCATGCATTGCTGGAGTTGCGTAATGGTTGTGACGCGACTGCAGCAATGGGTGACTTTGGCGCAGACAGATACGTCAGGATTCCAGACGTATCTGTCATTACTTGCGTCATGGAGCGCTGTCAAGTAAATACAGCGAATCCGTGGTGTCGCAAGAAGGGGGTAGTGAAAAGTGTTGCAACGCTGTCATGTCACAGCGCTGCAACACTTTTCATGGGTGAGTTCCAGGAATGCGCACTATCCTATTGATGGTGCGCAGTCCTGCCATGTAGTTTTGTCGCAGGGCAGCGCAGCAACATTGCTTGCAGCGCGGTCCAGCAACAAAACCTGCTGAAATGAGGCCCCAAGAGTTATCTCCATTTTTAAGACCAGCTTTTTTCTGGTCTTAAGTCCCAGCCTCTAACGGGCTTTAGCGGCTGTTTTTTTAACGTATCGCGGGTCCGGGCTATCGTTGTAAATATCGCGAAGTGGGGTTAGCGTGCGTTTTTGCACGGGAACACCTACCTTGCATGTCATTAGCGATAGTTATCGCTAACATGGGTGGCGATGCTGAAAGCGGCAGGTATCGCCAGAAAGCTGTCGCTAACGGCTGTTAGCGACAGCTTGTTAATAGGGCGATAGAATTATCGCCGCATTAGCGGCAGAAAAGTGCCGCTAATGCGGCGTTAACTCATTGTACATATGCCCCTGAGTTGTTTAATGCTCTGAGATTTCACCAAGATCTTGGGTTATTGATTTGCACCCTTCAGGGGTGTTGGCCACCCTCTCCAACTGATGCTCTCAAGTGTAGCCCCCTGTGGCCCCAGGCCCTTATATAGAGGGACCCTGAGTCTTGCATGCTGCTGTAAAGTATTGTGGTAAGGCAGCTTCTGAATCCACCATTTGCTTTCAATGAATGTTTCTGCATCACTGAGGGAGGCTGCTAGGGAACATTTTGAAGTAGGAGAAATGTGAAGGACCGTTCTCACCATCCGCATCATTTTAGGTTAACAGTCGTAGGTGAGTGCTAGTCCATAGGTACACATAGGCACCAGTTACAGATGCAAGCAAGACCCTGGATCTCTAAGGAAGGCAGTGGAGAGCTCGGAGATGTTGGCACTGGAAAGGCAGACATTAAAGTGGCTGTGACAGTGCCAACCAAAAGACCTGGATCCTGTGCTGCTTTAAAACAAAGCATGTGGTGAAAGAGTGAGGGTCCACAAAGATCACATTGTTAATCTACCCACCTTGGAAATGGGCGTAATGCATTCACTGACGACAGTGGAGTGGACAAGAACAGGTTGTGGTTCAGAGCTACCTCCACCTGGAATTGTAATCTCTGTTTTATTGCTCTGTAAGCTAACAAAGCTTGCAGCACCTATGTCCTTGCCATCTCCAGGCTGCTGGACACGGCGAATATTCAGTTTTAGAAACAATAGCAGAGACAGTGATGAAATGTGGTTGGAGTACAGTCCTCTGCTGTTGGTTTCGTTCTGTAAGGCTGCGGTGTAGGGGTGTCATTTCATGGCGGGAGTTGTTAGTTTGCATTTCGTGCCCACGCTAATGTGAACTCCAGACAATGCACTAACAGTCTGGATATAAATCCGGCCAGATGTTCCCTGAGAGTCATCCAGAGTTTCATTAAGGTTCGTCACCAGACTTGTCCTCCAACCCTTCCTTCGTTTCTAAACCCCCCACCCACTCGTGTGTATACATTTCAGCTCTTGCACACAACTGGAAATATAAATATTTTACGCGAGCAGCAGCAGGAAATGGAGCTGACCAAGTGTATCCAATGGTTCTGTGCTTAATTTGAGTGGGCGGCTCATTTTCGGGTACTGGCACTTATTTTTTTCTCTCCAAATATTTCCCGAGAACAAGAGAGGAAAACACACAAAGGGTAAAGAAGGACAAGGAGAAAGGCGGGAAAAAACATCACATATGAGAACAGGAACTCACATGAGTGAGAGAAAGGGGAAGGAAGTGTCTGACAGCGGACAAAGAGACCAAGGGGGAATTCAAATCCAGTGGCGGCTGCTCTCGGGAAGCAGCAGTGGGGCAAGGAGGGGGGAAGTGGGGGAGGAGGGTTAAAAAAAATTACTTTACCTGCCGGCCGGCCGACCGCCACCTCTCCTCCGTCCTCTCCGTCCTCTTGGCCGGGCTCCCAGGATCCCCATAGCCAATCATAACGCTGCAATGCAGCATTGTGATTGGTCTGAGTGCCGTGATTCAGCGCTCAGCCAGGAAATGGGAGCCTGGGCATGTTCTCCACGCAGACTGTAATGCAGCCTGCATGGAGAACATGCAAAGTGGTATGAATTTTTGGCTGGCCCGAGCGGGCCGGTCAAACTTTCATGCGCACTTACATAGTGCCCACCACTCCTCCCCCTGCTCTGAGAGCAGAGCAGATCCACCCCACGAGACGCCGCAGCAGAAACAAATAAAATGATAATACCGTAGAGTTATTATTATTTTATTTTTCCTTTTTTTTCACTGCAAAAAGCAGTGGGGCGATGCTCTTCCGCCTTAGCGGAGGAGCAACCACTGTTCAAATATGCGCAGCCCCGGCATTCTGCAAGCTGACATTTAATAGCGCCGGCCGTGGGCTTCTGAGCACTTTTTCTTTATCTATATAGCGCGAACTCGACACGAAGGTATCAGAACGCTTTACATGAGCACCAGTTGCGTTACAGACGAACACATTCATTTTTGGTAGGCATGGGTAGATTAAGTGATTTGCCCAGAATCACAGGATGATGAGCATCCCTGCCGAGACTTGAACCCAGTTTCCCAGCTTCAAGGTCGACCGCTCTAGCCGTTAGGCCACACCCTTTCCCCCACTTTGGGCACCAACAATCATTCTTTTAAAAATTAAGCACTGTGTCAGTGGGTTTCTCCAATGGGTCAGTTCCCAAGGGAGGGGACAGAGACACACTGACTGCACGGGATATATGTTGTATCTGGTGCCTGTGACCCCCTACTTCTCCCACATTGGCCTTGAATGTCTGTTGTGATCGCTACTCCTTCCAGTACTTTGTTTTTTATTGATAAATACTCAGGAGCCCCTTTGCACAGGTGTTTGACCGGCTGGTGCTGTTAATTGGTGCTTGTATAGGGCATGGTCTGTCATTAGAATGTCAGCCTGAGCGGAAAAAAGAAAACAAAATCCGGATTCAGATAGTAGCAGTAAACCGAGTGAAAATGTTGTGCAATTCAGGAGGTGAGCTGACGTGAAGGATTATGATATGCTTAGAAGAACACCTATTATCCTTTGCCTGCCAAATAGCCATACAGGGAAAAAGGGTTTTGGAACCCCCCCTTTTTCCCAGCCCTCCCACTTGACGGATCACCTCGACAAAAGCTGAAGTGAGTGGCAAACTAGTTTTGAAAACTTTGTGAAGATTCGTCAAACAGGGCCAAAGTTATTAGCAAACACAAAACGCTCTGTCCATATAGGTAATATATATATATATATATATAAATAGATAGATAGATAGATAGATAGATAGATAGATTCAAACAGCTTCCATAAAACGTAAATTACAGAACCAAGCAGTGTTATAGTGTTTAATCAGCACGGCAGAAAAGCGTGTACAGAGTCAGACACGTTCTGGCTCCCAAAGCCTTTGTCACGACGCCTGCGCACAAAAGAGCTTTCTACTTACATCATCTTTTCGACACGAAAACAGACAAATAGCTGATGCAGTTGTGGCGGCCATATTGGAACATATTCCGTGCAATCAAATACATATTATCGTGACTGTTGTTATTGTCTTTCTGTGCCCTTGGCTCTAACATCCATATATGCTGGTACCAATTCAATAATTACTGGCTATTGCCCCAGTGGGCGAAATTAATTGTCAAATGCCAGAATGTTTGATTATTATATAACGTATCAAAGGTGAGCCTGAGTTATAAGGCACTAAATAATCATAAAGCAACAGTGCACCAATGTACAGCATATTTTCCTAACGCTCAACACAAATCAAACAGTACTAGAGTCTTGCCCCATTGGGCATACTATATCATATTTAGCAAATACAAATCAAATGATTTTAAGAAAACACAATTCAAGTGATTTTGAAAAAAGATATCTTGGCTCTTCTGCGTTCCATACAAATCTCGGTTATGTCAGTTTACACTCTCAAATTCATGCCTGCGAAAAGATATAAAAAACCAGTGTCAGTATGAATACAAAAAATAAAGCACTCTTATCTTGCAGCAATAAAAAGAATTAAAACATATAGACTAAGATTGTCTAATCAATATTACAAATACGTATACATTTCCTCATCGATATTCAAGCCAAGGGTTTCTTGGTTCCTATTTTCAAGATGTACCTGCATTCCAATTGCCTAAGTTTAGTTTCTCTGTCTCCCCCTCTCAAAGAGTACATAACTTGGTCTAACACACTGTAGGTCAGAAATTTGGGGTTGCTTCCATGGCAGTCCCTGAAATGTCTCGCTACTGGGTAAGTGTCATCCTCATTTCTCACTGCCCGTATGTGCTGTAAAATACGTTTATGAACCTGGTGTTTGGTACTGCCTATATAGCTCTTAGGACAGGGACACCTAAACATGTATACAGCATAATCTGACTTACAGTTTAATGCTTTCTGGATCGGTATTTTTTCTTTAATTTCTGTTCTGTATTCTGTGATGTTAACTCCATGTAAACCTGCTTTGCATTTACTGCATTTCTTAAAGCCTTTCTTGGGTCTCAACCAACTACTGTGAGTGTTGAATTGATTTTTTACCAAAATGTCCCTGATGGATTTGGACTTGCGATATGTGATAGAGGGTTTCGGGCTAATCTCCTGCCCAATCAGTGGATCTTGCTGGAGGATATGCCAATGCCTCAATAGGGATTGTCTGACTGTGTTGTGGTGCTCATTGTATGTAGTGATAAATCTACGTTCAGTGTCATTTTTAGAATGCACAGATGGTTTCTTGAATAATAGCTCAAATCATGATTGTGGGTTGACTCTAGCCCTTGCTGATCTCAGTGTAGCCTCGCTATATCCCCTTTCCCTTAATCTTGTGGACATGCTAACCTCAGTTCGAACAAAAAGTGCTTGGGAACTGCATATTCTTTTGGCCATGAAAAGTTCTCCATGTGGTATGCTGTTTTTCAGTGCTATGGGGTGCCAACTCATGTCGTGGAGTGTGGTGTTACCTGCCGTATCTTTTCTAAATACTGTGGATGTCAGATTTGTTTCTACTACTTCTACTTTCACATCTAGAAATTCAATGCAGCTGTTACTAATGCGGCTGGTGAAAGAAAGATTGAGGTCATTAACATTGATTTGGTTAACAAATTTTTCCGCAGACTTTTAACTCCCTTTCCATAGTAAGAAAAGGTCGTCGATATATATCTTGTCCATAGAACAATGTGTGAGGACCAATCATACATCTCTGTATTTCGTAGCACCTGCTCCTCCCACCAGCCCATATACAAATTAGCATAACTGGGGGCGAAGTAGGTGCCCAATGCAGTCCCTTGCATCTGTTGCTAGAGCACATTATTGAATAAGAAAATGTTGCTTTTGAGGCACGATCTAATCATGTCAAGCAACATTTCGTTATATGCGAGGGAGCGTATCAGTCTAGACATTAAGAAATGCCTTACTGCCTTTATCCCACCTTTGTGTCTTATGCTGGTGTAAAGTGAATTTACATCAAGGCAAACCATTAAAGAGTCTTCTTCCCAATGGATATCATATACATTTTTTTAAAAATCAGTTGTATCCTTGATGTATAAGGGTAATTCTGAGACCAATGGCTGTAGGAAGAAGTCTACAAATTTAGATACGTTCTCTAACAGACTGGCTATGTTAGAGATTATACGTTGGCCCGGTGGGCAATTTTTGTTTTTGCGCATTTTGGGCAAAAGGTATAGCACAGGCAATCCGGGATGTGCAATTCAAAGAAATTCGTATTCCTCTACACTGAGTAAGTTGTCAAAAATCTTCTTTCAGCTTTTCATACTCATTCCTTGTTGTTTTACAATAGCAGGTCTCATCACTAAGCAGCAGCTAAGCTTGTTCCAGGTACATGTCTTTGGGCCCATATAACCACGTTGCCCCCATTATCATGCGTTCCAAGTTGGGTGTTGCTGCTAAATGAAAATTTCAAAATGAATATATTGAATGAGCACCTGAATTTCGAGTGGCACCTCTGTTGGAGTTGTAATTACGGGGGAAGTGCGGCTGAATCATCCGAAAGTGGTGGTTTCAGGAAGGAATATATATATATATCACGCTCCAAAGAAAATTGTGATCAGGACTCACGGGGAACAATTATCCAGTTTATTGGATGATTATTGCACTCTCCAACAGACGCGTTTCGGCTATGTGCCTTTCTCAATGTTAGCGGCCGCCATTCTATGCACATCTTTTATGTCGTTACATTTCCTCATGTAAACATTAAAAACGGACTCAATGGTCTCAGTCAAGCGTCAGCGCCATCTTGTAACATTGCTATTCATCTATGTTACAATACATTTACTATGCATGTGTAAAAATGTGTAAAGACCATTTTCTGATTCACATTTACTGTTCATGACATTTTCGATGTAATATTTTATAATTCATTTCATTATGCTTTTAAGGTTACCTCTCTTTATTAACTAATTTAATCAATTTTAATTTTAATAACGCCCTGAATGGGCATTTTATGATTCTGTATTTGCTTTTTATCCTCTTTTAATCTTGCCCTTGATGGGCCTGAGTTCTAAAATGTCATGAATTATTTGGTACATATTTAGTATGTCGATTTCTTCTAACCTCATTGGTCGCATAGAAGGATCTCGCCCTGTATGGGCTGTGTCTGCCATACTATTCAATGTGTATAACCTTCTTTCATTATGTCCTGAATTAAAGATGAACCCCCAACTCCTCACTCCCATTTGGACCAAAAGGTGTTTTTGTTTGTAAGTCTATGATATATCTAAATTCCAGTCTTCTTAATTTTAATTCCCTGTTCCCCCTCGTTCTTCTTGGGGTTCGTGGTCTAGACAAAATTATTTTAGCAGGTTTCTATTGCTCTGATGATGAGACTCAAAGTGTCTAGCCACTGGATATGTGACATCTTTGTTACTGATCACCCTAATGTGTTCTAAGACCCTTTGTTTTACCGGATGTATAGTGCTTCCTACATATTTTAGTTGGCACGGACATATGAGGCAATATACTGTAAACTCTGTTTGGCAATTCATAAATTTCTTTATCTCTTTAAGTTTCATTAGGCCTGCTACTCTATAGTTAGAAACGTTACTACTATATGTACAGGCCTTACATTTTCCACAGGGAAAAAAGTCTTTCAAATATCGGGCAACCCCTTTCTGTTGTTGCCTATCTAAGTGACTTTCCACTATCTCATCACAGATCGAGCGAGATTTTCTGAATGTGATAAGAGGATGTGATGGCAAATCTGACCCTATGATGATATCCGTTTTCAGGATCTTCCAATTTCTCTGCATAATATTCCTGACGCTCTTGGCTGCATTTGAGAATTTGGTAATCACCCTGAAATTATTGTGTGTTTCATCTATTCTTTCCTTGGTCTTGTCTTTTAGTAAATCTTCTCTTCTTTTCTCTTTCACTTTATGCATAGCATCTATGAGTATTTTTCTTCGATATCCTCTCATCATGAATCTTCCTATACTTTCCTTTGCTGCTGCCTGAAAGTCATTTTCTCTTGAGCAGTTGTGTTTTATTCGCAAAAGCTCACCATAAGGTATGCTGTTAATTAATTTAATAGGATGGCTGCTATTGGCATGCAACACTGAGTTTCCCGCAGTCGGTTTTCTGTAAAGGGAAGTACAGATTTTATTCTCACAGATAAATACCTGTAGGTCAAGGAAATTTACCCTCTCTGAACTAATTTCACTTGTGAATTTTAAATTGATGGTGTTATTGTTTAGGAAGGAAATATATTGCTTCACTGACTCTTCTGTTCCTCTCCATATGATGAATAAATCATCTATATACCTTCGCAAACTGATTATTCATTCAACCCAGTTGTCTTGGGCATCCGACCACTCCACCCGCTTCTCCCACCAGCCCACGAACAAGTGGTGTAGCTGGGGCCGAAGCAGGTGCCCATGGCCGTCCCCGTATCTGTCTGTACTGTTGTCCTTGGAAGGTAACATTTTTATTATTTAAACAGAACTCAGCCAACTCCAGCAACATCTCATTATGTTGTAAGTATTTTAAGGGACGACTTGTGAGAAAATGTCTTACACCTTGTAGTCCATCTTCGTGAGCTATGCTCGTATACAGGTTAGCAGCGTCCAATGTAATCATTAAGAAGTCTGATTCCCAAATTGTGCCTTCAATTTGCCGCAAGAAATCTTTCGTATCTCTTGTATAATATGTCAACTCTGAAAATAGAAAATAATCCACATATGTTGACATATTCTCCGTAAGACTTCCTATTTGTGAAACCAGCAAACCAAAAAATGCTGTTTGTGTGTTATAGTTAGGTGTGATAAAAGATCTGGTTTTATTTCTTTTTAAAATCTTAGAAATTTACTGAAAAAGCCAAAGGTTAAAGTAACGTTATAGTTAGGCTAATTTGTCAGGGACAACATTAACGTTTTGAACAAAAAATAACACAGAAATTAACCGGTTAGAGTTATAGCAGAGCTAACTTTAACTTGCGCCCTAACATGCACTGTTTAATGACCTCACTCATGACATGTTCTATGACATCATTTATGATATCACTGATGACAGCTAAAATTACATCATTGATGACATCATCCAATGAATGTGTTAGTTTGTTTTATAATGTGCATAGTGGCGGGTAGCTACCATATTACTTTTCTACCCAATTTTGTACAGCCTGTGTCCAGCTAATTGGTATAAGTGTTTACAAAGCGCATGTGCTCCTCATCCAGCATAGGTATGTAGAGGTATTGAACACATTATAAATCTTTGTATTGATGAGTAACTCTGTGTCCAGGTTACAGTTGACTTGTGTTCATTATGTTCCACACACGTTTTTGGTACAACAGAAAAAGTTTCCAGCAGGGGAAAGATTCTATGTATTACATACTAAATATTGTAAGCAGCCATGAATGATTAGACAGAATCGTCCCAGCATGACAATTTCTGCTTAACATAGAAGACTGGCACACTGGTCCCTTTCCCAGGCTGATTTTGGCTCTGGGCACCCCATCCCCTCGGGCCGGTGTGATTTTCACAGTGTCATCATTTCAGAATTGAAGCATTTTCAATATTATATACAACGAAGCCATAATTGTTGCTTCTTTATCTTAAGCAACTAACAACCATTGACAAAGCCAATAGTCCAGGCTTGTTTAAGGTGTAATGTTACTTGCTGTAGGATATATCTGGATGCAATGACAGAGAGAAAAAGCAAAATACCAGTCGGGCGGCACACTATGCTAAGCACAGGTTTTTAGCTTAGGTGCTTTTAAGCCACGCCCTTAATTACATAGACCACGCCTCTTGCGACACCCCTCCCCCAAGTTTTTTTAACCCACTTAAAGCCCTGACTAATGGGCTTCTTTGTGCGTTTCTGGTATTTGCCTAGGAATGGCTACATCTGAAGTTAAAAAAAAGGGTGTTTTCTCATTTAAAGTGCCTTAGCTCCATGCCAGCAATGGAAGTCCGTCACAGTCCGGGGGGGGCTGCTCTACAGGCACTTTAAGAATAACTGATACCTATTTCTTGTCAGGTTTTCACAAGAATACAGCCACATAGGGAGACTTTGGCATGTTTTTCTTTGGGCTCACCATTGAATTTTTGTTAATACATATTCATTTTGAAGCTCTTTCTACTTTAAGTTAAACTCAATTTGTCTTTTGCGTTGTTTTGCATTCATTCCAGCTGGTTTCCTGGGCCGCCAGGACACTCTTTCAACAATAATGTTAATTTGACCGAAGCCGAGAGCTCAGCAGCTTTGGCTCCGGCCTCTGTTCCCGCTTTCTTCCCTCCTCATAGGCTGTTAGCCTCTCGCCTTCCTCCGAAGCCTGTCTCTGTGCATTATCTGCCCCATCAATAAGCGGGAAAGCCAGTTTCTTTCATATTTAATTGCTCCCTTGTCTGGATTTATTGCAATTATGCCGGGATTAATTGAGAAGGGAGCGGGCTGGCCTGGGTCATCCATCCCAGCTCAGGCACTTACCTTGTCAGACCCCAAGGATGCTAAAAAGGAGGTCCTCGGTGCCACTTCCCAGCAAATGGGTTTCTGTAATACATGGGGGATGAAGGAATCTGGTTAAGGGATGTCAAATGAAGTCAAGTGTCTCATATTGGATTATCTCCCTAGCAAAGGCATCCTGTCTGAGCTCCCCAGAGGCAGGGAAAGCAGCAGAGACTGAAGGGCAGTTTGAGGACAGGTGAGAGGCAGAGGAAAGTGCTCTCCCAGGCCGTAGGTGAGGGGTGCAGAGCTCAGCTCAACGTTTGCACCCACAATGATTTAAAGCGGCCAGGTAAAGTGTTTTCTTCAAGTGTCCGTCTTGGCTAGGCCTCAGATCTTTGCCTTGGCTTAGTCAAATTGCTGTGTTGCCTTTGGTCTCAGCTAGGTCACATTCCCGGACTTCTCAACAGTTTTAACTGAGTCACGCCTCTGCTTTCTCCATCAGGCATAGCTAGGTCAATTCTCTTTCCTCTGTCTCAATCATACCTAGATCGCATGGCCCCTCTGCCCCTTAGGCTTAGGTATGTTCCATCTTCTTGGGTCTCAAGCTTAGCTAGACTAGGGGGCATATTCACAAGGAGCTATCGCCGAATTAACGGCACTTTATCGTAGCCAAAGTCGTGATAAATTTACCACCCCATTCACAAGCCGGTGTTAACAGCCCACAGCACCAGTTTACCCGCGATAGCAGCTGCACAAAACATCGCCACAGAGGACCCCCGCAAATATCGCTAATGAGATGCAGAGTAGGCGTTCCCGTGCCAAAAGCCGAGACAACATCACACCTCAACATTCACAACGACCAGCCACATCGGCGATAAAAACACAAAACAGGTGATAAGGCGCGTTAGCACCAGGAAATCTACACCTGCTCTGACCTGGTGTAAAGTCGGACGGCAGCCTGCAAACCAAAAGGGAGCACAGCCCAGGGCCACATCGGAAGGGCAACAGATGCCATGGAGCCACCCATCATGCGGCCCGGACACCCAAGAGGGCCACAAAACCCACCGCCACCACCCCCAGGACCACTCCTCCCTGGCACCCCCCGACCAAAGACATGCCACATCAGCCACACCTAAACATGTACAAAATATTCCTCTTGATGTCGCACAATCACAACTGGTGACATGCATGTGTCGTCACAGAAATGAGCAGCACACATTCACTTCCGAAGCTACAAATGAAACTTTATTAAAATGAACACCGAAATGAAATGAAGACACATGGCCGCTCCCCTCGGGACAATACGTAGGTCACAGCCTGTAAGACAAAAAACATGATGAGAAGGTGTGTCCTGCGCACATCAGAGGACAGAGAGAGAGCGAAGGAGAGAGAGAGGAAGAGAGGGAGGGAGGGAGAGAGAGAAGAGGAGAGAGAGAGGAAGAGAGGGAGAGAGAGAGAAGAGGAGAGAGAGAGAGAGAGAAGAGGAGAGAGAGGAAGAGAGGGAGAGAGAGAGAGGAGAGGGAGAGAGAGAGAGAGAGAGAGAGAGAAGAGGAAGAGAGGGAGAGAGAGAGAGAAGAGGAGAGAGAGAAGAAGAGAGGGAGAGAGAGAGAGAAGAGGAGAGAGAGAGGAAGAGAGGGAGAGAGAAGGAGAACGTGCCGCCCCTGCGCACCCAGGCCACACTGCTCACCTGCTGCCACCGGTGTGTCTCCAACCACGTGCCGGTATGTATAGCAGGACACCAGGTCACACATCTGAGTCAGAGCCGTCAGCTGAAACAGAGTCCAGAAACATGACTGGCACAGTACACACACTTGCACAAGTCAACATCGCCTGCCCGCCCATGCACACCCAGGCAGAGGCACCCCAACCCCTCGCGCCGCCCATCTGAGCATGCCCGCCCATGCACACCCAGGCCTCAATGCTCACCTTCCGCTACCGGCGCGTAGACAGGAGGTCCCACCACGTGCCGCTGCAAGCCACATGCCCGGGGCCCGCGGACATGGCACCCTCCACATCATGCAGCCCCGCTCCGCAGGCCACCTGGTCTCACGTTTGGTGCTGGGTCTTGATTACTCCATGGCATAGGACATACCAGTGCACCCGGCACCATCGCAGGCTGCACACCCGCTCAGCCCAATGGGTGCCACCAACTCTGGGATCCCGGAAGCGACGCCATGTGGCGGTAGGCCCGCGCTGCCCGCTGGCTCTGGCCTACACTGCGGTCCAGCAGGGCACACAAAACCTGAGCTGTCCGGACCACCGGGACGGGGCATCATCGCAGGCTACACACCCGCTCAGCAGCTTAAGGTGCCACTGACTCAGTGCACCCAAAGTCACCGTCCCGTGGCGGGGTGCCTGTGCCGTCCGCAAGGCCTTGGATGCCACTAACCCTGTGCAACCCCAGTCTGCGCCACGTGGTGGTAGGCCCATTCCGTACTCAAGGCCTCGGATGCCACTAACCCTGTGCAACCCCAGTCTGCGCCACGTGGTGGTAGGCCCGTGCCGTACTCAAGGCCTCGGATGACACTAACCCTGTGCGCAACAACTCATGGGCCCTACATGAGTGAGAACCGTGGAGCGTCCGTCATCCAGTCACCACCGGAAGAGGGGAATGTGACGTCATCGGCCCCTTATGTTGGCGGAGTCACATGGCCTGTGATGCCTGTGCCGGATGGGTGTGGTGTGTGTGAAAACCTGCCCTCAGGGAGTGGCTGTGACATGCTGACAACTAGACCAGTGACCTGCACACCACCAGCGAGTACGGCTGCGATGGGTAGCAATGAGGGCCCCCTCGGGCGTTAGCGGAGTGGTCTGGCCTGCCGTACGCCGGACCAGCGCAGGGCTTGCAACAATGACTCGTGGGCTCTGGGCGTGGTCCAGTCCATGTCCGGACAAGAAGTGACTGATGCATGTGTCCCTGTTGTAGTGTTCACGGGACCCGGTACACAAAATGCAATGTCGCACCCTTGACTGGCATCCCACAGGATGCACATCGTTGACGCAAGGGAAGGCACTGTCCCCACATTCATCCACACATCCATACATGAATGACGTAAGACATTACACAGCAGTGCGTCACTGGATGTTTATTTGCACATCCAGTGCCGTCATGCAGCTGGAGCGGTACAGGGCAATGCCGAGCACACTACACAATATGGGCCCGTGGAGGGCCAGCCAGTGTCCATCCGGGGATGACCTGTACTGCGGAAGAGGAAGGGTACAGTCCGCAGTCTGGTCGCCGTGTCATTGGTCGTCAAACAGGATGTGGCAGTCCATGTCGCTGTCCAAGGTGAGTGCATCGGAGTGTATCGTGGGTCAGTGGTAGGTCTTGCGGCCATTTGCGGCACCAAGCAGAAACAGGCAAGCAGGCGGAAATGGATGCTAGTGCCTGGCCCTCCTGACCACAGTCCCATCCACGTCCTCGTCCCCGGGTGTGTGCCCTGCCCCACCTGTGGGTGTTGCAGTACCGGCTGAGGCACTGTGTGCCACTGACACATCAGGGGCCGGGGGAGGATTGTCGTCCGCACTGTGTGGCAGTGACACATCAGGTGCTGGCGTGGATACGCCTGCCGCACTGGGAGGCACTGACACACCAGGGGGCGGAGATGTGGCTGGTGTGGGGGCAGCAGCATTCATCATCGCCACGCCTTGTGGCAGCAATGCCATGATGAGGACATGCAGGGCACGGTAGATCCCAGCTACATTTCGCTGATGTGCAGGAGTGGCTGCCATCCTTTCCGCCTCCATCCGCACCATGTCCTCCATGAGCCTCCGCATGTGTGCCAGCTCAAGGCTGGCATCGCTGGGGCCACTCTGAGCGGACAGGTATTCTTCCCTCCGCGTCATGACTCCAGCGATGTCAGTCAGGGCTCGTTGGAGACCATGGGGCGGACATAGACACCCAAGGATGGTGTCCAGTTTGGTAGCCATGAGCTCGAACCCCACCCGCACCTGCTCGGCCGTCTCCCTCTGGCCCTCCAGCACACGGCGTTGAAAGGCCATTTGTTGTTCCTGGGGGACTTGGGAGGGTGCCGGGGCTGTGGGTGCCTCCTGGTGGGTGGTTTGGGTGGTGGGTGGGGTCTCATCGATGTAGCTGGGCTGCCCTGATCCTGGAGGTGAGTGGCGGATGAGGTCAATGAGGTCTTGGATGGTTTGGGTGTCGATGCTGGTGTTCTCCTCCTCCTCGTCATCAGTGAAGAGTGGCTGTGACTGCTCTGCAGGAGGTGTTGACGATGCCCCTGCTATGTGAAGGGGAGATGGTGTATTACAATGTGTCCACATGTATGTAGCCGCATGGTACATGTTCACATTCAGACAGCATGGCATTGTACATTGTGACAGTCTGTAGGTCTGGGCGAGGACCCAGAGTGATTGTGGGTGTGCATTGTGCCCTGCTTGCTTGTGCATGTGTGCCATTGTGGCCATCTCCACCCGTCCCCCCAGCACCTGGTGGTCACTCACCCTGTTGCGGTTGTGTTGTGTCCTGTCGAGCAGTGTCCGGTCCCCCGACTCCAGCCACAGTCTCCACACTGATGACTGTCGACACCAGCTCCTCCATGTCATCCACCTCCAGCTGTGGCGCTGGGCCCCCACCTCCGGTCTGCGTTGCTGCCTTCAGGTTGGCGGAGAGTTTCTCCTTGGTCTTCCGCTTGATGTCATTCCATCGCCTCTTGACCTCGTCCATTGTCCGCTTGTGCTCTCCGACGGCATTCACCTTGTCGACGATGTCCCGCCATATTCCAGTTTTGGTGCCCAATGACACGTTGGAGGTGACGAAGAGTTGTTGATGGTGTTCCATCACCTCCGTGACTATGATCCTGTTCGCCTGCGGACTGAACTTCGTCTTCCTCGTCTTCTTGTCCTTGCCCTTCCCTGTCCCCGAGGTCCCAGGCTGGTCGTCCGGGGTGCTTGTGGGGTTGCGCTCGTCATCTTCTGCACCTGCTCCTGCTGCCTCCATGGTGCTTGTGTGTTGGTCAGTTTGTGTGTGGGTGTTTTTTCTACTTTTATGGGGAATTTTGACGCATGCCAGGTGTGTGTTGCAAGCCTGGCGCTGCTTGTCGCTGATTTCCTCATCGCGCTTTGGCCCATCGCGTGTTTTTTGGTGTTGTGGTTTGTGTTTTTATCTCCGTCGTGGTGGTTGTATCGCGGACATTGTCCGCGGTTTCAGCAGACTATTGCATGCTACCGCCTTGTTGTGAATTCCACGTTGACACAGGGTTATTTTCCCGCGATAGGCTGCGATATTGAAAGTTGCGTTACGCTACTCTTGCGGTAGTTATCGCACGTTCTTGTGAATATACCCCTAAATTTTTTCTGACCTTCAGTCTTAGTTAGGTCACATCTCTATTTTGTATCGCATCACGGCCAGGGCACATCTCCTTCCTGTGTCTTAGTATTAGCTATGTCACATCGTATTCCTGTGTTTCAATCTTATGTATGCAAAAGAAACAATTGATGGACGGAATGCTGGACAATGCAGACATTCACCCCCAGTCACAAGGATCTGGGTTTAATCCATCATTCTTTTGCTCACCACACCACCCCAGATTGGACCCAGCCATATGCAAATCAGTCTTGACCCTGTTCCTTGTGGGAACAGTCCAGCCCGAACTGCCGAGCCAGGTTCTCCCTGGACCGGAAACAAGCATCCTGGGACCGGTTTCAGGGCATCACCCTTCATCAGCCAGACTAGCATGTATCCAGTGGTGTAGTGAGCACGGGACCCACGTCTGGGCATACCCTTCCCACTTCGGGCGATATATGCCAAAGAAACAATTGATGGACGGAATGCTGGACAATGCAGACATTCACCCCCAGTCACAAGGATCTGGGTTTAATCCATCATTCTTTTGCTCACCACACCACCCCAGATTGGACCCAGCCATATGCAAATCAGTCTTGACCCTGTTCCTTGTGGGAACAGTCCAGCCCGAACTGCCAAGCCAGGTCCTCCCTGGACCGGAAACAAGCATCCTGGGACTGGTTTCAGGGCATCACCCTTCATCAGCCAGACTAGCTTGTATCCAGTGGTGTAGTGAGCACGGGACCCACGTCTGGGCATACCCTTCCCACTTAGGGCGATATATGCAAAAGAAACAATTGATGGACGGAATGATGGACAATGCAGACATTCACCCCCAGTCACAAGGATCTGGGTTTAATCCATCATTCTTTTGCTCACCACACCACCCCAGATTGGACCCAGCCATATGCAAATCAGTCTTGACCCTGTTCCTTGTGGGAACAGTCCAGCCCGAACTGCCAAGCCAGGTCCTCCCTGGACCGGAAACAAGCATCCTGGGACCGGTTTCAGGGCATCACCCTTCATCAGCCAGACTAGCATGTATCCAGTGGTGTAGTGAGCACGGGACCCACGTCTGGGCATACCCTTCCCACTTAGGGCGATATATGCAAAAGAAACAATTGATGGACGGAATGCTGGACAATGCAGACATTCACCCCCAGTCACAAGGATCTGGGTTTAATCCATCATTCTTTTGCTCACCACACCACCCCACCCCAGATTGGACCCAGCCATATGCAAATCAGTCTTGACCCTGTTCCTTGTGGGAACAGTCCAGCCCGAACTGCCAAGCCAGGTCCTCCCTGGACCGGAAACAAGCATCCTGGGACCGGTTTCAGGGCATCACCCTTCATCAGCCAGACTAGCATGTATCCAGTGGTGTAGTGAGCACGGGACCCAGGTCTGGGCATACCCTTCCCACTTAGGGCGATATATGCAAAAGAAACAATTGATGGACGGAATGCTGGACAATGCAGACATTCACCCCCAGTCACAAGGATCTGGGTTTAATCCATCATTCTTTTGCTCACCACACCACCCCAGATTGGACCCAGCCATATGCAAATCAGTCTTGACCCTGTTCCTTGTGGGAACAGTCCAGCCCGAACTGCCAAGCCAGGTCCTCCCTGGACCGGAAACAAGCATCCTGGGACCGGTTTCAGGGCATCACCCTTCATCAGCCAGACCAGCATGTATCCAGTGGTGAACTGAGCACGGGACCCACGTCTGGGCATACCCTTCCCACTTAGGGCGATATATGCAAAAGAAACAATTGATGGACGGAATGCTGGACAATGCAGACATTCACCCCCAGTCACAAGGATCTGGGTTTAATCCATCATTCTTTTGCTCACCACACCACCCCAGATTGGACCCAGCCATATGCAAATCAGTCTTGACCCTGTTCCTTGTAGGAACAGTCCAGCCCGAACTGCCCAGCCAGGTCCTCCCTGGACCGGAAACAAGCATCCTGGGACCGGTTTCAGGGCATCACCCTTCATCAGCCAGACTAGCTTGTATCCAGTGGTGTAGTGAGCACGGGACCCACGTCTGGGCATACCCTTCCCACTTAGGGCGATATAAGCAAAAGAAACAATTGATGGACGGAATGCTGGACAATGCAGACATTCACCCCCAGTCACAAGGATCTGGGTCTAATCCATCATTCTTTTGCTCACCACATTGTTCTGCATTCTGTCCATCAATTGTTGTTTTTGCATTTGTCACCCCGAGTGGGACGGGTATGCCCAGACGTGGGTCCTGTGCTCTCCATGCCACTGGAGTCAAGCTATCCTGGCTGATGAGGGCTGAAAGCCCGAAACCGGTCCTAGGATGCTTGTTTCCAGTCCAGGGAGGACCTGGCCTGGCAGTTCGGGCTGGACTGTTCCCATTGGGCGCAGGATCAAGACTGATTTGCATATGGCTGGGTCCAAACTGGAATGGCATGGTGAGCAAAAAACGATGGATTTAGGCCCAGATCTCTGTACTGGGGTGAATGTATGACATTGTTCTGCATTCTGTCCATCAATTGTTGTTTTTGCATTTGTCACCCTGAGTGGGACGGGTATGCCCAGACGTGGGTCCCGTGCTCTCCATGCCACTGGAGTCAAGCTATCCTGGCTGATGAGGGCTGAAAGCCCGAAACCGGTCCTAGGATGCTTGTTTCCAGTCCAGGGAGGACCTGGCCTGGCAGTTCGGGCTGGACTGTTCGCATTGGGCGCAGGATCAAGACTGATTTGCATATGGCTGGGTCCAAACTGGAATGGCATGGTGAGCAAAAAAACGATGGATTTAGGCCCAGATCTCTGTACTGGGGTGAATGTATGACATTGTTCTGCATTCTGTCCATCAATTGTTGTTTTTGCATTTGTCACCCCGAGTGGGAGCGGTATGCCCAGACGTGGGTCCCGTGCTCTCCATGCCACTGGAGTCAAGCTATCCTGGCTGATGAGGGCTGAAAGCCCGAAACCGGTCCCAGGATGCTTGTTTCCAGTCCAGGGAGGGCCTGGCCTGGCAGTTCGGTCTGGACTGTTCCCATGGGGTGCAGGGTCAAGACTGATTTGCATAAGGCTGGGTCCAAACTGGAATGGCATGGTGAGCAAAAAAACGATGGATTTAGGCCCAGATCTCTGTACTGGGGTGAATGTATGACATTGTTCTGCATTCTGTCCATCAATTGTTGTTTTTGCATTTGTCACCCCGAGTGGGACGGGTATGCCCAGACGTGGGTCCCGTGCTCTCCATGCCACTGGAGTCAAGCTATCCTGGCTGATGAGGGCTGAAAGCCCGAAACCGGTCCTAGGATGCTTATTTCCAGTCCAGGGAGGACCTGGCCTGGCAGTTCGGGCTGGACTGTTCCCATTGGGCACAGGATCAAGACTGATTTGCATATGGCTGGGTCCAAACTGGAATGGCATGGTGAGCAAAAAAACAATGGCTTTAGGCCCAGATCTCTGTACTGGGGTTAATGTATGACATTGTTCTGCATTCTGTCCATCAATTGTTGTTTTTGCATCAATCTTATGTATGTCACATTTAATTCCTGTATCTCATACTTAGGGAGGGCACATCGCCTTACTGTGTCTCATTCTTGGCTAGGTCAGATCACTACCCGGTGTCAATCTTAGCTAGGTCTGTGTCTCAACCTTTGCTAGCACACTTATCCCTCTTGTGTCTTACTCTTGCCCGGTCTGCATCTCCTCTCTTTGTCTCAAGCTAGACTAAATCACATCTCGTACCCATTCCTTAGCCGAAACATGCCAGTGTCTCCCCATGTGTCTCAATCTTTACTAGGTCATGTCTGATTGCTGTGCTTCCTTTATATCTAGAGCACATGTCTGTTCTGTGCTTGCGGCTTGGCTAGATCACATCTTCTAGCAGTGTCTCAGTGTTGCCTAGGTCATGGCTTCTTGACTGTTTTTGTCTTTGCCAGGTCACGCCACCTACCACTTCATTAGCCTTGCCTAATGATGTTTTACAGCCTTACCTAGAGCCAGTACCTTCCCTGAAATACAGTCTTGACTGGAATGTCTCCATGCCAGCTCTCGCCTTAGCCATGCCATCTCTACTTTCTGTAACCCCACATATGGCTCGATTGCGTATCCTTAATATTCATCAGTGTTTCCTTGCCTGCTTCATTCTTGGCTAGGTCCTGTCTCCTTGCCTGCTTCAGTCTTAGCTAGGTGGTGTCTCCTTTTTCCAGCTTTGGTATTGGCTAGGACATATATTCTCCCTGTGGCTTGATCTTATCTAGATCAAGTGTCTTTCCCCTGCGTCAGTCTTGCCTGGGTCATGCCGGTCATTGGTGCCTCAGTTTCTCAATGAAGTATACTTACCATGGGCACAAGAACCCATCAAAGAACTTTCAAGTCCAAGATCCAAGCCTGTGAAATCTTGGAGTTTTGAACTTAAATGTCGGCGATGACCTAAAACGACAATATATTCAAATGTATAATATTTGCTCTGGAATATGGAGACTTTCTGCATCAAACTGCCACATGGGCCCATGTGGTGTGTGAAACCTACAGCCATTCTAGGGTTTCAGTTCCTCGCACCTTGGATACGTGAGCCCATATTTACAATGATAGAAGTGAGGCAAGTCCCACAATGCACCACGCTCTTGGCTAAGTGTCCTAAGTAACTGAAGGTGTCACGCACCCGGGATAATCTGGCAGCAATGAAAACTCATTTATTTGGTTTGGAAGCTGTCCATGCGTTTTTTTTTTACAGGCAGTGTTGGCAGTCTCTGTAAAGAAGCCAGGGAGTTTACTGAGCACCCCCTGTCACCTGCTGATGCATGACAACTTGTGTACAATTCGGAAAATGCAAAATGTTTCAATACCTTCCTCTCGCGGTGAACAGGGGGGCTGAGTCACAATGGAAAATCACTAAAGGAGCAATGGAAACAAATGTCTGTACATTATACCACACTCATACCACTTGCACTTAGCCTAACGAGTGCAGCTGAGGCCAAGCTTTCAGCAACTTGTGAAAGACTCCTCCTCAAATCAGACTCTCCCTCTCATTCCAGGATCCCGAGCACCCCTCTTACTGGCTCTCCCTCCCTCCAATTTCCTCTTCAGCTCAGAGGTATTAGCAGGGCCACTAGAATTATGAGACAGGAGAGCACCAAATTATTCAACCGTGTTGACTAAATTATGTGGCATGAAAAGGCAAGTTATGCAGCATAATGTGGCACATTTTGTGATAGAGTTACCTCATTATTTTGTCATTTGTATGCATGGTAACACTTTCTGGGCAAAGGGCTCACCTCATTAGTACTAGTATAATCCCGCAATAAGCAACCAAAAGGTGACCAGCCAACCTTTGAAAAGGGGCTTCCTCTGCACAGCAACACGTGTGGCTGTGTTTTTGGTAACTTTTGATCCATTTGAGCTAGAAACAACATATTTTGTTAAAATCAGCTGATTATGCTGAGAACTGGAGACTCATCTCTCTCCTCAATTCGGACTACAAAATTCTTACAAAGGTGATGGCTGACCGCCTAAAGAAGGTAATAGCGAGGATAGTCCACCCAGACCAGACTTGTGGGATACCGGGTCGGCAAATCGTGGACAGCCTGGCCCTGGTCCGGGACACGATCGAGTACGTCAAGAGCCGCAAGGTTCCGACGGCCTTGGTCAGCCTGGATCAGGAAAAGGCGCTCGACCGCGTTTCCCATGAGTTCATGGACCGGACACTCAGAGCACTGGGGCTGGGAGACTTCTTCTGTGACGTGGTGACCACAATGTATAGAGATATCTCTAGCACAGCGTTGGTTAACGGCTGGAAAACCGACCCCTTCCCCGTCCTGTCAGGCATCAGGCAAGGCTGTCCGCTCTCCCCTCTTCTGTTCATCTGCGTGATTGAACTCCTCGCCGAACGCATCAGACAGAACAGGAACGTCAGAGGAGTGATAGCCCCAGGAAGCAACGGAAAGGGCGAAGTGAAGTGTTCCCTCTACATGGACGACATCTCAGTCTTCTGCGTGGACGGACCATCTGTGAGAGAACTGGAGAGGACTTGTATCGAGTTTGGAAAGGCGTCAGGAGCGAAGATCAACAGCGCCAAGTCGGAAACCCTACTCTTCGGACACTGGACCCCCACCCGAGACCCACTGCCATTCCCCATCAAGCAGGACTTCCTGAAGATCCTTGGAGTCTGGTTCGGCGGAGAACATGCAGCGGAGAAGACATGGGAAATGAGACTGGCGATGACAAGGCAAAAGCTGGAACTCTGGAGCCTCCGGAAGCTGACAATCGAAGGGAAATCTTTGGTCCTGCGGAACGAGACCCTGCCAGTGCTCCAGTACGTCGCCCAAGTGTGGCCTTTGCAGCCCCGCATGGCCAGGGCCATCACAAGAATGATCTTCTACTTCATCTGGAGCTCAAAGATGGACAGGGTGAAGAGGGCGGTAATGTTCAAGACCCACAACAAGGGAGGCAAGGGAGTGCCAGACATCGCCACCATCCTGAGGGGAATCTTCATGTGCCACTGCGTGAGGAGCACCCTGAGGACCAAAGACGAGAGCCACGTCGGCTTTCTGATGGCACGATTCTTCCTGTTGCCAACGTGGAGGAGCCTCGGATGGGCAGAGTGGGTGAGCGCCGTCCCGTACAACTGGGAGACCCCGTGGTTCTACAAGGAAGTGAAGGAGTTCGGGCTGGAGGCTGCCGCCCCCGCCACATGGACCCCGAAGCTTGTTCAACGCCAGATACGAGCAAAGGACATCAGTGAACCGATCGGCGCCCTCCCCTCCGCCACAGCAGACCACGTGTGGGGAAACGTCGCATCTAAGAGCCTGACCAACCAGCACAAAGACATCGCCTGGATGGCCATCCAAGGAGGACTTCCTGTGAGAGCCTTCATGCACGCAAGAGGACTCAGCTGATACAAGTCCTGCCCAAGAGGGTGCATCGCGGACGAGACGACATACCATCTCTTCTGGGAGTGCGCGTACGCACAGGACCTGCTGAAGGCCCATACACAGAGCTTAGGGCCTGGATACCTATGCCCTGCATCACCGCAGACTTTGTGATGTATGGTTTGTTCCCAGGGACACACGCACTGAGTGACCTCCAGAACTGCTGGAGGCTCCTGTGCTGTTTTAAAGATGTTCTTCTGTTTTCCAGAAACCGCCTGGTAGTAGGGAAGGAGACATCGACCCTGGTGTGCCATAAGATGATCCACAGCCTCCTGCGCGACTACCCAGCACTGGACGGATCAGATGAAGACAGCGACGACGAAACCTGAGGACCCAAAGGGGCCCCCTTGTACCCTCACACGGGGGGCTCTGGAAGACTCTGACAACGAAGACGATGGTGACAGCTGAGGCCCCAAGGGGTCCCCCTGCCCTTACCTGGGGGGGGCCCGGAGGAGCCACTAACCTTTTTTTTTTCCCCTTTTTTCCCCACGCCCAGGAAACGGTCGGGGACAGGGGAGAGGAGAAGGCGGATGAAGACAGGTGGAGTAAATGTAGTTATTTACTGTATGTATTTGACTAACGTGACCTTTTTCCTTCACAGGTAAATGGTCAATGGGATAGCTTGTGCACTTGTTGTCAAGTTTGTTACCAACGACTTACGATTAAAATAGGGCTTTGTGGAAGGTGACGATTGATGTATCTGAACCAGAAACGAGGCCCTAACAAGGGTTAGGAAATTTTTAAAAAAAACCTTCCTGGTCAGCCCGCGGTGAGCAGGAGAGCTGAGTCACAATGGAAAATCACTAGAGGAACAATGGAAGCAAATGTCTGTACATTATACCACACTCATACCACTTGCACAACACAAGATATTTGACAGATATTTGGAAGGGATTTAGGACTTCGGAGAGGGACAGAAGACATGCACAACAAAAGGCAGAGCATGAAGGGTTAAAGTGAGGTGGGGAGTAGTGTGGAGCTTCAGGAAGTCTGGATTCATTAAAGGGCCTTTACATTCTCTTCTACGTGCGAAAGAGCAGATGTGCCAGTGATGAGGATAGTCTCGCTAAGTGGAATGTACAAAAATGATGTGAAACTGGCCAGCAGTGGTAAGAATAACTGTACACTTGCTCATATCTATGCAAACAAGCATTGGCAGAACCAATAGGTCACACCTGTCTAATGCGAGTGCCAAGCTATTTAGCTATGCCAGCTGGAAGAAAAGCAAAAACATTTAATAAACTATCGATAAACTATTCATTGAATTCAATGTTTTCAATCTTTATTAATGGCATGGTTTATTTTTCAAATACGTTTCACTCATGAAACTCTGACCAGAATTTAAATTGAATATGGAAGTGTTGAAATGTAAAGGGCAGTGCTTCCCAAGGCATAATTTGCTTTCCATATGATTCAGCCATTTCTTCCTCTGCAAAAACCCATGGAGCAGATTTGCAGGCCTCCAGGGTAAGTGTCATGCTAAGTACAGATTCTGCCTCAGATGCCAGCTGAATGAGAGCAGCAAATGGTCCTTCTTATAGCACTATGAAAGCCTTTGTGTGCCAAAGCGTGTGCTTTCATGCAATATGGAAAATGCAAGAGATAAAGTAAAAATAACCCTTAAAATCAAGTCTTCAGACCTATCCCAGCAATATATATCCCAGTTACTGTGCATTTACAGATAAGCTGAGAAGGCTGGTGAGCAACACAGTGCAAGGGGTGTTGGTTGGGGGGAGGTGGAGCAGGACACAAGGGAGAGAGCTAGGAAATACATGCACTCTCATGGAGTGCTGAATGAAAAAGAAAAAAGTTGTTCCATAAATGTGAGAATAGGAAGGATACAAGGCAGCCAATCAAAAGGCTGATAAAGAGGCTATGCTCCAGGGGAAGGAAAAACTCAAGAAGAGGAAGGCAAGCCATCAAATAACAAGTAAGCAAACGAGAGTGATAAAACAGCCAGCCAATGGTAAGCAATGGCGGGCTGTAAACTCACTGTAAGTTCACAATAGGTATTTCACAACCAAACAGCTCGCGCTGTCTGGAAGTGAGAACTAAAAATAATTCAAGAAACAATTTTGCCACCTTGAAATGGCAATCACACAAAAACAGTTCCTACCAACTGATCCTCAGAACAAACTACCAGTACTAATGTGCTACAATAATGGTAGAAGGCGCTATATAAATGCTGATAGCACATAGCGTTTTGTGGCATCGCAGCACCTTTTGCAAGTCACCCAATGACATTCCAAGCATTTTTATCACAAACCGGCGTGTGATAAAAATGCTTGGAAAGTCATTGGGCGACTTGCGAAAGGTGCTGCGATGCCACACAAAAGCTATGTGCTATCAGCATTTATATAGCGCCTTCTACCATTATTGTAGCATGTTTGCACTTTTTTAATCTAGGCGACTTCTTAATGACACACTTACTAGATAACCTGTAACTCTGTGTAGCAGGGTTTTATTGATAAAATTACCTTACATCTTCAACATTAGGCACCTGGCTGGTGTTGTGTGTACGCTGCAGTTCCTTTGAAATTTCACATGGTTTTTCAAGAGTTGATTTCAGGAGTGGCTTTTTTTGCTTTGCCTGCTTTATGGCAACTTTGTGCGTTTTTCATATGGAGATAGGTTTGTCTGTAATGCGCTAGTGTTTGATTTATTACTTGGAGTTGGCTGGGTTTTGTTTGATCAGCTTTAGGCCTGGGGTTGCCCCAATCTTGACCTTTAGACTTGTTTGTGAAGCTGATGAGTTTGTGAGGGCTTGGGGGTCTGTGGTTCTCTGCAGTATAGTACTGACACGTGTGATGATGGATTGCAGGCCCTTATCGCTGGGCAGTGGAGCAAAGGAATTCTCAATTAGTGACTATTCATGCTTTTCGGTTCCTTCCCTTGTATGGTCTGGTGAAGAGAACTTTATCTCTTGCTGCCTACATAATAAAGGTACAATCAGTCAGTCCCCTGGATCCTGTTGATAGCCGGGAGTACCAGGGGTGAAACTGCCCAGATTGCGGGATAATGCTTCTCGCTAGGGTTAGTCCAGACTCCCTTCCTTCCTATGATCGACTCTCCACGGGTAGCGGTGCCGAGCAGTCCAGGCCTTCGGTGGTGGAAGAAGGGATTCATTCATATACAGTGTAACACAAGTCATAACAATTAATATGGGTCAGTGGTTAGTCAGAACAATTACATTTAAATTGAGTACTTTAAAAAAAATAAACACTTAGATCAAAGTAGTTAAAATGGTAAACAACAGTAAATAAATCACCTCTTTACCAACAAATAATCTGAATTACTTGTTTGCTACGAGTTGGAAAATATTCCACTAGTTTCTCTATTCAGACCAACTCTGATGTGTCACAAACTATTTTGCTTGTAAAAACAAAAATGTGTTTTCCAATTTGTCCTCAAGGGGTTCCTCCAATCAGAACATATAAGAAAGTATAACTAGGGGCATTAAAGCAGGCCTGGAACCCCCCCCCTCCCTCACCCCGTCCATCTCATCACCTGGGTTGCTTCAGCGGGGCCTGGCATTCACTGCCGTGTGCCCAGTGAGTATAATGTAAGAGCTGGCACCCCTGGGGGCTTTTGTTATTGAACCGGGTCTCCTGTTCCAATCACTTTTCGAGATGCTATGATGAATTACTTGTTACTTGACATTTGTGTGGCGCTGCTGCCATTTGTATGACCTCGTAGCACTTAACCATGTCGAAGCATGCATGCATAGTTGATGTTGTGTATGCGTGCTCGAGCCTGTGGCCTATGAAGGGAAACTTTGGGGCCACATACAAGGTTCTGAGCAGTGCTCTTACTTGTGGACGTTGACGTGGCGCTGAGCTGAGGCTATACGTTTGGAAGAATGAGAGGGAAATGAAGCTCATTCGTTCTTATATTCATCCGCAGTGGTATTACAAGCCCTTTTGTAAGTTCTAGTGACCGTAATGAACTTTACAACTAGCTCCTAGAGGACGGGTGACATTGCCAGCCTCAGTATATGAGCGAGAGCAGTAATGCCACAAATCTACCTCGAAGTGGCATTGGGTGTAGGGGGCATCTACAAATAGCTCTGAGTGTAATGAAGGACCACGAGGAAAGCATTGGTGTGGGTGAGACAATCTGGAGAGCGCTTTACCCCTGCATTTTAATATCATGGTAGCAGTGATGCTCTTGCTGAACTGCCATTGGATTTTCACATGAAACATTGCAAGGGGCGGAAGACTGGGGTAAGACCACAATAGAAACAAAGGCTGTGATGTACTCCAACCAGGATCTGTAACCACAACAGTGTCCTGGAGTTTGATAAGATCAGGGAGGGACTTTATTGAGCAGCCTCAACTGAGATTTATGCATTAGGGCAAAATGATAGTTTAGTGTTTGTGTGAGTCACACATTAGTGGATGTAGGCCACAAACTCAAGTGCTCATTACTGAAGGACTGTCTAAAGTTCACACAGGTTCTAAAGCGGTAATGAAAGTGAAACTTGTAGGCATTGTCTCAGGTTTTTATGCAGTAGGTGGGTGGCTTTCTGTGAATGTGGTGTTCTCATCTGTGTGGTGTAATTTTTAATACATCACAATAGCAGACTGCTGAGGCCTATAGTGGTCGCTAAAGTCCTCTACACAAGTTACACACCTGAGCAACCAGCGATGGACTATAACAAGGGAGAGGGTCTATTGCAATCTGTATAGCCTGAGGTGGGAGGGCTATAACGCTATTAGAGCATTCTGCTTACTGAGGATAGACTGTTCTAAATTAAACAGGGAGAAAGAGAAAGTCAATAATTGGAATGTTGGAGTAAAAGTTATATACGTGCCATTATTGATCCTCTGCCATCTCATGTCTTCAATTTAGCTGCTAACACTCCAATGTTCTAACAATCTGTTCCACTAAAAATCAATAAAAAATCTCCTGGTAAGAATGTGCAAGAGAACTTGTACCGGCCTGGCCAATAAACTGAGTATCTATACCCCAAACTCTTACTGTTCAACGAAAGAACAAAGGGCCAGATGTACGACCATTTCCTTTTGCGAGTCGCAAATTGCAATTTTTATCGACTCACATTTAGCGAGTCACAAAATGAAGTGTACTAATGTGTCTCAACACATTTAGCGATTCCCAGTGGGGTCGCAAATGACCTACCTTATTAATATTCATGACGTCAGTCGCAATTTGCGACCCATTGGGAATGGCCTGTAATCACAGGGATGGTGTCCTGCTGGGGTCAGCAGACCACCATCTCTGATTGCTTTTTAAATAAAGCTATTTTTTTTCCTGAAATGCAGCCCATTTTCCTTAAAGGAAAACGGGATGCATTTAAAAAAAAAAAGAAAAGTTTCCTTTTCATTTTTTAAGAGTAGGCAGAGGTCCATGGGACCACTACCTGCTCTTGAAAAATGTTGGCGCCCACATTCACAAAGGGTAAGGGGTCCTTTGGGGATCCCTTCCCGTTTGTGACTGGGTTACCACCTCCTTTAAGGAGTCCGTAAAATATGAATGTTTTGTGACTACATTCCGGTCGCAAAACATTCATACATGCCACTGTGACTCGCTATTAGGAAGGGAGGTTCTTGAAACACCCCTTCCGAATAGCGACTCACAAACCCTATTTTGCGAGTCAGTAATAGGTTATCGACTCGCAAAATAGGGTTGGTACATGCTGACCGCCATTTTAGCAGTCGAAAATGGCCCGATTCTCCATTTGCCACTGCTAAAAATGTCATAGATCTGGCCCAAAGATCTCCTTCTATACCACCAGTTACACTAGATCACTGGCACACATGTGCACAATCATCAGTCAATTCCCTGATTTTCGACACTCCTTTAAACTCCAAAGTGCTGACTTTTCTCTCCATACAGGGCACCCTTTCACAAATGAAAAATGAAAGCCAAAGCCAATGTACTCACAGGAACATTCGTCAGCCTCTTCAGAGCCATATTGATCTGAGTATATAACTTGACCTGAGTCGGCAGACTGGTCTGCATGAGGGTTTTGGTGCTGGATCATCCTCGCCTCACATGCCCAAGCTTCCACACTGGGGCAGTTATACTTAGAGCTAGACAATGTGGTCTCAAAAGGACCAAATGCTCATAGAGAAGTGTATAGTCCAGGAACTCAACAAAATTGATATTAATAAAATATAAGGCATTGTGTGCGAGGGCAACCAGGATTTTCCCCTCCCCGATGTGGCTCACGCAATATAACAGAGCACATAAAAACTCACTATAATCAACCTTTTAGAGCCTGCATGGCCCACAACCCTCTTATATAAATGGTGTCTGGGAAAGGTCTGGGAAAAGCATCAGTCAGAATAGTAAGGCTGCTTTACGATGGCAGGACTACAGTTTTAGTATTAGGTACATTCCTGGAGGAAACACTATCCATGCCGATTGCTTGTCAAGATGAGAAG
The DNA here is from genome assembly GCA_963921515.1 of Calotriton arnoldi. Lineage (NCBI taxonomy): Eukaryota > Metazoa > Chordata > Amphibia > Caudata > Salamandridae > Calotriton > Calotriton arnoldi. The sequence continues at coordinate 1,091,020 of CAWUFW010005259.1, read as the reverse complement.
CAAGCAGTGTTGAGAATGATGATTGTGTGTTCGATGAGCATGAGTGCATGGTAGCAGCAGATGACCTTGCAGGGATGCACTGGTGTCCTATCAGCTAGGGAACTGTTGTCTGCATACTTGGCTGATTCTGTGTTGTCAGAAGTCAAAAGGTGTATTGTGCGGGCCTGATCTAGGGAAAGGCATTTGGGAAACAAATTAAGGGGTTTGCCCAAGTAGAGGATGAGCTGTCACTTAAAGCAGATATGCTCCTGTGACAGCATTTATCACCAGCAAAGTAAGGGCTAAGTTCCTAAGTATTGCATATAGTGGGCATTTGGGAATTTGCTACATAGAATTTTTAAGCAAGTGTTTTTAGTGGCCACATATGGATTCCCTGGATGAAGCCTTTATTATAAAGTGCCAGGAATCAATCATTGGAAAATCAAACAGAAACCTCAACATCCAAGGGAAAAGTTAACCATATAATTTATAGGGCCATTTAATGTACTTCCTGCTCATATGAAATGTTTTATAGTCATTGTGGACTATTTGACAACATGGATATGGTAATTTGAAAATAATTACATATGTGCTTTAAGAAGCTCTCCATGGGCAAGACATGAACAAATTTTCAATTTACCGAAGTGTTGATTAGGCTGAAGGACAGGGGCGTTGCAGCTCTCCGCCTAGTGTTTCATTCTTGTGAGAATTGAATACACTGTTTGATTACGCTGCCAGGGTCACTGTGACTGGCTGCTCAAGGAGGAATGCTGAAACTGTTTCTCGTGCTCACATCCTGCAGTGCCTGAGCTTTCCATCTCTCAGACTCTGGTGGGGAGAGTCGCTCAGTTACACACAGCGGCGGCTCATCCGCTATGGCGTAGGAGCGTCCCCCTCCCTGCTGAGAACCAGCTGAGGGAAATGGAAATAATAAAATGATAATAAATTGTTTTATTATCATTTCAGTTTTCCTGTTTCCCTCTAGAGCCAGCCAAGTCTGGGCGGGGCGGGGCCATGACGACAGCAGGGGAGAAGTAGTGCACACTGTAAGTGCACATGATGGTTTGGCCAGCCGTCTTAGGCCGGCCAAACCGTCATGTGCACTTAGGTTTCTCCAACCCAGCTTTGTTGCACAGCCGGGTTGGAGAAACAGCACAAACTCCCAGGCACTGTCTGGGTGCAGCGGCGGCCGGCACGGATCACAGGTAGGGGAGAGGAGGCTGGAGGGGGGAAGACACTTGTGAAACAGGTATAAGAACATAATAAAATAAAAACGTACCTTCTCGCCTCGTCTCTCCTCCGTAGTCCTCCCTCGCTCGGCCACAGGAAACAAACCCAGGCTCCCAGTAACCCAATCACAATGCTGCCTTAGCAGCGTTGTGACTGGTCTGAGCGCCATGTTTCGACAGTCAGATGCTGACTGGAGGCCCGGGCATGTTCTCCACGTAGGCTGCGATGCAGCCTGCATGGAGAACATGCGAAGTGCGCAAGACTGTTTCGGGCGGCCCTAGAGGGCTGGCCAAGCAGTCATTGCGCACTTAGGAGTGTGCTGCCTACCACTCCTCCCCTGCCCCTCCCCCTTATGCACAGCTGCATAAGTAGGAGAAAATAAAATGATAATAACGCATGTTTTTTTTATTTTCCTTGTTTCACTACAAAAAAGCAGTGGGGCTACGCTCATCTGCCTTAGCAGAGGAGCCGCCACTGTCTGAGTGGCAAACAAAGCTGCTCAGATCAATCCTAGCGCTGCTCCGATGCTATTGAGAGCAGTGCCAGGATTGGGTGGGGAGTCTGTGTTGGTGTCCCAGGGACTGCTGGGATATGATCAGGAGAGAAGTGGGCATCGAGGCGGCCAGGAGCATCGGATCAGGTACTTTAAAAAAAAAATTGAATTATTACCTAATTCCCTTGTAGGAATGTGGTGACAAATGAGGAGGCAGGAAACCACAAAGTAGAAGAGAACTCAATTAGGTTTATTGAGTACAGGAGAAACAACCTCATCCAGCATCAAGCCCTGCAACTGTCAACTCAACAGTTGCTTACATTCTACTGTCCCTTACATTCTACATTCCACATCTGTAACCTAGTAACCATAAGATGGCTCCTGCTGCATAGCGAGGACACTACACCACCTCCCTCCCTTTAACAATAGCGAGAAGAGAACGAACAAAAGAGTAAGTCTAAACATAGTCGTGAAGCTTGGCAGGGCGCTGAAGTATCCCATGAAGTCTGAGCATCATTTGTTGTGGAACAACTCTAGAACTTGCAGACACCATTGTTGGTTGACATCTGGCAACCCTATTCAAGTTCCATACCCTATGGTCATTGGTTTTAATGGCATTTCTGAAAACGTTTATTACTCTAAAGGGTACACTAAATTTCGAGTCACTTTTCCCTAGGCGGGGAGATTTTATTTTGACCCAGTCGCCTACAGAAATCATAGTGCATTTGACTGCTCTCCTTACATCAAACCATTCCTTCCTTTTCTCCTTGACCGCACATTCCTTTTCCCTCCATCCTTCCACACAATCAAACCTTTCGTCAACCAATTGTCTTTTGGAGGACACCCACGATGGACACACTTCCGTGTTTGCCACCCTCTTCTTGAATAAGCGAAACGGAGACACACCTGTAGAAGAGTGTGGAGTAAATCTGTACTCCCTCACCTTTTTTTCATGGCTGCCTCCCAGTCAACCCCATTGGCTACAGCTTGTTGCAAAGTTTCTTTTAACATCTTCACAAACCTCTCAACAACAGCATTACTTTCAGGATGGTAAAGGGCCGCTTTCTTATGTTTAATACCCCTAGAAGACAAGACTTCTTCTACCACAGTCGAGGTGAATTGTACACCGTTGTCAGACAGCAAAGAAAGAGGAAATCCTTCCCTTTCGAAAAGACCATCCAAGAACTCAATTACCACAGAAGACTCAATTGAGTTGACTACCTTTGCTTCTGGCCAGCGAGAGTACATGTCCAAACAAACTAGGACATACTGATCACGAGACCTCATTTTAACAGGTCCCAATATATCAATCGCAATGTCCAACCAAGGCCCATCAGATTTCTCTTTCACTACCATGGGTTGAGTTCTGCATTTCAACACCTTGTCGCTGCATGCACATTCTGCACTCTTCCTAACTTCTCTTTCAATCCATGTGTCCATGGCTGGCCACCAATATGCTTCCCTTAGCCTCTCCGTGGTCTTTACTATGCCCATATGGCTGGCATGAGCATTCTTCAATAACCTGTCCATAAAGTATGTGGGGGAACGAATCTGCTACCTCTCATGAGCATACCATCCACAATCGATAGTTCATCCTTGACTTGCCAAAAGCCAACCAACTCTGGGTCACATTCCTTCTTTTCAGACCAACCCCTCGAAACCATAGACACTACCTTTTGTAGAAGTGTATCTTCTGCTAACGCCTGTCTCCAATCACCTTCAGAAACAATACCATCACTGATCAAGCAAACATCAACTTGTTTCTCAAACTCCTCCCCGCCAAAACTATCACATTCTACCGGGTCCTCTTGGTCATCACCCATCCTTGACAAACAATCAGCAAGGATATTACAGACACCTGGCAGATATGAGACAACAAAATTGAATTCTTGCAAAGCAACAACCCATTTGCGAATTCGATGAGAAACAAAGTCAATTCCCTTTTAGCAAAGACTTCTCGCAAGGGTTTATGGTCCGTGAGTACTTCAAATTTGCTCCCCCACAAAAACTTACGCAACTTGCGGATAGCCCAATAAATAGCTAGGGCTTCCCTTTCCACAACAGAATAGTTGAACTCTGCCCCTCTCAATGGTCTGGACATGAACAACACCACCTTCTCTACACCATCAGATTTCTGAAATAAAACAACGCCCAAACCCTTGGAGCTAGCATCTACCATCAAATATGAATTGTTCTTTGGATCAAAACTTCCTAAGTCTTGCGCTTCGCTGAGACATTTCTTAAGGTGTGAGAACTCCTCGTCACACTCATTCGACCATGCGAATTCACACCCCTTTTTCAGAAGCTCTCTCAAACTTCGGGTGACTCCTGCGAAATTGGGCACAAACTTGTGATAAAATTCGGCCATACCCAGGAACTTCACAAGTTCATCCTTATTTTGAGGTGCTTTAAGTTTGCAAATGGTGTCCACCAAAGCAGCTTTGGGCTGAATACCACCGCAGAGACTTGGTGACCCAAATATTCGATTTCACTTACATCAAACTTGCACTTGTTCGCACGTAAAGTTAACCCAGCATCACACAGCTTCTTCAGGACTAGTCTTAATCTAGCATCGTGTTCTTCAGAATCTAGACCAAACACCAGAACATCGTCCTGATAAATTTTGACCCCCTCAACACCCTTCAAGACTCGTTCCATGATTCTCTGGAAGATCGAGGCTGCTGAGATTAACCCAAAGGGCATTCTTAAAAATTTAAATGTCCCAAAAGGGGTAACAAATGCAGTTAAATCTTGAGAGGAAGGATGTAACTTGACTTGATGATAGGCCGAAGTTAGGTCAAGTGACGAGAAGTGTTTCGCTCCCCCAAGAGAGCACAACATTTTGCAAATATTGGGCAGTGGATAGTGATCCACCACCACCGCTTTATTGAGCTCTCTTAGGTCCACACAGAGTCTTGCCTCACCATTGGCCTTCCGGGCCATAACTATGGGAGAAAGCCACTCAGTTGCCTCAACTTCTTCTATTATACCATTGGCCATCAACTTGTCAAGCTCATCCTTCATACTGTTCTTCACCATGAGGGGAACACTCCTAACCTTTGCCACCCTTGGGAGAGAATCAGGTTTAATTTTGATTTGGTGCATATAGTTCTTAAGACACCCTAATTTGTCACTGAAGACCTCAGGAATTTCAGTGATCCAGGATTTACATTCTTTACTCACTAGGTTGACGGATGGAATGTCCCTCAAACACACAGAGGGTGTCTCGTTGGGGTCTAAAAGACATGTAAGTCACGTTGGTGAAACCAGCTCACTAGAGAATCACCCTTCATGGACACATATATTTTCCCAGGAACAATTCTGTTCTTATAATCAATTGTCCCCCAAAACCATCCCAGGAGATCGATGATTTCACCACCGTAACCCCTTGGTTTTATGTCTGGTTTCATAAGCGTAACCTTTTTCACTAAAATTTGGTCAAAGAATTTCTTGGGGATTAAAGTCACTTTGGCACCTGAATCAAATAACATTTTTATTGGTGCATCGTTGATTAACACCACATCCATGGGCCCTCCAGATCCCTTGACTTGACAAATTTCGACTTCTTCTAGATCTTCCTCAAATAAGTTCACCTCCCTGACTTTCTTTTGACTTTTACTAGATCTACAGCACCTCGTAAAATGGCCTTTACGACCACAGGTGGTGCATGAAGCTTTCCAACCGGGGCAGTCCTTGAAATTTGCCATGTGTCCTGTGTTTCCACATCTGAAACACTTACATTGAAAAGTTTTGAAATTGCTTGGAGGTGAAAATGCCTTGTTGTGAGTTTTGTTCCTCACTACCTCATGCTTGCTCTTATCTTTATCCTTATCTATGGTTAGAACAGAGCTTTGAGTTTTATCAATAGAACTATTCTTTTGTATAGTTTCTAAACAAGCCTTTGAATGTTCGCACGTTTTAGCAATGGTAACTACCTCATGCAAAGAAGGGTTGTCCTTCTGCCATAAGGTGTCCCTTGCTTTGTCAACAACACAACCCAACATCATTTGATCCCTCAAACGCTCCTCTAAGGAGGGGCCAAAGTTGCAAGTTGATGCCAGTTTACGTAGTTCAGTTATATACTGTTCTACAGACTCATCACGTTTCTGCATACGCTTACCAAAGTGATATCTTTCAAGAACAGTGCTAACCTTTGGTAGGTAGTGCAGATCTAGTTTTTTTATGGAAATTTCAAACTCATTAAGGGAGTACGAATCGCTGTCTGAGAGATCAGGCAGATGCTCAAACACCTCCTGACCCTTAGCCCCCAAACAGTGCATTAACAAAGAGGTCTTTCTTTCAGCGCTAAGCGATGTCCCACAGACACGAGCATAGTTGTTAAAGACTTTTTTCCATTTTATCCATGGTATACTAGGTTCACCAGGGGACGGCAAGAAGAAAGCTGGTGCAGGAACATTTTGCATGGTTAATAATTTAGAAGGAAATTAAAATGGATTTTAACAAACAAATATCGCAAAATCACTTAACCTTTGGGTATTGGTAATAACCAATCATTGTATCAATCAGACTATATATATTAGCAATAAAACTTGTAATAAACAACTGGGTGCATCGTTGTCAAGTAAAACAGATGTATTGTAAGAGAAGAATATAGCTGTGCGTGTAAGCGATGATGCAGACAGCAGCGGTATGTAAGAGCGACAAGTCAATCGAGACTGGGCAACACCAGTGATTATGAAATCCAGCTGAGCGCGTCAGCGAAGAATGAAGCTTGCACGCAGCAAAATAGCTGAGCAAATCAGCGATGAAGGAGCACTAGGCAATATTAGAAACAACCTGGTGAGCCAAGCGGGACTGGGCAATACCAGTGACAAGCTGAGCGTGTCAGTGAGAAATCAAACTGACGCAGTAAAACGGCTGTGCGAGTCAGCGAAGACAGGCAAGGCGGGACTAGGCAACACCAGTATCCATGGAGACCAGCTGAGTGAATCAGAGGAGGACGAAGCTGACACGCAGTAAAATAGCTGTGCGAATCAGCGATGACGAACAAAGCGGCACTTAGCAACCTCAGTATCTATGGAGACAGTTGAGTGTAACAGCGATGACCAGCAACAAAGGAAACACGCCCAATCCTGTGACGTAAGAAGATGGCAGGTCACGCGCGTTGGTTCGCGGAGTCTCGCGCAGTGCGTGCCAGTGCACTGTCACAGACGCTCGCGCAAGAGACACGAAGAGCCCAGTTGCCAAAAATAGAATAAATATAAGTATAAGCGTCTTCTTCAGAGACTTCGGCGAGCAATAATAGTAAAATACTCACATCGGAATGCGCAAGCAAGCGCGCGCAGACTGTCTCATGTGCAGAGAAGTGCTGGGCCCGACTGTGACTCCGCCGCTCCGCCAGGACACTGGACGCCTGCACACTGCCAGCAGAAAACGCCGTCGAAGTGTAGAAGATGGTGAAGGACAGAAGCAGTCGCTCAAAGGAGTCGCCGAGTAAAATGAAGAGGTTTTCAGGTAGACTTGATGTGTTGAGGTTGATGAGGCACGCGTGGGTGATTCCGGTCGTCGCCAAATGTAGGAATGTGGTGACAAATGAGGAGGCAGGAAACCACAAAGTAGAAGAGAACTCAATTAGGTTTATTGAGTACAGGAGAAACAACCTCATCCAGCATCAAGCCCTGCAACTGTCAACTCAACAGTTGCTTACATTCTACTGTCCCTTACATTCTACATTCCACATCTGTAACCTAGTAACCATAAGATGGCTCCTGCTGCATAGCGAGGACACTACACCCCTGCCCCGTCCTTACCTTCCCTGCCCCCTCCACTTGAGTTTTGCAATGGCCATCACTGGTTACACGTGATCCAGCGCTAACAATAAAAATAATTCTCCTATTATGCTTTGGTCATCCAGGTGCAATTATTTCTCTAACACACACACTATATTCATATGACGGTGGGGCCCATAACACCGCATATACATTCACTTACTCATTTGTTCCCTGGATTTCCTCCGTCATGAACCTAGGAGAAAAACGATTCGCTGGAAGGAGACGGGATACCTCTTTTATAATGACATAATATTTCTCATTTGCTTTTAAGGTATTCCGCTCATTGGTCGATGGACCAACTAGTAGGAATCAGTTGATGGTGATTAAGACCAGCTCAATCACAATAAACTCTTTAACATTTCATTTTTAATCATTGAGCTAAAGAATCACTGAGTCATTTGTTTAAAGAATAATAAAGTTTATATAAGGTTTTGAATGCAGGAAATGAGGTTAAGCTTATTATTCAGATCATTACATTTATCATCAATATAAGAATAGTTCGAAATTGCAAGGCACTTTTATTAGACGGAAAAATGAGGTTATCATAATAAGAACTCTATAGATCAATCTATCTATCTATCTGGGGAAAGCCTAATAATTCTAATAAAAATCTATCAATAAAAAGTTCTCCTAAAGCAGCATCTTTATACTCAACTGGAAAAGGAAAATAACAGCAGCAGCATCAGCTCGTCAGCATCAGCAACCGCAACTTCTCCCATCTACAGCATCTAACTCATGCAGCATCTAACTTCTGCAGCATCTCCCGCAGCATTCGAACAGCATTCTAACCCCTCCCACTAAGAGTAGGTCTTCTTATACACTAATTCTAGCTTACAGCATAAAATGTTTCTTCTTCATGGCGCGATTCATTCTCATTGGTCCAAAAACTCAGGCCCATATACATTTTAGTCAAACTTCCTGGTCTTAACCAGTTCCGTGTGGAATGTCCATGCAAGCATCGTTTCCCACAGTTCATGCACTTGCTCATCCGTTTCGATCAGTCCAAATTGTATCTTTTTCTGTTACATTTTGTGTAATACAGTTCCGTCTATTGATTCATTCAGGCTTCTCACGCTTCTTGCTGATCATCTTGGCACACATCTGCTCAGAAGGGTCACAACAGCCTTGACCATACTTTCATCTTAGCCTCTCGGCATCAGCACGTGATCATCCCTTTTCCACAGCCTCTCTCCTCTATCACATGGTGTCCCGCTCATGCGTACTCTAGCAACTTGTGGCCATTTTATATTGCTGTTCGACAGGCCTAAGCGAACTATTTTCAAAGATAAACAAAATATTGTTAAAACAAAGAAATATAACCCTTTCGTTTCCCTCCCGTCTTTCTACGTACCCCAATTAGGTATTACCTAGCAGAAGCAACATATAAAGCTGTCCCTTACTTACCATCGCTTTATTTTGCAACCACACGTTTTATTTAAAAGCACAAATCATGCGTTTATTATTGAAATAGTACGCAAATATTATGTTATGTTAGACACGTAAACAATTATAAGTCGATTAATTTGCACACGGAATAGCGTGTTACCTTTAACCCTTAACATGTAACATACATTGTTGGTTATTTACTTAAACGAACATGTTTATTAATATTTTACGAAAATATTAGGAGGTTAACATTTTTACATTTACCCTGCTCCATCACACGCAGTACCCTTCTGCCTCTGGAGGTGAGGGCACAAGCTGGGCAGATACATAACTGTAAATGGACACTCAAGAAAGAGGCAAGCTTCAAGTTGGACCAGCACACCGGAAGAGGTAAATGGATTAGAAAGTGATTAGTTGGCCACCGTTCTTAATGAACAGCAACTGCAGCATGAAAATCAAGTTTAGGAATCAAGGATTTCTGCTGGGATTTGGAATTGTCTTCATTGAAGTCTGTGGTACAGCTAGTATCTACATTTGTAGGGTGACCCCTGACCCTGAGCTCTGGATCTATTCCTATTTTTGTGCTATCCTTCTCTCTCCCTCGGTTTCTAATAAAGATGATGCAGGACCACTTGAGGAACTAGTGTCACTGCATCAGCGCTGTCCGGCAATTGGACAGACTTGTCCAAAGTGCGTATTTTAAACTGCCCCTCCTCCTAAAACCAATACTGTTTTATTATAGGTGGCTATGGTCCCTCCACAGCTCTCTCAAAGCATGTAAACATGTATAAAAGCTTGCACTTTTAAAACACTACTTTGATTCACTTGAGGTGTAGACCCAGAGGTGCTAGCTTCCTCTCTAGTGGATCCAGTGAGATAAGGTTTACTCCTGGACCACAAGACCTGCCCAGTAAACATGGCTGCCCAGGACCAGCAACCCGAGATCCAAAGAGAAGCTTCTGACAAAACAATAATGGAACCACAGAGGAGAAATACCAGCCGCAAACGAATCTGCAAAACGTGTAGGTGAATACAAGGGCAGTTATTCGTCCTTGCAGGAACACTCACAGTGAGACATCACCTGAACTCTGATAGCCCTTGTGAGTTTGCAGTACTACCCCTCCCCTTTTATGATAACAACAGTTCACAGACCCCTACAACATGAGACAACAAGTTGGATTTGTGACTAACTTGACCACAAAGCAGATCCCTTCCCTGGCCTCTGCCGCTACATCAAGGATCAGCATCTGAGCTCCATGGTAGCAGTTTGCAGGATTATAGGGGCATTGCCCTACTGTGTTGCTGCCCTGACACTTCCCCAGCACAGGGATACTGCCTCAAGTGAACCGAGGGATGTTCTGCTGCAGCCATTGCCATTCGCAGCCCATCTTTAGTTCCGCTGAGGCTCTTGATCATGACCAAGATGTATCGGGTCACTGAAAATCCAGACTGCATCTGCCAAGAGCTGAGATATGGGCGCTTCTCGCCCCTCAGTAGAACCAAACCCTAACCACGAGGTACAAGACCCTCCAAGAGTCAGGAATCCCAGGGTCAACTAGAAAACTCGGACCGCAGTGCTCAAGAAATCAGGTGCTGGAACGAGAATAGCTAGATGGCGACCATTTGCCCCACCAGCATCGGGTATCCTTCCAAAGACAAAATCCTGGGAAGTAATTCTGGAGGGTGAGCTACCTATGAGACCACAGATAAACGCCATTTGTAGCGCTAGTTAGTAAACTTTTTGCATGCTCAGTCGCGCACCATTGTTTGTTCTTAAAATTTGCATGTGTTTCCTCCAAATTGGACATCTGAAATAGTATCAATCTAGACCTCACTGCAGATAATTTGTTTATGCTCCAAATTGTGGAAAATCAAAACCCAATCAATTCCCGTAGATTAATGTTAGCCTGAAGGATAGGACTGGGCCATTCTTATTTATATAGCAACCAAACTATGGAAATGGAGAATACTGTCCATAAAGTCACAAATACCATATGGATTAACATTAATCTATATATTTCTATGGGAAAAGTATGCCTTGCCTTTGTGTCTAAGCTGTTTAGGGACATATCTCTTAATGGGGCGGGTATAGACTTCTGATGTTCAATGTGACATCTCAGTATAACCACATATTCAATTAGATTCATACAATTAGATAAAGTGTATTTGTCTATTAAGCATTTTTAACCTAAAACATTTGACTGGTTATGTTTATAAATAAGTTATGTTGTATTTGGTAATAACTTTAACCATATCTCTCGCTAGTCTTGTCTTCTGAACCACAGCTACCAGTGCAGAATCATGGATGGCAAGGAGTCTGGTCTAACATCTGCAGGCTTAGATGCTTACGTAGACGAGTGGCCTGCCAACCCCCATGTCAGCAGCGAGGTGTCCTCTGCTCCTCTAAGGTGAAACCGTCTGCCTTACCTAGAGATCTCTACAGGAGGGGATCTCTGTGCCTTCAGCAGAAATGTAGCAGCCATGACGATTTGCCAAGCAGATGCCGGGTTTTAAGTGTCCACTCAGCAGTTTTTTGTTTTTTAAAAACAAACTCGAATTACTATTGCTATTATTCCCTGGGGAAAATTCACAATATTTATCATATTAAATGCTCTTATGTTAGGAGACTTAGTGTCGCACTTCTGGCGTACCCAAAATAGAACAAATCTTGAGAAGACATTGTATTTTGACAAATCATTTCTTAAAGAAACATTTTTAGGTCGAGCCTATGGGAAGGCCTCTTGGAATCACTCCAGACTTCCCGAAACTTTTCCGTGTGGTTTTTCAACTTCCACACATTCTATTGGCCTTTGCGTGTGGCTTTCAAAAATGAAAGCACTCAATTGGCCAAAGGCGGGTGCATGTCCCACCTTTTCTCTACATGTTCACTCCCACGGCCTCCAGCTGTCGGGAGCGAGCAGCGGCGCGCAGGCTGCCAGCTGCATTCCTCCCTTCTCGTGGATCATGTTACAAATTAAACATAGAGCGGTCGCTTTCACTTTCGCGGCCGCGCGTGCTTGTTTTCCACACTTGTCTGTGGTTCTTTTTCATGTTCACTCCTTTATTTGTTTCTCGCACTTTTTAATTTGTCACGCTATCTCCCATTGGTTTATTTGATTGCAAGCACGTTATTTAATTAAAAGTCGTCGTCTAAAAGGCAGCGCACGCCTGCAAGGCAGGCATAGTCATGTCAGCTTAGCAGACCGCCGCAATTCCGGAGCATTACCGGTGTGTATACCATGGACACTATGCTTCCAATTCCGGAGCATTACCGGTGTGTATACCATGGCACACTACGCTTCCACTTCCGGAGCATTACCGGTGCGTATACCATGGCACACTAGGCTTTTACTGCCGGAGCATTACCCATGTGTATACCATGAACACGACGCTTCCACTTACGGAGCATTACCCGTGTGTATACCATGGCACACTACGCTTCCACTTCCGGAGCATTACCAGTGTGTATACCATGGACACTATGCTTCCACTTCCGGAGCATTACCAGTGTGTATACCATGGCACACTACGCTTCTACTTTTGAAGCATTACCGGTGTGTTTACTATGGCACACTATGCTTCCACTTCCGGAGCATTACCCGTGTGTATACCATGGCACACTAGGCTTCCACTTCCGGAGCATTACCGGTGCATATAGCATGGCACACTAGGCTTTTACTGCCGGAGCATTACCCATGTGTATACCATGGACACGACGCTTCCACTTCCGGAGCATTACCGGTGTGTATACCATGGCACACTACGCTTCCACTTCCGGAGCATTACCAGTGTGTATACCATGGACACTACGCTTCCACTTCCGGAGCATTACCAGTGTGTATACCATGGACACTACGCTTCCACTTCCGGAGCATTACCAGTGTGTATACCATGGCACACTAGGCTTTTACTTCTGGAGCATTACCCGTGTGTATACCATGGCACACTACGCTTCAACTTCCGGAGCATTGCCCATGTGTATATCATAAGACACATAATTGATGGACAGAATGCAGAACAAATCAAAACATTCACTCCCAGTCAAGAGATCTGGGTTAAATCCATCATTCTTTTGCTCACCATGCCACCCCAGTTTAGACCTGGCCATATGCAAATCAGTCTTGACCCTGTGCCTCATGGGAACAGTCCAGCCCGAACTGCCAAGCCAGGTCCTCCCTGGACCGGAAACAAGCATCCTAGGACCGGTTTCGGGGTTTCACCCCTCTTCAGCCAGGATAGCTTGATTCCAGTGGCACAGTGAGCCCAGGACCCACATCTGGGCATACCTGGTGCACTTAGGGCGAGAAAGCAAAAGAGACACAATTGATGGACGGAATGCAGAACAAATCAAAACATTCACCCCCAGTCAAGAGATCTGGGTTAAATCCATCATTCTTTTGCTCACCATGCCACCCCAGTGGGATGGGTATGCCCAGATGTGGGTCCCTTGCTCACTGTGCCACTGGATTCAAGCTAGCCTGGCTGAAGAAGGGTGACATACCCTGAAACCGGTCCCAGGATCCTTGTTTCCGGTCCAGGGAGGGCCTGGCCTGGCAGTTCGGTCTGGACTGTTCCCATGGGGTGCATGGTCAAGACTGATTTGCATAAGGCTGGGTCCAAACTGGAATGGCATGGAGAGCAAAAAAACGATGGATTTAGGCCCAGATCTCTGTACTGGGGTGAATGTATGACATTGTTCTGCATTCTGTCCATCAATTGTTCTTTTTGCATTTGTCACCCCGAGTGGGACGGGTATGCCCAGACGTGGGTCCCGTGCTTTCCATGCCACTGGAGTCAAGCTATCCTGGCTGATGAGGGCTGAAAGCCCGAAACCGGTCCTAGGATGCTTGTTTTCAGTCCAGGGAGGACCTGGCCTGGCAGTTCGGGCTGGACTGTTCCCATTGGGCGCAGGGTCAAGACTGATTTGCATAAGGCTGGGTCCAAACTGGAATGGCATGGTGAGCAAAAAAACGATGGATTTAGGCCCAGATCTCTGTACTGGGGTGAATGTATGACATTGTTCTGCATTCTGTCCATCAATTGTTCTTTTTGCATGTGTATATCATGGCACACTAGGCTTCCAATTCCGGAGCATTACCGGTGTGAATATCATGGCACCCTATGCTTCTACTTTTGGAGCATTACCGGTGTGTATACCATGGCCATTACGCTTCCACTTCCGGAACATTACCGGTGTGTTTACCATGGCACACTACATTTCCATTTTTGGAGCATTACCTTTGTGTTTATCATGGCACATTACGTTTCCACTTCCGGAGCATTACCGGTGTGTTTACCATGGCACACTATGCTTCTGAAGCATTACCGGTGTGCATACCATAGCACACTACGCTTCCACTTCCGATTACTGGAAATGCTCCACTTCCAGAGCATTACCGGTGTGTTTACCATGGCACACTACACTTTCAGTTCCGCAGCATTACCGGTGTGTATACCATGGCATACTACGCTTCCACTTCCGTAGCATTACCGGTGTGAATACCATGGGCACTATGCTTCCAATTTCGGAGCGTTACCGGTGTATACCATGGTACACTAGACTTTTAATTCCGGAGTACTACCGGTGTGTATACCATGGCACACTACACTTCCACTTCTGTAGCATTACCGGTGTGTATACCATGGCACACTACGCTTCAACGTTTGTAGCATTACCGGTGTGTTTACCATGGCACACTACGCTTCCACTTCCGGAGCATTACCGGTTTATACCGTGGCACATTAGGCTTTTACTTCTGGAGTATTACCGGTGTGTTTACCATGGCACACTATGCTTCCTATTCCGGAGCATTACCGGTTTATACCATGGTACCCTAGGCTTTTACTTACAGAGTAATACTGGTGTGTTTACCATGGCACACTATGCTTCCACTTCTGGAGCATTACCGGTGTGTATACCATGGCACACTAAGCTTCTACTTTTGGAGCATTACCGGTGTATACCATGGTACCCTAGGCTTTTACTTCCAGAGTAATACTGGTGTGTTTACCATGGCACACTACGCTTCCACTTCTGGAGCATTACCGGTGTGTATACCATAGCACACTACGCTTCCACTTCCGATTACTAAAAATGCCTCACTTGCGGAGAATTACCGGTGTGTTTACCATGGCACACTACGCTTCCAGTTCCGGAGCATTACCGGTGTGTATACCATGGCACACTATGCTTCTACTTTTGGAGCATTACCGGTGTGTATACCATGGACACTATGCTTCCAATTCCGGAGCATTACCGGTGTGTATACCATGGCACACTACGCTTCCACTTCCGGAGCATCACCAGTGTGTATACCATGGACACTATGCTTCCAATTCCGGAGCATTACCGGTGTATACCATGGTACAATAGACTTTTACTTCCTGAGTATTACCGGTGTGTATACCATGGCAGACTACGCTTCCACTTCCGGAGCATTACCAGTGTGTATACCATGGGCACTACGCTTCCACTTCCGGAGCATTACTAGTGTGTATACCATGGCACACTAGGCATTTACTTCCGGAGCATTACCCGTGTGTATACCATGGCACACTATGCTTCCACTTCCGGAGCATTACCGGTGTGTATACCATGGCACACTACGCTTCCACTTCCGGAGCATTACCGGTGTGTATACCATGGCACACTACGCTTCCACTTCCGGAGCATTACCGGTGTATACCATGGTACACTAGGCTTTTACTTCCGGAGTATTATCGGTGTCTATACCATGGCACACTATGCTTCCACTTCTGGAGCATTACCGGTGTGTATACCATGGACACTGTGCTTCCAATTCCGGAGAATTACCAGTGTGTATACCATGGCACACTACGCTTCCACTTCCGGAGCATTACCGGTGTGTATACCATGGCACACTAGGTTTTTACTGCCGGAGCATTACCCATGTGTATACCATGGACACGACGCTTCCACTTCTGGAGCATTACCGGTGTGTATACCATGGCACACTACGCTTCCACTTCCGGAGCATTACTGGTGTGTATACCATGGACACTACGCTTCCACTTCCGGAACATTACCACTGTGTATACCATGGCACACTAGGCTTTCACTTCCGGAGCATTACCGGTGTGTATATCATGGCACCCTACGCTTCTACTTTTGGAGCATTACCGGTGTGTATACCATGGCCATTACGCTTCCACTTCCGGAACATTACCGGTGTGTTTACCATGGCACACTACATTTCCACTTCCGGAGCATTACCGGTGTGTTTACCATGGCACACTATGCTTCTGAAGCATTACCGGTGTGCATACCATAGCACACTACGCTTTCACTTCCGATTACTGGAAATGCTCCACTTCCAGAGCATTACCGGTGTGTTTACCATGGCATACTACGCTTCCACTTCCGGAGCATTACCGGTGTGTATACCATGGACACTGTGCTTCCAATTCCGGAGCATTACCAGTAAATACCATGGTACACTAGACTTTTAATTCCGGAGTACTACCGGTGTGTATACCATGGCACACTACACTTCCACTTCTGGAGCATTACCGGTATGTATACCATGGCACACTACGCTTCAACTTTTGGCGCATTACCGGTGTGTTTACCATGGCACACTACGCTTCCGCTTCCGGAGCATTACCGGTTTATACCATGGCATACTAGGCTTTTACTTCCTGAGTATTACCGGTGTGTTTACCATGGCACACTATGCTTCCTATTCCGGAGCATTACCGGTGTATACCATGGTACACTAGGCTTCTACTTCCAGAGTATTACCGGTGTGTTTACCATGGCACACCACGCTTCCACTTCTGGAGAATTACCGGTGTGTATACCATGGCACGCTACGCTTCTACTTTTGGAGCATTACCGGTGTGTTTACCATAGCACACTACGCTTCCACTTCCGAATACTAAAAATGCCTCACTTCCGGAGCATTACCGGTGTGTTTACCATGGCACACTACGCTTCCAGTTCCGGAGCATTACCGGTGTGTATACCATGGACACTATGCTTCCAATTCCGGAGCATTACCGGTGTATACTATGGCACAATAGGCTTTTACTTCCTGAGTATTACCGGTGTGTATACCATGGCACACTACACTTCCACTTCCGGAGCATTACCGGTGTGTATACCATGGACACTACGCTTCCACTTCCGGAGCATTACCAGTGTGTATACCATGGCACACTAGGCATTTACTTCCGGAGCATTACCCGTGTGTATACCATGGCACATTATGCTTCCACTTCCGGAGCTTTACCGGTGTGTATACCATGGCTCACTACACTTCCACTTCCGGAGCATTACCGGTGTGTATACCATGGACACTATGCTTCCAATTCTGGAGCATGACCGGTGTATACCATGGTACACTAGGCTTTTACTTCCGGAGTATTACCGGTGTGTATACCATGGCACACTATGCTTCCACTTCTGGAGCATTACCGGTGTGTATACCATGACACACTACGCTTCTTCTTTTGGAGCATTACCGATGTGTATACCATGGACACTATGCTTTCAATTCCGGAGCATTACCAGTGTGTATACCATTGCACACTACGCTTCTACTTTTGGAGCATTACCGATGTGTATACCATGGACACTATGCTTCCAATTCTGGAGCATTACTGGTGTATACCATGGTACAATAGACTTTTACTTCAGGAGTATTACCGGTGTGTATACCATGGCACACTATGCTTCCACTTCTGGAGCATTACCGGTGTGTATACCATGGTCACTGTGCTTCCAATTTCGGAGCATTACCAGTGTGTATACCATGGCACACTACGCTTCCACTTCCGGAGCATTACCGGTGTGTATACCATGGCACACTAGGCTTTTACTGCCGGAGCATTACCCATGTGTATACCATGGACACAACACTTCCACTTCCGGAGCATTACCGGTGTGTATACCATGGACACTACGCTACCACTTCCGGAGCATTACCACTGTGTATACCATGGCACACTACTCTTCTACTTTTGGAGCATTACCGGTGTGTTTACCATAGCACACTACGCTTCGACTTCCGATTACTAAAAATGCCTCACTTCCAGAGCATTACCGGTGTGTTTACCATGGCACACTACGCTTCCAGTTCCGGAGCATTACTGGTGTGTATACCATGGACACTATGCTTCCAATTCCGGAGCATTACCGGTGTATACCATGGTACAATAGGCTTTTACTTCCTGAGTATTACCGGTGTGTATACCATGGCACACTACACTTCTACTTCCGGAGCATTACCAGTGTGTATCCCATGGACACTATGCTTCCACTTCCGGAGCATTACCGGTGTGTATACCATGGCACACTATGCATTTACTTCCGGAGCATTACCCGTGTGTATACCATGGCACACTATGCTTCCACTTCCGGAGCATTACCGGTGTGTACACCATGGCACACTACGCTTCTACTTTTGGAGCATTACCGGTGTGTTTACCATAGCACACACCGCTTCCACTTCCGTAGCATTACCGGTGTATACCATGCCACACTAGGCTTTTTCTTACGGAGTATTACCGGTGTGTTTACCATGGCACACTATGCTTCCAAAGCATTATCGGTGTGCATACCAAAGCACAATACGCTTCCACTTCCGATTACTGAAAATGCTCCACTTCCGGAGCATTACCGGTGTGTTTACCATGGCACACTACGCTTCCAGTTCCGGAACATAACCGGTGTATACCATGGTACACTAGGCTTTTACTTCCGGAGTATTACTGGTGTTTATACCATGGCACACTATGCTTCCACTTCCGGAGCATTACCGGTGTATATACCATAGCACACTACGCTTCCACTTCCGGAGCATTACCGGTGTGTATACCATGGACACTATGCTTCCAATTCCGGATCATTACCGGTGTGTATACCAAGGTACACTAGGCTTTTACTTCCGGAGCATTACCGGTGTGTATACCATGGCACACTACGCTTCCACTTCCGGAGCATTACTGGTGTCTATACCATGGCACACTACGCTTCCACTTCCAGGGCATTACCGGTGTGTATAGCATGGCACACTAGGCTTTTACTTCCGGAGCATTACCCATGTGTGTACCATGGATACTACGCTTCCACTTCCGGAGCATTATCAATGTGTATACCATGGCCGGCGAGGTACGTGGAAGTTGGTAAAAAGCAGCAATCCGTACACTCCATGGGGCTGTTCATGTAATTAATCAAACAGGAGTGCAAGCCACTGTCTCCGGTCTCTCCAGCAGCCTTAAGCAGCATCTTACACTTTCACCGTCAAAGTGCAAGATGCTGCTTAACGCTGCTGGAGGGAGCGGAGTCGGACAGTTTGACCACATACATATTCCACTCTAGTCTATTTGCTGTCGCTAGCATTGCAGCAGTCTGCTATGAACTGCTTTTCTCTGTGGTCAGTATTGAAAAGACTAATTGCATAGCAACAGCTGAATTATTGAATATGCATGTGATTGCACTTCTGCAGTACAGCCTGATTAAAAAAAAAAAACAGACCGACGTGAATAGGTTCCTTCTGTGTGAGAGGGTAATAATCGGGGCCACTGGAATTATGTGGCAGGGGAGGGCAAAATATGCAGCAGGGTTGAATAAATTATGTGGCAAGAAAAGGCAAATTACGAGGCACAATGCCGCACATTTTGTGACGGTATTACTTCATTATTTTGCCATTTTGTAAACATGCTAACACTGTCTGAGCTTTGGATTCACCTCATTAGTACCAGTGTAACACCCAAATATAGCAATAAGCAGCAGATAGGTGATCAGTCAGGCTTTGTAAAGGGCTTTCAGCAGCGCTGCAAGGAAATGCATGGGTTCTCGGATTTCCACTTCCGGCAGTGCCACATACTTCAGTCCGTGTTAAACTAGGATTGGCCCACGTGATGTGACATTACATTAAACAAATCTGTGCCTGGGCCACGGGGTGAACAACGAGGAGGAAAGATTGCGGGCTTTCTCCCCTGGTCTGTTTCCTGTTGTGAATAGATTCCATTATGTGTGGGGCATCTGCTTTTGGTGAATACCATTCCTGTGGACAAGTGCCTTCTCTGGGTTCTTAGGTCTTCACGATCTGGCTAGGGAGGAGGCTTATGAGTGGCCCTGTGGGACATTTTAAGTCATGACTATGGCCACTGCACAATATTCTAAAGGAAAACATCACAAAGTTATTGAAACATATCTGATAAGGAGCTGAAATAATCATAGCACAATAAAAATAACTCAGCTCTTCAATAAAAATGCAATGAATGGAATCATGTTATGTGTTCTGGAGTATTAATGTTCTTTCCAAATTAGTTATGAGATTTAATTAAAAAACGTAATTTATGAATTTCAATTTTTTGTTGTATAATTTTATAGCCTGCTTGCAGAGCGAACACATTCATATGAGTTACCATGCTACAAAATCACTACGGATAACAGAAATATTTGCAGTGCGCAACACAAATGCTCAAATAATAATACAACATTTGGGGGAAAGATGGGGCCCTGAGATGTACAGTACCTTATAGGGTGCCCTACTGCCTTTTAATGTTTATTCCTTGCTATCTCGTGTCCAGCCTGACAAATCACAATAATTTTTAATTTCTCAGTAGATTTCATTTCTAAAGGTATATAATTAAATAAAGAAATATGTGAGGTACTCAGCATTGTAATCTCAAAGTCTGTTATGATATATACACACATACATCCCACCAACACACATCATATCACAACTCACCACTACATTCCACACCATGCCAGTGCCCTTACGTCACTACACTAAGCACAACTTGCACACAAACTTTACAGTACTAAACACAGCATCTACATTGCTCTACAACATACCTTAAAAACATTGCCAATATCTCTGGCTAAACACTTATAAGGTCCCAAAGGCGAGACCTATTGGCTATGCCAATGCGTGTTATCATTCCCTTGAATTTTATATTCTTCAGTGTGTTCCTGCATAAATTAATAAGTAAGCAATACAAATTAATGAGTTTCAGAAGCTTGTAAGCACCTCCAAACCCGATCTTCATCTCACACTTGACCCCTGTTATAACCAGCATAGCAACAAATAATTATGAACCACAGAACTGTTGTATAATAGAATTTTATCGGGAAATGTGAATGAATTATGGTGCCGCTTACAGAAAAATTGTTGGTGACAGAAAATGGAATATGCATGAGCAAGCAGAACATATAGAAGACTGGAGAGCTAAACTCTTCTTAAACAGTTATTTAATGTTATGTTGAAAATAATTATACATTGGAACAAAGATTGGTACTGGTGGCATAGATGACATGAAAGCTGTTGCACATCAGCTATGAATTATTCCTGCACACACATGGTAGAGCTAACAAAAAAAGTTGTGATTGCTAACCTTATCGAAGCACCATATTTCTAAGAACTACAGAAGGACAGTCTCACAGTCACTCCCAAAACTTTTTTTTATCACTAACGTTCATCTTGATCTTTGAAGCACCTTAGGGACTTTAAGTTTGTTTAGAAACATTTCCATCCCATCAGGTCATGGTGAAGCTGGATTAAAAAATGCCTCTTTATGAGAGGCTGGGGCTAAGAAGGTTCATTCAGACACACATCAGGGTGATGTAGGATTTTGCTTGAGTCATCACTCGAATACATGCATTACAAATACAGTACAGTCCAAATCAGTATTAACTTTATTTGATCAAAATAAATAGCCCATAAAAGTACAATAAAAAACAAAGGACTACATTAAAAAACAGTTAATATCCACAAGAATCTATAACAGATCATAATAAGGCAATTCATATAAAAAGGCATTCACGCCTTGGCATCCTATGAGTATAGCACATAGTCAGATTCGATACACAAAAAAGAGAAGGAGAACAAAAACCTCAAAAGGATCCGCCATGCACTTGTCTGAGAATGTCTGAGATGTACTAAGAGAGACGCCAGTATGCCAGCTCTACACAGATGTAAAGTGAGACCAAGGCATACTCACAAAGGCAACCCTCTTGGCGGGTTTAATCAGAGATCCGCAACACCAAAGTTAAAGACCACATGCTCACACCTCAACACATAAAAGGAAGGAGGAGGGCTCCACCATATGGAGTGAGAAGGGCTAGGGAGGGCTACACCAGAGCGGCCCGCTAAAATGCTAAGAGTGCAAGACATGAAAAATTGATAAGACGTGGTAAAAATGATCAATTAACAGAACACAAAACTGGTAGCCTTAATAAAATTGTAAAAAGTGCAAAGCTGCTGTGCAAGAGACCCTGCCCACAGATATGATGGCGTGAGCATGGCAAAGAAGAGGGAGATCCACACACTGGGCCAACACACAACTGCATCATCATGTGGTCCAGAATCATTGATCAATAAAAGGCCCGGAGGTGACTTCCCTTGTAGCCCCCTGATTCCTCCTAATCTTTATTACCGCTCTAAGGTAGGTATAAACAGTTGCAACAATTTTGTTAGATGATAGACGTTGTAGGAGATAAAGTGCCTGCATGCAATGTCTTTGGGAAAGTTTGTTCAAAAGAAGTTTAATGGTATGTGATCCTCGTAGGGCATAAAAACTACAAAACAAATTACATGTAGAGTGCTTTATAGAGAGATCGTACCACTGGGACAGGCATCCAAGTTACACCCATAGTTGTTACAATAAGGGAATACCACTAGTGGGAGTCTAAACCTCAAAAGGAGGGCCTCCGTAAGAAGCCACTAGCGATGGAATGGGATACCCCAATGGAAGCTTTCACAAACGTGGAGCTACCGGTCACATAAGAAGTACCACTTGTGTCCTTATTAACACACACAGCAGCACAATTAGCCCTTCGCCCTGAATCGGAGATAGACATGAAAACATAAAGATGTGCAAAAAGTAACAGGGCACACATCTACTCCCCCTCCCAAACACATTTCCCTCCGGTCACAAGGGATCCCAGCCCCTGGCCTACAAGGAGGTCACAGTAAATTAGGAACAAGCATTTGCAATGCAATAGGTCTCGCAGTTACACGAGTTTAAGCTATTGGCATTGTAAATGACAATGCCTTTTATGTATGTTTTTAAAACGAAAACAAAAATAAAAGGCATTGTTATTTGCAATGTCAATAGCTCAAACTCGCGTAAATGCGAGACCTATTGCATTGCAAACACAGGCACAATAATGCACATACAGAGACAAAGATGCACACATAGAGACAATGTTGCACACATAGAGATAGAGATATACACACAAACACAGTGATGCACACACAGACACAGTGATGCACAGACAGAGACAGTGATGCACAAACACACACAGTGATGCTCACACACACACACAATGATGCACACACAGACACAATGATGCACACACAGAAACAATGCTGCACACACAGAGACAATGATGCACACACAGAGATATTGATGTACACTCCAAAACAGTAACACACTAAAGATGCACACACAGAGACAGTGATGCACCAGAGATGCACAAAGGCAGTAATGTATACACCGAGACAATTATATAGACACAGAGACAAAGATGCACACACAGAATGCTGCACACACAGAGACAGAGACGCACACACAGAGACAATGATACACATATAAAGACAGAGATGCACACACATACAGAGTGATGCACACACATGACAGTGATGTAGAAACTGAGACAAAGACACATACAAAAACAGTAATACACAGACAGACACGCACATGCAAAGACAGAGACGCACATGCAAAGACAGAGACGCACAAGCAAAACATACACACACAGAAAGAAGTGCACACACAGACACAAAGGGGTACACACACAGACAGAGGAGCACATAGACAAACAGAGACACACACAGAGATGCACACACAAAAACAAAGATGCCAGACAAAATGTAGAAAAAGAAAAGCGTGTTACTTTTTGTAAATTATAACTAAAACTTAAAGTACTTTTTTTATTGAAATGTAGACCCTGCAGTGTATTTTCTTACTCCTAACCAATGTATATAAGCAATGCTTGTATGTGTTTCATTCGATATGTTGTATTTTATACATTAGTATTTATCTGTTGCACTGTATTTTGTAACTTGTAAGGCGAGTGGCAACAGTGTACGTGTTTGCATACTATTGCTATACATCTGTTAGTTTGTTTCTTGTAAACAAGTCGTGCCAGTGCGAAAAACAACCCCAGGCCTTGTTTAAAGTATGTAGATAACAACTAATAGTGGGAGGGCAGGGTGGAAGTATGGTAATGGGAGACGTCTGTAGCACAGAGGAAATAAGAGAAGTGAGAAAAACAAAACAAATGGTACAACTACTTTCACACTAAGCAAGTTAAAGGCGTTTTACGCTTTTTTACTGTATACTTTTTCCGTTTCTTTAGCTTTTTTATATTGACATTTATTGGCTATAATATATAGATTTCTACACTAAGTAGTGTGTCTATTTGTGTGTTACATACATGCGGAGGAGGCCAAACAAAAAAATATAGAACTAATCCAAACACTAGTGTCTAGAAAATGTGCGAGTGTATGTACAGGATACATTTATGCATTACCCCTGCCCTCTCTGATGGTAATTAACAATTGCGTTACAGAGAAACTAAACTTTAGCGGGAGTTTGGAAACAAGAGTGAACACCCTAAGCTCATTAGATATGCGGCGCGGGGGGAGGGGGTTGGGGGGGCATCCACTGGCTGTTTGTGTGAGGAGTCCGAGCACAAGGCAGGCGCTGCGGCGCTCGAGCGGGCTGACACAAACGGCAACTGTAAAGAAACTGTGTGTCAGCCGCAGCAAGACTGTGCACACTGTACAGGTTGACGAATTCCCAGAAACGAAAAACTCGCAACACTAAAGCCACTGCGCATAACGATATTAATTTCAGAGCTGTAAAAAGTGGGTATTTTTATACATTCACCAATTTAGTGCGCGCACTATATCCACTTCAAAAGGGGAATGCTGCGTGGGCCCTGCTGCAAGTCGAACTTATTGTCTTAACTGTTTGTACAACATGCTAACTGCCCATATCGAGCTATTATGGATAATCTAAGCAATAACATTAATAACAGCAAGGAATCTAACAATAACATCCGTAATTATTGTTAGCATTATTTCAATTGGAAACATTTTAGGATTTTTTGTGTTGCTAGCAGAAATCTTGCATTTTGGTTGATAGCATTCTTTAATAATGTTTGTAGTAAACCCCCAAAAAACATCCCGCCACCAATACGAAGCTTTCCCACTAAATTGCGTAAACAACAGCGGTGTAATCGTGACAGCATTATTGTACAAGACGGCGTTTATTTCATTAGCGCATAGATAGAAACAACAACAAAGCAAAACCGGTGGTGCGCGCGCACCACAGAGGAGCGGGGGGAAAGGGAGCGCGGCAGCGAGGCGAACGCGCGCTGCTGCGCGTGCTAGACACCGGTGGGAATGGGCGGGGCAAAGGCGGGGCATGCGCCCGCCTTTGCCCAATTGCGTGCTGTATTTTTTAACAAAAAGAACGCTAAATCCAATGGCATCCTGCAAAAGCAAAACCACACGCACGAGCGTGTGGTTAGCTTTCTGAAGCCCATACAAGAGGTCTCGCACTGTGCCAGCAGTGCTGCGCACTACAACGCTAGGCGCGAGACCTAAAAACGGCAAACCTGCACACTATCCAAAGGACAAGAATACAGACAATGTCAGTCCACATACGCTGCAGAAACGTGTGGGGCCACCAGTGGGTAAGGGGGATGGAGGTGGGAATAAAAGGGAGTTATTAAAGTTTTCTTAAAATTCAACTGTACAATGCGGTTACTGTTCAAATTAACAAAATGCAACATGTATGTCTTCTCCTTTCCTTTAAAATATAGGCATTGTAAACACGATAGTAACTGTTTTCTTCTTACTACGACAAATGACTGTCCTTGTAGACAAGTAAGCCCATTGGGCCTGGTCGGCCAAATAGTGTATACCAACTGTAACAATGCCACAAGCAGAATGTATTTGAGAAATGGCAATAAAGTTTGTTTAAAAAAATAAATAAAAAAGGAGGATGTTCTGGGAATATTGGGCGTTAAGTAGCAAAAATGGCTGCAGGCCATCAGGCGAGGCCAGCGAGATATAAGATATGAACGAGGGCATGGCTCTAACTTTATCCCACCTTGCTGCCCGAAGATTAGCGTAACACATGTCCTTTATTAAGGGACAGGAGGGATGACTGGTTATCAATCAACTCTGGTCTAGACAGAGCCAAGGGCATATCTCTAATCTCCCACAACAACGGGATTTCAAGGCCCGATCCAATGACTGGCAATCTTCGATGATTGCTCTATTTAGTGTCAGTGCCTCATTGGATCAGACTCTTCGCCACAGCATAAGGGGGCAGGTCCGTATTTTGTCCTCTAAGGGGATTAACCCCAACTGATTAAAACAGATACAAGTGGAGGTGCATTGGGGGAGGAAGGCAGGCGAAGTGCAAACCTGTTTTCAGTTTGCTGTAGCCCTGTTGCTTTATTGAGGCTCCAGACTCCGGCGCCATAAGTAGCCACGCTTATGCAGTTCGCCTGGTAGATCACAAGCATATGATGTACAGGTCTCCTTCCAAATTTAGCAGCAAAGCAAAAGAGGGCGTTGGTGCTCCGCGCAAACTCCCTATTTCTGGTCTCAACTGCTGATGCCAGGACCCAGAGTTGCTGAACACAAGCCCAAGATAACTGATATTATTTGTAGATTAAATAAGATGGAGTGCAGAACTTTTTTAGTTTAACCACACGTTTAGGGCTACAAGACATAACGAAGGCTTTGCTAATATTAACCTTGAGTTTCAACCCCTCAATAAAGGTGGAGAATTGGTGTAAAAGGTGCTGCAACGCTAGGGGGGTACATAAGGACAGTGTAGTCTGCATACAGCAGAGCTGGGATGGGGCACTGACCGATCTGGGGCAAGTCTCTGCACGTTTGGACCACGGCCCTCTCCAAATGATTGATGTAAAGTGTGAAGACGAAAAGTGCAAGGACACAATATTGCCTTACCCCCCTGGGAACACCAAAGGTCTCCGAGCAATCCCCCCCAGGGCCAAACCTCACTGATGCACTAGCGTCCCAATAAATCTCAATGCTTTCAGACTTAAAGGCTCTGTTCTGGGCAGACCTTGGGCTTTCAGAATGCTCTTCGCTACTATAGATGGAGAATTAGCTCCAGGTCATATTAGGCCAAGTGTTGGTTAGAGTCAGGGAATCAGTCTTGATGACAGGACTTATAATAGCTGTCGAACACCAAGTTCAGCTGTGTGATTGGCACATAGATAGGAGTCAAAGAAATGTGAATTGAAAATGCCAATTCTATTACCGAAGCACACTGGGATAACTGGAGGACAGGATTCACAGAGTACCGGAGAGACACATGAAGACTGGAGCTTTCAAGGGAAAGATGAAAAGTCTGTCTGGCTGTTTTCTTCCAAGCTCTCCAAGCACTCACGTTTGAGGTTTACCTCCTGTCTGTATTTCAGTTTTGTAAGGAATCAGCATGCGCACCTACAATCCAAGCTCTTCTGAATGTCCCCCGCACACTTTATAGATCCTAGTGCAGCTTAATCTGGCAGCAGTCATCTATAAATCTTCAAGGGAAGCTGAGAGGCATATAGTTGAGACCAGTGATATGCGTAACTCATCACTATGGTCATCTTATCATCTTCTTCCATCTGCCTTTGGAGATGGGAGTTAGTCTCATGTCTTGGGTGACATCTGATAATTAGAGTAGCCTCATGAAAGGGATTCAGAATTTGCTGTAGGAGGCAAGACGAAGGCCACCTCTTCTGTTCCTTTGGAAGAACAGTGCAATGACCTATTTCATAATCTTTCTAGTCCGGAATGTCATTAAAGGATTTTATCTTGTGCTAATCCTGGAGGTGTGAATCAATATGTACAGACCAATCACTTCAAGTTGGAGAGTTTGCAGCAAATTATTCTTCGAACCTAATGGTCAATTCTTAACATCAAGGATTTGATGAATGCTTACCAGATGTCACTAGAGGCACTAGAGTCTGAGTTTTGACTTCCAATGCAGCCAGGTCCATCCTTTTGGACTGAAATCAACATCAAAAATATGTACAAAGGGGGCGTGGCCTTGTGCAGCTAGCATGGCGGACGCAGCTTGAGCGAGCTCCGTGCGCCCACCGGTCAAAATCTGACTTTAATCCTAATACACCCGAACTTGGAGCAGTTCATCCGTATCGCCTACGACGGTGGATCCTATTGATGTGCGGCTGTGGGGTCTGTGACGGATTCCGCCACGGGATTGTTGCCAAACGCACGTTTTGAATGGGCGAGTTGCAGATGAGGAGCGGCGCCTTCCTGCCTTCCGCCTGATCGGATTGTCGCGGCTGGAACCAGTGCCTGGATCGGGTTGGGAACCCGGGGCGAGGTGAGCGGGGGCGTCTGGGGGGGCCGGGCGGATGGGGCCGGTGGCGTGCTTCCTCGCCTGAGGGGTTCTGGGCGGGGCTCTTGGCCGTGGGTTTGTGCCTGGGCTGCCGGGAGCCCATCGGCCCATCCCGACTCTGGGCCGTGGCCGCGGGGCTCACCTAGGCCTGGGTGCCGTCCTGTGCTGAGATCTTGTTGCCCGGGGCCCTAGGGTCGCTTTGCCGTGCCTGCGGGGCCTACCCGGCGCCATTCGCCACTGCGCGTCCCCGTGGACTTGCTCGAATACCGGAGCTGGGGTGGGGCCGGCCACATTGAGGCGAATTCTCTCTTGCCGCAACCAAGGCGTGTGAGGTGCGGGACGCCTGGGCCGGTTTGTGACCTTGGGGCGGGCCTTGGAGCCTGAGCCTGGGCCTGGGACCGGAGCCTTGGTGTGTGACCCCTGCCTTATTGGCCTGCCGCAACAAAGGGACACTTCATTAAACGCAGCCGGGGCATGTGAGGTACTGGACGCCCGGACCTATCTGACATCTTGGGGCGGGCCCCAGCGCCTGGACCTGGGACCTGGGGCCCAGCGTGAAACTCCTGCCCTGTTTTCCTTGGTCTATTGCATTGAGGAGCCACTAAATTTGGTGCAGTCAGGGCGTGTGAGGTGCGGGGCGCCCGGGCCTGCTTGGAGGTTTGTGGTGGGCCTTGGAGCCAGGGCCTGGGGCCGGGCCCTTGCCATGCAGTTCCTGCCTTATACCCTTTGCCCTCCCCTCGGCGCCTAGTGCCCCAGATCCGGTTCGTCACCGCTCTCTCCACTCTGCAGCTCTGGTGTACGGTCCTGTGGGGAGACGGGCTCCGGTGGACATCACAACGATGTTGTGCCCTGGGCCCCGTATCGTCGGAGGAGCGGCTGCCCTGGAATACAAGGGTGTCGGGGGTCTGCCGTGTGCTGGTGGTCCGGCAAGTTAGGTTCCTCTAGGGGGCCTGCTTGGCTGCCCACTGGTGGTTGCAGAGGCGGCCGGATTAGTCCCGGTGCGGAGGCGGTCAGATTAGTCCCGGTGCGGCTTGCGGCCTAGGTGGGCAGATTCCGTGAGGGCCGGCCGCGGTGTGTCTCCTGTACATTCCCCTAAGGAGGCTGGCTGGTGCCCTGTGACTGTGTATCGCCTCTTTGGCCCGAGTTTTACCCCAGTGACAAGCAGCACAATAACCCGACAGCACCGCGATGGGAAAGGATAAGCCTGGCGCTGCGGGCCCAAAGCAGAGTACCCTGGACCAGTTTGTCGCGTCCTCCAGAGGGGGCGCTCCACCGGCCCCTGTACCGTACAATGCGGCCCTATTGGCAGCTCTTACAAATGCGAGGGACACATTGGAGGCCAAGATCGTGGCAGTGGGCGCCGAGGTCTCGTTCCTGCGACAGGACCTGAGAAAGGCTGTGGACCGCATCACCGAGGCAGAGGCGCGGGTGACGTCTGTGGAGGATACTGTGCAGACCCTCCAACATCAGGTCAATAAATTGACGGTGATTACTAAAGAACTTGCTGCTCGCACCGAGGATGCGGAAGGCCGCGCGAGACGCAACAACCTCCGCTTTGTGGGATTCCCGGAGGGCTGCGAGGGAGGCTCCATGAACCACTTTCTCACCTCCTGGCTTACAGACTTACTGCCCGCAGACAAGCTCTCCTCATCCTTTGTAGTCGAAAGGGCCCACCGGGCACTCACGAGAAAACCACCACCCGGAGAAAACCCGCGGCCTGTCATCGACAAGCTGCTGAATTACACGGACAGAGACGCTGTGCTGCAGTACGCCAGGATGAACAAGGATAGGCTAATGTATGACTCCAGGCCCATCATGATTTTCCCAGATTACACCCGTCTGGTGCAACAGCAAAGACAGTCCTTCACAGCGGCAAAGAGGCGACTGCGTGAGCTCAATCTCTCCTACATGCTTTTATACCCTGCTAGACTCCGGGTGGTCTTTAACTGTAAAACATTATTTTTTGATACGCCTGAAGCAGTCTTTGCCTGGGCCGACAAAAGGGCCCACCTGAAGCCACACTCCCCGCCGCCGTTGGAATCGGACTCCTCTAGGGGCTCTCAGCGGAATAGACAGCGCAGGACGAAATCAAAAAGACAACACCGCTCTGGTTCCGACCGTCGATCTTCCAGCCCCGAACAAGCAACTTGACGCAGTTGTGATCAGTGATTCTTTCAGTTGTATGATTATGTATGCTCACGGGCTGGGCACTTCCTGAACATTTGCTCCGAGTTGGGGTAGACGCTCTTCACGTTGGCTGATTTGCACGGTCACTAGCCCCCCACGGTTTATGTTACACTGGAAGGGTGGGATCCATTGGGGGGGGTCCCTGGGATCCGGGGTTGGGGTCCTGGGTACTCCTCACCGCGACAGATGCTCCTTGTTGTTGGCAGTATCGGGTGGTGGGTGGGGGGTCATTGGTGGGGGGTGGTTTCGGGGTAACAAAGTTAAGTTACTAGTTGTTTACATACGCAGACACTTCTCTCATTCCCCATTAGGCAAACCAGTATGTTTAGATCCAGACTAGATCTATGGCTTCTCACGCAAAGGTCTCCCATCTGGGCGAACTGACGTGGTAACGTGGAATGTACGGGGACTCCTTAATAAAGTCAAGCGGGGGCCGTTTTACAGCAAGCCAAACGGTACGGAGCTGACATTCTGCTCTTGCAAGAGACACATCTCCTTGGCAATAAGGCCCCTTGCCTAGCGCGATTCGGGTTCCGCCAGGTATATCATGCGGGCTTCACCAGGGGCTCCCGCGGGACTGCCATTCTTATCCATGGTCGTGTTCCCTTCCTTCATAAGAAACATTGGTTGGATCCTGGGGGCAGGTATGTCTTACTGACAGGTACGCTCTATGGTGAGTCGATCACATTCGGTAGCGTGTATGCTCCTCCGCCCCTTGGGACAACGTTCGTAGAAACCCTGACTAGATTGTGGGGTGACCTGCCCGAGGCACTGTCCCTCATGGGTGGTGACTGGAACGATACCATGACGCCACTGGACAGGAGACGGAGCCCAGGGGCCGCTGCCCCTCTCGGCCCCTCTAAGTTGTCGTCGCTGGCGGGGACATTGGGTTGGGCTGATGTCTGGCGGGAATATCATCCGGCCGAGTTAGGTTTTACAATTCTATCAGCGGTACATGGCTCAGTATCTCGCCTAGATTATTTGTTATGTCCGCAGATTTACTCAGGCCGCGCATCTTCCGAGAGGGTTGTCGGATCACTCTCCAGTTTCTGTGACGCTCCTCTCAGGAGTCCAAAGGCCCCCGCTTAGATGGAGGATGTCTCCGTGGCACCTGCGTGCCCCTGATTATCAAGAGTGTCTCCACGCAGCGATCCAAGAGTATTTTATGTTCAATACTGATTCCGCCCCCTCCAAAGTGACCCTATGGGAAGCCCTGAAACCCACCGTTAGAGGGGTAGACATCAGCTATAGGACACATGAGAAACGCAAGTGCTCCGCTCAGCGCACTGACCTAGAGACCCAGTGCGCCTCCCTAGAGGCACGATACTCGAACGAGCCCACCCAGACTATTCGGAGAAACCTGTCCATAGCGCAACAACAGCTAAATCATCACCTTACAGAGGAAGCGAAGGAAATTTGGTTGGCATCCCAATATCAAATCTATCAGTGGGGAGATAAATCCTGCAAAATGCTGCATAGACTCTGTCAGGCACGGCAGGCCCCGGCCACGGTCCCAGCCATTAGGAGTGGGGAGGGTGTCCTGTATACTTCTCCCGAGGAAGTGGTAAAGTAATTCGCTCACCATTTCTCTACACTATACACCCGGCAGGAGCAGATCTCGGGCGACCTCATCGCTGAGTTCCTGCGGGATATCCCCCCCCAGCGACTCTCTGCTCAGATGCGAGATCAATTAGACGTCCCCATTACGGTCGACGAACTGTCGGCTGCATTGCATGCGATGCGCCCAGGCCGGGCCCAGGGCCCAACGGGTTCCCCATGGAGTTTCTTCGCTCTCACGCGACCACACTGGGCCCACACCTGTTAGAATCGATTCACGAGGCCCTCGAGCAACAGATACTACCTCGAGACTGGCGCCAAGCCGAAATAGTCCTCTTTTTAAAACCCGGCCGCCCACCAGAAGACCCGTCCTCATATCGCCCTATTTCCCTCATCAATTTTGAATCCAAAGTGCTGGGGAAAGTTCTTGCGGACCGCTTGCGGTCCTGCATTCAGGACTTGGTCCATTTAGACCAGTCGGGTTTTATGCCGCACCGGGCCACCCGGCACAACATCCGCCGTGTCCACAATGCAATGGCCAAGGCTCCGGAATTGGGCCGCCCCGTGGCCTTACTCTTGGCGGACATAGACAAGGCCTTTGACTCCCTCAGTTGGGAGTACTTATTCCAACTCCTAGGGGCGATCAATTTAGGACCACGTTTTCTAGCATACGTACGCTTACTTTATACCGACCCAATGGCCTCCGTCCACATCGCTGGTCACCGCTCTCCTTTTTTTCCATTGGTAGGGGTACGCGGCAGGGCTGCCCCTTGTCCCCTCTCCTCTTTGCCCTGGCGGTCGAGCCTCTCACGGCATGGGTCCGTAGTGACCCAGTGCTCAGAGGCTTCAATTGGCCTGGGTCGCAGCCGGACCGCATTGCTTTGTACGCGGACGATGTATTGTTTTTCATGACCGACCCCTGGATCTCGGGTCCACGTATATTGCAAATTCTCCGGGTTTTCGGTCAAAATACCGGGCTCCACACTAACCCTGCCAAATCGGTGTTATTCCCAGTGTGTGGACACCAGGGCAGGACTACGTGGGCATCCCAACTAAAACATGCCACGGACAGCTTCCTATATCTGGGTGTGTTTATATGCCCTTGCCCGCAGACTTCATGGGCCCGTAATATCAACCCGCTCCTTGCCAACCCCCGCGAGGAGACCTCTATTTGGTCCTCCCTCCCTCTCTCGCTCTATGGACGGTCACCATTTTCAAAATGGTCTCACTCCCTAGGATGCTTTACCGTCTGCAGAACTTTCCATATCATATTCAACGGGCGTGGTTTGCACAACTCAACGCCATTCATAATAAGTTTTTATGGGGGGGGGGGGCGGTTCGGGTAGCATTACAGACATGTGCACAATCCACTTATTGTGGGGGCATTTCTGCTGCCGATGTCTACTCCTATTACGTGGCAGCCCACCTCCTAATCATAAACGAGTGGTGGTACAATTCACCTACGCACCCGGCATTCGCGGTGGAGCATGCGACCATGGAGAGGACCCCCCTCTTGCGACTACTCTATGGCGCGCAGAAACTTGACTTCTTGCCACACGCCTGTCAAACAACGATCAGGTTATGGCGGTACACCGTCCGACGCATGGGATGGAACATGCGGTTGATGCAGGCAACGCCGTTATGGCATGGTAATTATTTACGCCAAGTGCCTGCATTGAAGGGGTTCCGCTAATGGGATCTGATCGGTATCTCCACACTGGGTGACATCATGCGAGGCACAGTCCTTAAATCCTTCCAACAACTGCAGGAGGAGTTTCACCTACACAAAACCCAGTTCTATAAATATCTTCAATTGCGTCACGCTTTGGCCCCCGCACTTGTAAATCTTGCTGACCTCCCTGAATTTCATCCACTTGAAGGCCGCCTCCTTAAGGACGATCTTGGTGCACACAGAATACGACAAATATACCAGACATTGACAATGCATTCCACCACAACACTACATAGAGCGAGGAAGGTGTGGCAGGACGATATCCCTGACCTGACGGACGATGACTGGGCGGAGGCGATTGCTAGCCCGCGCAGCGCCGCAGTAGCCTCCAGATACCGTCTTATTCAGTTCAAATATGTGCATCGCGTGTATTACACCCGCCTCCGGCTCTGGAAGATGGGAGTTGTGCCATCCCCCATATGCTTGCGATGCGAGAGGGAGGAGGGGACGTTCCTCCACACTGTGTGGAATTGCTCAGCATTACAGCCTTTTTGGCGCAGGGTGTCGTCGTGCCTTGGAGAGGTATTATCCTGGGACCTGCCGTATGATCCCCGATTGTTCTTACTCCATAGTACAGAGGACATCGGAGGGAATCGATATAAGCAACACCTATTGTTCTTAGCCCTTACGATTGCCAAATGAGGCATAGCCCAGTTATGGAAGGGTACCTCGCCACCGACGATTGGGAAATGGCGACAGGAGCTCGATAAATATATGGGTGCGGAGATGGCTGTGTTCCAAGCGAGGGGCTGTCCCTTAAAACATAGAAAGATATGGTCTCGGTGGGCCACATACCGCGGCATTGATCTCCCCCCTCTACCTTCACAAACCCCATAGCATCAGTCTCATGAGAAGTTTGTGGGTCCAAATGTATGATATACCATTTCCTTTCTTAGTCATATGTGTGTATTGACTTTAGCTCATCATTGCCGGGGGTGTGGGGAAGTCTGCGTACAGTTCTTAGTTTGTTTTCTTTTGTTTTGTAGACAAACTGTACCCATTAATGTCTTCAATGCTGCTCTCCCTTTGATATTTTGTTATCAAGTGGATTATGCTGGGCTCTCGCCCGAGTGGTACTGTGAAAATCTCAATAAAATATGTTATCAAAAAAGAAATATGTACAAAGACTTTGCCTCCAGTTGTGGCTCTTTTTGTGGCCTATTCTTTAATTCATACCCAGGTCATTGGCTTCTCCTTGCTCCCTCTCTGGACATGGTCTCTTTAGAAAGGTCCAATGCATAGAGCACTTTCCAGAGATTCAGATTCATGCTGAATTGGAGAAATTGTTGCTGACCACTGAACAGCATGTCTGCTTCACTGGTGCAAGACTCCACATAGACCTGGCAGCAATCATTATTCTGGAAAATTGGTCTCTATGCCGCTGGTTTCTTCTCTACAATCTCCATCCACAACAAGAATCTCTGGCATAACAATACCTATGCATTCAGAGATGGCTGCATGTGTGTTTGCTATTTCCTAGGCTCATTTTGACATATACCCCTTCGTGTTCAATTTCCATGCACATCAGCTGCTGAGTTCCTAGGTGAGGTCTTCAGTGATGGTTGTCTCTAAAATGATGGGCAATACTGTAGATGAGGTCTCCATGAACAGACATCTATAAAAAAGGTACAGGTTTCTGGTTGACTTCAGATCCTAGGAACAGATATGGTCATAACACTTTGGTGTGTCATATTCAAGCACATATTTGGAGTGTTGAAAAGAGGCACGTAGACAGACTCAGAGAAGTCTTTCCTTTGCCTCCGGACATATGCCCTTTCCAAATATATTTAGGAGACTGATGCTGCTGGACCAGGCAGCATGTCCAAAATGTGGATAACCGCGAGCTTCTGATCTCATTCTTTAACTCAGTGACAGGGAAATGCATAGTGTTGGAATGGAAAAGTCCTCTGCATGGTAATGGAAGTGTCCCTCTGCCCTAAGTGCCCAACTGTACTGATGTCTGGATCCCTAATGCTGATTTTGGTTGTCATGGTCGAACATAGATCGTGCGTGTGTGCCATGGCATAGGCCTGTCTACTGGATAGCAGCTTGTTAGACCGGAAAGGGTGCCCAAAGTGCTACCTTTATAGTAGTGGGAGGCTACTGCCTTCACTAGGAGTTAAGCAGCACAAGCGTGGTGGGGGCAGCATACCGTATAGTGATCAGTAGGAGTGAACAGGTCCTTTTTAACCCGTGTCACTGGAAGAATGCCTACAGGCTCATCACTTTTTAATGTTCCACTGCTTTGTTGCATAGCTCATCCTTGGTCTACTTCTGGTTGGTGTGAAGTGCTGCGCTGCGTAGAAGTGGTGTATCTGCGCTGGGGGTATGTGTTGCCTGGGGAGGGTGCCATATTGGGACAATGCAGTACTGAGTAGTGCGTGCATGGTGTTTGCATATGCTGAAGTACATGTGCCTGAGAGCTGTACAGTATCTGAAGGATGTAATGCTGTGCAATTTGTGCAGGATGAGTGCATGTGCTGGGTGTATGTGTACCTGTGAGTGGTATAATACATGAAGGGTGCAGAGTGTGCATGATAGGTGCATGTGCTAGTTCTATGTGTGACCACAAAAATTGTCATCTGCCAAGCAGCCAGATGAGCTGTATAAGGAGGGGGATCTCTGCGAGACTTCTGCAAATGACCAGGATTGGGGGCCAAGGCTCCTAATATCCCTGCTAGGTGAGGAAACATCACCCAGGAAATCCAAGGCCACCTACCCTGCAGACTGGAGCACCAGCACCTGCCGGCTTGCCAAGACCAGTGTGCCCTGTGATGAACAGGAGAGAGTTGGACGGGGCAACAGGGAGTCCCTGTAGAGTGGACTCCCTGGGCGAGGTGTGAGGAAACAGCTGCTGCACTCTTCGGGTCGTTGCCCATGTGCAGGATTGAGTCGGAAACCACTGTATGCCAGGAAAGGGCTGACATGAAGATAGCTGTGTGAAAGACTGCCGTATGGTAGGGGTAAGTCGTGTGCTGTAGCTGTGAAGTGACCCCGTATGCCTGGAAGGGCTGCCATGGTAAAGACTGCCTTGTGATAAGGGATGAAGCCTTGTACAGTGGGGGTGTGGCAACCCCATATGACACGAGGGGCCGCTGTGGATAACTTTGATTGTTTGATCGGGTAAGAGCATGTGTACAGCAAGCAATCACGACCCTGTGTATTGGAGGAGGTCACCAGAAGCGCAATGGACTGCAACTTGTTCTACTCAGTTGGATAGATGAGGACACCATGGGAGCACTATCATCCAAGTGTGGAACCAAAAACAGGATTGTCATAGGCATCCCTCCCATCGGGAGCATGTGAATACTTACCCCGCAGTAGAAGCTGCATGAAACCTCCAATTGCTGCAGGCCTGTGACCGTGAGGGAGAGAGCCTGCACCCACCGAATGCAGCCACTGAGTCTGTGTGTAGCCGACTTACCTGATTTTGACTGGAGCCACAGCAAACGCCTGTGGATGGAGGCACACTCCAGTACTCTGAACGCTTCCATCCTGCTGGGGAAGACTTGTTGGGGAACTTGCTGCTAAATCAAGCACATGTGTGCAGGAACACTGTTTTAGTGGACTCTTGAGACTCAGACTACTAGTGGGGCATACTCTGGATGATACCATTAGTGAATGGGGAATAGCCACCATTGCAAATGCAAGTAGTGAGAGGGACAGGGAATCCCAAAGTAGACACTAGAACCCTGACCTCAGGGGAGGAGTGTGTAGTTGTTTGTGAATGTCGTATTCTTCCTTTGTGTGGTTACTGGTAGAAATAAAATACTTCTCTTTTTTCCTAAAATGAGTATTTGGCTAGACAATGATTTATTGCTGCTGCTGCTGCGTGCACCTTGAGTTGTGAGCCCATGATTACTAATCTGTATCCACACCTTCAGCCCCCCCTCCCCCCTTCACCCCCCACCCACGGGAGGGAGACTTGGACTATTCGACCACGTCTACCACTGAGAGTCAAGTGCAGAAGGGGTACTTGGCCCAGTTGCTCAGAATCTATAGTAGGCTGGGCCCTGGACCATTAGAAGTAAAAGGCCTCAACCACCATGGTTGGGCCCAGTAGCCCCTGCGTGCCCCGTGACCCTTTGAAAGGGGTTCTGACACATAGAATGTGCGATAAGTACAAGATCTACTGTTTGCATGTAATCCCATTTTGCTTCTCCAAAAAGAAGTGGTGAAGATCAGGCTAGAGATTGGTACCAGTAGCCCCTTCCTGGCCTGGAAAGTGATTCTCTATGCTGGCGCCAACAGTAGTAACCTGCTTCCTTTAGTGGCTACAGGCATCTTTTGCTTCTTTTCTGGAAGTTACAAGGGATTGGGGAAGTGACTCATCAGGATAACTAGTTTTGTCTGTATGAAATAGACTCGAGGGTCTGCTGAAACAGTTACGTCCCAGACAGCTAACATTCCAGGTGCAGCATTCTAAGTGCCCTTCAACTTTCTAGTCTTCTAACATACACTGGATACCCAATCACTACTGGCAACTCCAAACAAGTGCATCTGGAATCCTGCGTGGGATCTTTCATTCTGCAGTTACTCCAAGACGGGTTCTCCTTTTTGGAGTTGTGGTGTGGTTTCTCATGTCCCATTGGGAGACATCAAAGTCTAACGAGACATTTTGGGGTGCTTTGAGGGGGAATCTCTTAACACCAATTTACTGAAAGGTTTCTTCTTCGCCATGTCCGCTAAGTGCCATGTGGGATCTTTCCTTGGTGCTGAAGCCGTTACAATCCATGTGGAGCATATAAAATTTAAAGTTGTGGCCATGAAGATAGTCTACCTCATAGAAGTTACCAAAACCAGGAGATTTGGACAAATGAAATCCTTGTTGTGTAAGGAACGGTTTTTGGTTTTTCTCTCTAAATGCTTGGAATTCCTAGCCAAATCCTTGGTCATTCTTTCCATATAATTCTTTGACCAAGTAACTTTGTTTGGAGTAGATACTGTTGCCAGCTACTTTTTCAGAATCCCATTTTGCCTGAAGAGCAGCTGTAGTCCTGTTTTTGATTGGTTGCTGCAGAGAGACATACATAGGACTTCCCTATAGACAGCTTTATCTGTCTGTTGTAAAACTGCCTATTGAGTACAACACCAATATTTGGAGTGGGCTTTTTAGGTCTCACCTAGAGACAGCTTTATCTGTTTGTTGTTGAGAGACCTATTGTGTAAAATACCAATATTTAGATTAGGCTTTGGGTCGGCTCATTGCTTTTCATTGGTTGGTTTTCAATGTTATATGCTTGCTTTTAATTTTATTGATTTTGTTCTTCTTGTGTTTTGATCTCATTCAATAACTTTTTTTTCGTCATCTTGTGATTGGCCAGCATCTGGACTATACAATTTTTACCATCCTTTTGATTGGATGACTTCTATCCTTCCATGGCTGACATCAAGGAACAACTTTTTTTTTTCAGTAATCCATTGGAGTGTATGTTTTTTCTTGCTCTGTCCCCTTTGTGCTACTTCCTCCTCACAGTCCCGCCCTGCACGCTTTTTGTATTACTCCACTTATCTGTTGCTTCCCTGGCATTGAGTTGCTGGGCATTGAGCTGCACCATTGCCCTGCTCCTACACTACTTCCTGCACCTCGCCGTTACAGGTTTATTTATTATTATTTATTTTTTGTATTTGCTACTGGGCCCCTCCACATTGTGCTTTTGTGCACTTTTTAACCTTTATAATTTACCGCTCCAAGATGGGTATCTGCCATCTTGGAACAGTAAATTAGAAGCAAAACGAGCATTGGCATTGCCAATAGGTCTTGCCTATGTGAGAGCTATTGGCTTTGCCAATGTCTTTTAGCCATGTTGTACAGCAGCACGGCTGCTGTTCAGCATGGTTAAATGTTGGTGGTGTGGCGTAGAGCAGAGTGATGTATAGGAGTGGAGTAGAGTGTATAGAGGAGCATAGAGTGGAGTGGTATAGAGTACCATGGATTAGAGTGGTGTAGAGTGGAGTAGCATAGGGTAGAGTGGCATAGAGCAGAGTAGAGTGGCAATGAGTAGAGTAGAGTAGAGTGGAGTGGCATAGAGTGCAGTGTTGTAGAGTAGAGTGACAAAGTAAAGTGGAGTAGAGTGGCAAAGATTAGAGTGGCACAGAGTAGAGTGGTGTAAAGTATAGTGGGGTGCCATAGAGTGCAAGGTGTAGAGTGGAGTGGCGTAGAGTAGACTGAAGTGGCAAAGAGCGGAGTACAGTGGAGCAGCATAGAGTTAAGTGGAGTGTTGTAGAGTGGAGGTGCGTAGAGTGGAGTGGCATAGAGTGTGATAGAGTCACGTAGAGTGGAGTGGCGTAGTGTACAGTTGCATAGAGTGGAGTGGTGTAAAGTGGAGTGGAGTGGGGTATAGTAGAGTGGAGGGGCAAAGAGTAGAGTGGAGTGTGTAGACTATAGTGGAGAAGAATGGAGTGGCGCAGATTGGAGTGGTGTAGAATGGCATAGAGGTGAGTGGATTAGCATAGAGTAGAGTGGCATAGGGTAGTACAGTTGTGAGTGTAAGCAAATAAGCCTCAATAGAGATGGCAGATAGGATGAAAGCAATATAAATAAGAAGCTGTATGCCTGTGTTAAAAGTAGGAAAGCACATTGCATGTCCACGGATAATATAGAAACGCTTATAAAAAAAGTAGTGCATTGCAAAAAAATGAGGAAGAATATATGTAGCTGGCCCATGCTCCAGGAAGGAGCTAACACAAAAAGGAAGGGAAGCCTACAGAAGCTAAACAATCGAAAGATTACAAATGAGAGTGACAACGAAAATAACGAATGGCATTCTGTGGGTGAGTTGTAAGCCTACTGAATAGTGAACAATACGCCTCCCAGCACAGTGCATGCACTGTGTAGGCAATACCTAAAAATGGCCGCTACATTGTCAAGACACATATGTGTGCATTCGTAATAATGCATGCATGCTTGCATACAAATCATCACACTGTGGCCCTTTATTTCAGCTTTTCCTTTTTGTTCAGCAACAACCATTTCATATGTAAGACCTATTGGCTTTCCCATAGCTTCTTTATTACCTTTGTCTTGTCCAGGCATAGCTGCCAGAAATCCACTGTTTCCATCAGTACGTCAGTCCGATCTGATTTGTCTGACCCCATTTGCTTGAATTAAGGATAGGTCAATCAGGGGAATTTAAGCTGGAGGCCAATTTGAGGGTATCCCTCAATTAACGATTTGCAGGGCTGTCACATGGCCACTCCCAGTGTAATTGTCAGACAATACAGTTTGGAGGTTGAAATGGCTCTTTCCTTGCTGTTTCGGGCTGGTGGTGTACCCTGTGTGGCTGTTTGGGGTTTGGTGTGTTTTTCAGTCAACTTGAAGTTTTGGCAAACCTCACACAAAGGAATAGGACAAAGACGAGGGACGTGCAGGCAATTTATAGATTACTTGGTTGTAGTCCCATCATAGTCGTACTCTTTATCATCACCATCCTTACGCGGCTCCAATCACATTACTGTGGGTGGAGGATTATGGTCAACGTGTCGCTACATGTTCATTAATGGAGAAGGTGGGTAAGAACGGAGTGATCTCTGTTTTAGTATTAACAACGGCGGAGCTGGACGCTCCTCATAGTAAGGGCTGTGACTGAGTAAATCTAGGAGCAATGGAAGAGGATGTAGCCTTACGGCTAGAGCGGTCGACTTCCAAGCTGGGGAACTGGGTTTGAGTCTCGGCAACGACGCTCAACATCCTGTGATTCTGGGCAAATCACTTAATCTCCCGTGCCAAAAATGAATGTGTCCATCTGTAACTAAACTAGTGCTCATGTAAAGCGCTCTGATACCCGATGTCTTGGGTCTAGTTTGCGCTATATAAAGCTCTAAAAAAAAAAAAAAAAGGAACCTGGGTAGTGCGGACTGACGATCGGGGCTAGATAAAATAATCAGGCCTTGGTCTCCTCCCATAACTGGACATGAACTTACTCTGAGGGGAAGTGAGTCAGGAGCCTTCTGGTAGGAATGGGCAGTCTCGCTCGCATGCACATTCCCTGCTTAGAATGTTATGACGTAACAAGTCGTCCATCTTTTGTCAGCCTGATTTTGGGCCGTTGGGGTGAGGCAAAATGGCTGCTTTTCTTACCAAACGCTCTATGGACTTTCTGAGCAGGCCTTAACTGCAGCTAGATCATGTTGTAGAAACCAAGGACGTGATCCAGAGAACGGATGGGTCTGAAGAGGTCACTGCGCAGCTCTTAGGAGTAATTGGTGCTCTCAGTGGTCTTCCGTTTCCCAAGATCCGAGGTTGGCATTGGTTCTTTTCGCGCGGCATCTTTTCCCGCCGAGAGCACATTAATAGATTTACCTCTTTGGAAATCATTACACGGGCAGACAGCCAGCTAGAGGCCGTGCCCCGGGGGTGCCTTGTTAACCGCGCTACTGTACTTACAGCAAGTGCTTTCTGACAGAATACAGAAGCTGTTTAACAACGGCATTAAACAGAGAAAGAAAGCCAATGCCCTGCAGAGATGAAAAAAACACACATGACGCAGGCTTCAGTATAAGAGGCAGCAAGGCAGGCCGAGCAGGGCCTGTGACTCAGAAGGGAAGCTTCAGCTTCTGAGGGAATACCAGGGACGGAGAAAGGAGAGAGTGCACAGAGGTCAACAGGGCATGACCTCTGTGTATTTAGACTTCCTTTGTGCAAATGCCTTCCGGTAGCCATGCAAATAATCCAGTGTCGAAGTTTTTTGAACAGTTTGCAGCCAGGAGGGTCCGTGCTGTGTGACCTGCTGTCTTTGCCTTTGTGTTTTCAGGGTCTGTCAGATAAAAGCGTTTCGTGTATTTATTTTGCTTACTTTCACACCAAACGTCACTGACCTTAGCTGCCAATCACAGAGAATGTCTTCCTTGAGACTTTGAAGTTCCCTTTGCAACTCTAGGAGCAGGGAATGCTTCAATCTGATCTTTAAATAGCTTTTATCATTCTTCCAGAGATTTTGAATTATGCATATTTTATATATTTAAAATATGCTGCTAAGGAAAAGATGTGCTCTATGTCTTACTTTTATGACTGTGAGACAGGGCTATGGATTCACATGGTGGCTTCCCTGCTTGACCAAATAGTGTGATCCTGGGCAAATCGGCTGTCTCATTTCCATTTAAAGGCAATGCAAGTGAACATTCTAAAAGCTGGTTATCTCATTAATGAAAAGCAATACCACTGTATGTGTCTACTTCTGGATTAGCAGGGATGTTTGTTTTGTTAAGTCTGATCTAGAGACAGCATTAACTGGTTTGCCAGCCTCATGTAGTCAAGAAAAATCATAAATAAAGATTGGATACATATATACATATATAGAGGAGCTTTGGATCAGTGCTCTACATCCATTTGTCTGGTCAGCTGTCATTCACACTTTGCCTACACCCATGGGCTAGCCCTCATCAGCCCTTGGCTCTCTTTCACAGTGAGTCGCGGAATTTTGCCTAAGTGTGGACTTCTGCCTAAACAAACGTACACTTCTGTGCCAGGGCTAGTGGGCCAATACATTACTTTTACAAATTATTTTACATTTTCATTCTTTGTCGTTGTTTAGAAATTCTTTTTTGCTTAAACTCTGTTTCTTGTTACAGTATTTCAAAGCCAATCGGACCATCTCTTTTCACCAACAGGATTATATTTTCCTATGATGTGCATCAAAACTCCAAAGGGATTCTAGAACCTTCTCTAAGTATACCTACCTTCTACCAAGTGCCCACACAACTCCATGAAAAGTATAAGCTACAGATGATGTATTTTTAAATGTAAAGATTTTATTGCAGGAATACGATCTCTACGTTTAGGCGAAGACACGTAATCTTTTTTCTTTTTTGTTTGTTTATGTGGAACATGCTTGTAATAAATAAATGTAAAAAAACAATAATCAGTGCAGTATCTGGCCAAGCCAGACCTATTGCCTAGTCTTGTTCTGGGCACTCCTTCCCACTAGTGTCATTGCTGTTGGAATATCAGAGTCTGACATCAATGATTTATATTTTGGGTAATTAAGCAGTCTCTACTTCCAACCCATTGGGAAATAAGGAATATATTATTCAGCACATATCGAGTTCACAGGAGGTGAGGAGGAACAGTGTATGAAGAAATGGACGCTGAGGTCATGGTTGAGAAAAGAGGATTAGATTTAGTTTAAAGAAGATAATTCAATGATCTCTCTCCACTTGCTCCAGAAAAGGATCCTCTGCATACAGGGGATCTCCCCTGTATGCAGTACAGGGGAGATCCAGGAAGTAAAGGCATCAAAAGTGCTGCTTTCCAGTTTACTACGCCAGCCCTTCCAATTGTAGCTGAAAAGAGAAAGAAGACAAGCCTCTGGAAGACCAGTGCAGATGATGGTCTTTTCTTCCAAATGCAGGGACCAGGCGGGCAACCAGAAAAGATGAAAAAGCTGGACCTGGATTTCAGCATCCTTCCTCGGCCCCAGAAAGATGAAGCAATGCGCTCTCCAACTGGCTCTGGAATGCGTCAACCCAAGCTGGGAAATGCCAATAGTTGGTTTTTCACGTATGATCTTCGAGCTGGAGCTGCCATGTTAGAGGCATCTGGATAACCAGCCTTATGGGATGTGGCACAATGGATTGTGCCCCAAGACATCAAACACGAGAATGCTCAATCGGCTGGCAGATGTGGAGTTTGTTTCTGCCAATTATCTTGTCTCTTTTGAATTTAAACTCTGCTTGATCTTCCCAAGCTCAACTCATGCCTCTATAGTTCCAAATACCACTGCACGTGTGAATGTATTAGTTTATGAATTAAGTAAGATAGCGCTGAGCCTCCCCAGGGTGTAGCAACAGATGCTCTGGCACTGGGCCCCAGAGGATGGAGGGGCAGGCCTCACCCCAATTCATGGCTGTTTTTTCACTATGAAACCTG
Source organism: Calotriton arnoldi (assembly GCA_963921515.1). Lineage (NCBI taxonomy): Eukaryota > Metazoa > Chordata > Amphibia > Caudata > Salamandridae > Calotriton > Calotriton arnoldi. The sequence continues at coordinate 1,046,423 of CAWUFW010005259.1, read as the reverse complement.
GGGATGGAGAGCCCAATTTCCTTTCTTGCATTAAGGCCACGGCACCCTTGCTATGCCAGAGGTATGCCCCACACACACTGAATCAAGCAGCTGAAACAGGAATCAGAAATTCACCTCTTTTGGGAGGCAAAATGTCTTGGAAAGGCCAGGGTGCCTGACGACTATGATCGAGGTAGCATTAAATGGCCATATAAAGAGCTTTTGGGTCACGGACATGTTTCATTTCTGAACTTTGATAGGCTCCCGAAGAAGAGGCATATGATGCCGTGCTGCACGAGGGCGCATTTAAGGTGGCACACCTTCAAGGCGCCTTGTGGTTGCTAAAGGAGTCTGTACATGCCTCTAGATGTGCAAGCTGTGCACAGTGCGGGCAGAGTGACCCGGAAGAGCCATGCATTGAAGCCCGGGAGTGGGGCTGGTTGTTTGAAGTCTTTCTAAAGTAATGACGCAATTCTGTGTCTGTGGGAAAAACTCTTTGAAAATCGAGCGGACATACTTTTTATCTGCTTAGTTTGGCTTACAATTTGTACTTTATAAAAAAAAAGAAAAAACTAATTCGAGGACCGGATGAAGGAGAGATAAAAAGGACGCCTTCAGATGAAAATCATCAAAGCAGTATGTGAGACATTGGCTAAAATCTTTTTGGGCTCTTCTCTTTCTCATGCTTGATAAATGTTCTTTTTTGTTGTTACAGATGAATGAGCTCATTCTTTTTTGCCAGTTCTACCATCTCAACCGCCCCAGCAAGTCATTATGGGCCAGATGTAGCAAAATAGGATTTTGCGAGTCCTTAATAGCGATTTTTGGGGAATCGCTATTAAGGACTCGCAAACTGCTATGTAGGTAGGAATCTGCTAATATTTAGCGATTCCTACGCATTCCTTATTTGCGACTCGCAAATAAGGAATGGCCTCCCAATCATTCCTATGGGCAAGAGGCCCATAGGAATGAATGGGAATAGCGTGCGCAATTTGCGAGTACCTAATAGGTACTCGCAAATTGCGCACGCAATTTCAGGGATGCAAGGGTTTCTAAAGGACACCCTATTGCACCCCTGAAATGTGCAGGTGTGCACATGTGGCGCACATACATGCCTAAAGGGCATGTATGTGTGCCACATGGCACTTCGAAACATGCATAAAATTGCATTTGTAAAGGAAATCGCAATCTACCACCAACCTGAAGTTGGTGGTAATTTGCGATTCCTTACAGCAAAATCGCAATTTGCGATGTCTCCCAGAATAGCATTTAGGGAATCTCAAATTGCGATTCTCTAAATGCTTGTGCGAAATAGGGAATCGCAAATTTTGCGATTCCCTATTTTGCGAGTGGGTTTTTCACTTCCTACATTGCACAGGGCTATTTTGCAGTCGCAAACGTTGAAATTCTGCGAATTTCAGCGTTTGCGATCGCTATTTCGCTTCCTACATCTGGCCCTATATTTCTTTATTCTTCTGAGATTTTTTTTTACTCTGGTCCAGGCCAAATCAGTCGTCGGGTGCATCGTGTTTATCAGTCATAGTAAGGGGAATACAGATAGAAAAACAAATCTACTCTGTGACGAATACAGTAAGTAAACTAGCACAATGAACCAACAATGCGGTGAGGTACCCAAAGACGGTGAGGTGATGCTTCTGAACCATGATGGAAAGAGATGGAAAACTACCCAAGGGGTATCTGACAAGGCAGGCAGTAGAGTAGTTTAGCTTTGATTCACATAGAATAAGTGATTAGTTGCTTGGTTCCATCTTTTGTGGCTCCTTCAGATGAATAGCGTCTGAGCCGGTGCCAGCTCAATAGGTCTGATTAAAGGAAAAGAGCGTTACATAGGCTGGGTACGATGCACAATACAATAGAGGCTTTCATGCAGCCATTTTGGGGAAAGGCATGAATAAGTTAGCAGCTTGTGGACATTCCTACCGATGCTATCGCTTGAAAGAACTGCTTAAGTTGTGATAAAATAAGTGTACAGGCCCAAATTTTGTAGTCATGCCCACAGATACCACTGCCGAATTCCTGGGTTGCTGAACCCAAGGATGACTAGTTTTAATCACACCTCATGCCTCTTTTTCATCTATGCTTTCGCTTTTTGTCGCTCTTTCCTCTTTTTCTCTTCTGCATTCTTTCTCCATTTCTGTGTTTGTCTCTCTTTCACTGAGTAATAGTCTTATTATGCCAAGCATTGGCAAAGCCAATAGGTCTAGCCAATTGGAGAGCTATTTCTTTCAGCAGTGTTTTACTGCAGCGCGGCTGCTGTGCTACATGGCTAAAAGTTAGGAAAAAAAGCGTGATAATGTGGCCCACACTGGCCACGGGGTTGAGTGACCCGCTATCTTAGTATGGGATTATTCTGTGCCTTCACCAAAAAAGTTTCATTATCTTACGTCATTGCTGAAGTATGCAGTTTTGTCTCGGTATGAAGACAGCACAAATAAACACAATGTAGAGCAGGGAGTATCAGTTCCATTTGCATTTTGCAGCATCTTGCCACCCATTGGTATGACTTTTGGGCACTTTTTTTCTGGCAGAACAGGAGGGGACAAAGAACAAAGAGGGAGTGGGTCATGGGAGGACGGGGCAAGCAACAATAGGAGAGGGGTGGACCAGATAAGCAACAATGCAGGAGGAGGGTGGGGGGCAGGCCAATCGACAATGCAGGTGGTGGGAGGGAGGAAGGGGGTGCAAGTGAATGGAACAAAAAATCAGCAAGCAGTGTACGGACACTCGGCAAGGGAAACAGTACTTGGGCCATGATTCTGGATAGGGACAAACACACGAAGAGGAAGTCAAGCCACACTTGCTGGCCAAAGAGAGCGAGGAAATGAGGGTGAAGATGAAACCAACCAATGGAAAGCAGTGGGAGCTCTAAGCCTCCTAAGTAAACAAAATGTCTTGCAAGCGACAGCACATACGCTGCCTCAGGCAAGGAACTAAATAAAGTATAGGGTACGGGGGAGGGGGCAAAGTGTAAACAAGGTGAAGCTGCCAGCCAAATATACTGAAGGGCATAAAACAACTGACAGTGCCTCTAAAACATTTTTGTCCTGTCTGAAGGGAAACAGCCTTTACCTCGCAGCCTTTACCACACAGTACCTTTACCACACTGTCTTTACCGTGCAGGTAAGTATTTGTTCCATTATCACACAGTACTTTACCCCGCAGGTAAGTATTTTGTTAAGAAACATACTGTTGGAAAGTGGATTATTGATAGGGGCAAATGTAGGTCTGCCACTGGCAATAAGGCCACTAACACAGTATAGGGCTCAGAATAGGTCTTAGAAAATTATTCCTATGCTCAACCCTTGGTAACGTGGCTGCGAGTAGGGAGGCTTAACTTCAAAGACAGGTATGTAAAGCATTTAAAAACACCAATTCAGTAAATAATAAAGACACAACACAAAATAAAAATCCAACACCAATTTATAAAAATAGTAAATATTTTTATCTTTTAAATGACACCAAAACGAAGATAAACCACTGTAGGGAACCAGAGATATGAATTTTTAAAGATTAGTCACTTTCTAGTGCTTAGAAACCAACAGTGCCCCTTTTGGTAATTTTGTTGCCTCTGACAGGGACACATTCACCTTTAGCAATTGTTCAGGAGGATCTCTCACCAGTCTTGTGCAGCCCCCTCCAGCAGGCTGGGTCCTGTTAGAACTCCTTCCTGAAGTTCTTCTTGCGGATCCCAAAGTATCCAACACACAATCCAAGGTTCTGGAATCTCCAAGAGGGTCCTTGAAAGTGTGAGACTTCAATTCCCACAATCCACTTGAACAAAACCCTTACAAATCCACTGGTAGTACTCCAGGCTGGGGATTCTTGTGGTGATGTTCCAGGTGAGCTCTGTTAACCTGTAGCTTGCAGGGAGTCCACTCTTTAGCCCTTTTACAGCAAAGTAATCCACAGGCTGTAGTTGCAGATGGTGCAGAAGGTGCAGTCTTCAGAGTGCAGGCCTTTGGAAATGCACATCAAACTTCCAGCATGGCCCGTCTTGCTTTCTTAAGTTTCAAGCAGCAGATCTGAGGGGCTCTGCCCCTCTCAGATACTTATTCCAACTTTTCCGGGTCAAGCAGTAGGTCACTCCTGTCCAAAGGGGCTGCAGGGTTCCACCCAAAGGTCTGACCACTTCCTGCAGAGTGTGGCAAAATGCTAACCCAGAAACCACTATTCTTCCAAAATTCAATATGTCAGAATTTTCAGCAGGGAGAGAAGAGCTGGCTAAACACACCCCTAGGATGGCTAATCTCCATAGTCTCTCCCCCTTGCATCTGCTCATTCCTTTCTTAAGCCTAGCATCTGGCTGTAGGTGAACAGGGTAAAGTTGTAAATGACACTGGGATCCTCCCCTTACTCTTGAATTCCATGGTTTACGACTCCTCCCCCTGCTCTGGCATTCCTATGCCCAGCAACCTCTCCTCCTCGAGAAGTTTCCTAACACCAGGGGTCATTTATCACTTCTTCAAAGCAGCCAGGCTCACCCACTTATCTCTGACCAATCAGGGCAGAGCAGCACAGGGTTGAAGTTTGGCTTACAGACAAAAAAAAGTCTTATAACTTCTTGTCTGTACATTTTACAATAAATTCAACAATACCATATTGTTGGATTTATCATTACCATTCTACTGAGTCCTTTAATCCTAGTTTTATGGCTTTTCTTTCTCCAGTTATTAACTAATAACCTTTTCCAATGTTAACCTATGGCATAGGATTTGCAATGGGAAAAGTGACTTGGGCCATTTTTCCAGCACCAGGGCTTATAAAAACATATTTTATAAGTACGCTACATATATCTACAGGACCCCCACCACAGGAACACCTAGGGGAGACTTTAGGGGTTCTGAATATGTAAAAATATTGCAGATCCTCCCTCCACAGTGCTCCTACCACCAAAGTCGATTTTGGGCAGCACTTTATCACAACGTGGGGAGTGAAATGTGCAATTTCACTTTACCCAGGGCATATAAAACTCATTTTATAAGGGTCCACCTTATAGATACCTGACCCCCCACCCTTGGGACACCTAGGGAGACCCTGGGGGTACCTAATATGCCCAAACATTGTAGGTTAACCATCTTTAAGTGCCCCAAACACAAAAGTCGAGTTTGGGCACAATTTACTTTTTAAAAGCAGTCCTGCCACACAGGGCTGCTATTAAACTGACCTCAGGCTTCAGCAGGGCACACATGCAAGTGCAGAAAAGGCTGCTGGCCTCTAAATTGCCATGCCCTATTATGTACTATGGTCTGATAGGGTAGGTCATGCCAATCACAGGGGTACCCCAACCCATAGTGTACCCTAGTGTATGTAGGTGTTTTCACTGTATTCTAAGTGTCTCTTTCAGCATAGCACTGGCCCTGGGCCTGGTTAGGCAGAGCCCAGGGTCAGTCAGAGCCAGTTACCACCAGTACCAGTCATCAACAAGCATTGGCATAGCCAATAGGTCTCGCTTTTGGGACCTTATAAGTATTTAGTTATGCAGCACAATATCCTTGGTGCAATAACATCAACTGTTGCATGGCTAAAAACTTATAAGGTCCCAAAGGCGAGACCTATTGGCTATGCCAATGCTTGTTTTTTGTTAGGCACGGGGAGATTAAGTGATTTGCCCAGAATAAATGATGTTGAGCATCCTTGCCGAGACTCGAACCCAGTTCCCCAGCACCGAGGTCGACCGCTCTAGACATAAGACCACATCCTCTCCCCTAGCAGCAACCTCCACTTTGCCAACCTCTTGCTCGCCCATGTACCCCGAATCCGAAGAGCCAAAGCCGGCGAGAATGGATTCTTCCACCTGGCTACCAAAGCCTGGAACGACCTTCCCCGGCACATTAGAGCCACCAGCTCAGTCCCTGAATCCCGCAAAAAGGCTGAAAACCTGGTTCTTACAATAGGTCCCAGCCAGGATCGCACCGTCCTTCTTCAGGTGCAGGATATCCTCCTGAGTGATAAGCTCGACCTACAAATACACATAATGTTGGTACCCCAATAAATTTTCACTGACGAGAGTAGGGAAGCAGTGCTGATGTGAAGGGCCTAGCTCCAGACGAGTTGCAGCGTCTCTAAGCACTGTGGTGATCCAAGGACATCCAATCAGGTGTGTAATGCACCCTTTGATGGGGACGCACACAGTCTCAGGAGGCTATTTGACAACCTGTCCAAGGTAATCTGAAGCAGGCAACAGGTTAGAACCCACTGTTTTAAATCTGAGGGCACAGACACAGATGACGATCCTGTTATTTTGTAAGGATCGAAACGTCGACTCTCGCACACTGACCCATATTATAATGTACAGAGTAAGGCACATAGGGGCAGAAGTGTTGCTTTAAATTTAATTAAATAAATTAAATGTTTTGACTTATGTCACACACTATTGCCTGAGTTTTTCTGTTTTTGTTCTGCTCATTTAATTTTGTGTCATTTGTGTTTTCTCCCACCGATTTGACTAAATTGTCTAATAAATGTGATTGTATTTTTTCAAATTGACCGCATGTCTGGTCATAATTGTTTTCCCAGTTAAACGCCTAGATAAGTTCTCTTTAGGGACCTCTGTTCCTTTAAAGCACTATGCACCCCTGGTCCCTAAATATTCATGGGTTTCGCTTGTTCTCTGTAGGCACAGACACGACAGACCGCTTAGTCCTTATACAGTGGAGCTATCCCGCAGGTCCCAAAGAATGCACAGCCTCAGACCTCAGGCAGTGGAGCAACCCCTAGATTACACCGATCATACAGGCTTAAATCTCAGACAATAGAACTACCCACAGATTAACCACGTATTACAACTCAGGTGTATCCTAGCAGTAAGTTCACCCTGTACACAAATCATAGCGACTCAGGGCTCAGTGATTCGAGTTAGCCCTCAGTTACAAAGATAGAATAGGCCCAGGCCCAGGCCCAGGCCAGGGCCGCATGTATTATACGGAATGGTAATACTGTCTGGGAAGATTTCTCCTCATTAGTACCAGTTTAACAGAAAAATACAGAAATAGGGACCTGTAAGATGACCAGTTAACCTTCACTAAGGGCTTTCCACTGTGTGCGAAAACATGCTGCAACATTTTTAGTAACTTTTGATCGGTTTGAGCTAGAGAAAATTTTTGGGTTAAAATCTGCAGATCTGGATTATGTGGCAAATCCATAATTATGCAAAAAAAAGCCACAGCCACAGAATTGCATAATTCCAGTGGCCCCAGATCAGGCCAATGCCAACAAAGCTTACTCCGATGACACGGTTATACAGGTCCAGGCCTTCACCGGCAGAGATAGCCGAAAGCTTACTCTGAACCTACCATGCAAGTTTATACAAGCAGAGCTATCTTTAGATTTATACATTTCTTACAGGTTGAGGCGTTAGCCAGCAGAGATGCCTCCCAGGTTACATACATGTTACAGATGACAGCAACAGCCAGTAGAGCATCTTACAGTTTACACAGATCTCCCAGGCTCAGGGCTCAGTCACTAGCGTTGTATCTCAGTTTACATAGATCTCATAAACTCCCGCCTCATCCATCAGTGCTATCTCTCAAGTTACATAGACCTCACAGGCTCAGGGTGCAGTTACTAGTCCTGTCTCTTGGCTTACACAGATCTCACAGGCTCCCACCTCAGCCACCAGTGCTATCTCTCAGGTTACACAGATATTACAGGCTCAGTGTTCAGTCTCTAGTGCTGTAGCTCAGGTTACACAGATCTCACAGGCTCAGTGTTCAGTCACTAGTGCTGTATCTCAGGTTACACAGATCTCACAGGCTCCGTGTTCAGTCACTAGTGCTGTATCTCAGGGTACACAGATGTCACAGACTCCCACCTCAGCCACCAGTGCTGTCTCTCAGGTTACACAGACATCACAAGCTCAGGGCTCACTAGTCCGGTCTCTCATATTACACAGACCTCACAGGCTCAGGGCTTAGTCACTAGTGCTGTCTTTCAGGTTACATAGATATCACAGGCTGCCGCCTCAGCCATCGGTGCTATCTCTCAAGTTACATAGATTTCACAGGCTCCGTCATTATAGCCGTCTCTCGGGTTACACAGATCTCACAGGCTCAGGCATCAATAGAGCTAATCTTCCTGTTACACAGAGCCTACAGGTTCACGTCTGACAACTGATCAGTCACCCAGAAAACAAATATTTTAGAGGGTTTTAGAGGGCTTCTCTCGCCGGAGGCTCTAGAACGGTCTCACAGAGCCCTCTGCTCCTAGAGACCAGAGCGTTTACAGGAAGGAATGATTTTATCAAACAAAAACAGCACAGAACAGTTCGAGTGCCTCGTCTCCCCTGGCAGCAATTTCCAAAAACAAGCCAAAAAAAACATGCTCATGGAAACAACTAGCTGAATGTGCAATTTCAGGCAACCACCACAGTATTACCCAACCCATCGTAATGGAACCTAGGAGATTTGAATAAATCATTGCCAAGAAAGTACTGGGGTTGCAGTGTTCGAGGTCAAATAACTCTAGATCACTCACCTGTGAAAAAAAGCAACGAGCGACGGAAATCATGTGGGGAGACATGGGAACGAGGCGGCGAGCGACGGAAATCATGTGGGGAGCGGGGCCGCGAGCGGTGAGCCGCAGAAGGTGAGCGAAGCCGAAAACTACGGGGCGCATCGGGGGACATGGAGCGGGGGCGAGCGAGCGCGGCAGCCTGCAAAGCAGTCCCAAGACGCTGCGTGCGTCGTGGCTGGCCTTTGGATGAGTACGCGCGGCAGACATGTGTTTCCACTTATCGCGCCCGCGTCTGGGCACGATAATTGGAAACACATGTTTGCCGCGCGTACCCATCTCAAAAAGGCCAGCCACGACGCACGAGCGTTTCTTGGACTGCTTTGAAAACTCGCTTACATTAAGTCTTCGCCTCTAAGCAGCGCTTGTGCGCTACTCGAGGCTCGACCTAAAAAGTTGGGGGGTGCCCAGGGCACAGGATGACTTTACAACAAATACTTTTTATGTTTTTAGAAAAAAAGTCATTTTAGGGTTTTGAAATGGGTAGAGGCAAAGGGAGGTGAGGGTGACTTGAGGGCTCTGGGGTGGGTAGAGGTAAAGGGAGGTGAAGGTGACTTGACTGTTCAGCGGTGGGTAGAGGTAAAGAGAGGTGAAGGTGAAGGTGACTTCCGTGCTCAGGCATGGGTAGAGTTAAAGGGATGTGAGGGTGACCTGATGGCTCAGTAGGGGGTAGAAGTAAAGGGATGTGAGGGTGACTTGAGGGCTCAAGTTTGGGTAGCGGCAAAGGGAGGTGACGGTGGCTTGTGGGTTCAGGGGTGGGTAGAGATATCTAGAGGGCTTAGGGCAGTGCTTAATTTGTAAGAATCTAAGTGCCAGGGCTCCCGTCAAGAGGTCACTGCAACTTGCACCACATATTGTCGCTGTAAACGCTGCCAATGATAGTAACAAAACAACCACTAACCATCACGCTCCTACAAGTGTGACAAATTCGTACTATTTCAGGCCCCCAAAGCTATAAGATTGGCTTGGATGGCACCTAATATTCATTTTTAAAGTATATTGCATTAATAATTAACAGTTGTGATAACCTCTAAATTAGCCAGACTGTGCCACCTTGTGGCACACTATCACAAGCACCCCTGTTGACAAAGAAGTGCCGGTGCTGAGCACCGGAAACCACAGACTCAAATTGAGCACTGCTTAGGGGTGAGTAGAGCTAAAGGGAGGTGAGAGTGGCTTAAGGGCTCAGGGGTGGGTAGAGGTAAAGGGAGGTGAGGACGACTAGAGGGCTCATGGGTGGTGAGAGGTAAAGGGAGGTGAGGGTGACTAGACTATATAATATGATACGGTACTGCCTGTCATTGTACAATATAATATGGTATGGTATGGCCTGTCATTTTATAGTATGGTATGGTATGGCATGAGCTGTTAATATATGGTAAGTTATGGTGTGGCCTGTTATTGTATAGTATGGTATGATATGGTATGGACTGTTATTGTATTGTATGGTATGGCCTGCTATTGTATAGTATAGTATGGTATATTATCATATGGTATGGAATGTTATGGTCTATCATTGAATAGTATGGTATGGTGTGGTATGTCCTGGCCTGTTAATATATAGTATATTATGGTATGAGTATGGTACGGTGTTTTATTGTGACATACAACCTATGAACTGCTAACATCATGCATACACGGCCATTTAAACAAGCGCTGACATCACCATTTGGTACAATTTAAAAACATTTAACTTTCGTTGGCTTTCCCAAATTGGGAAGGAAGGTGGCATTATACGGCATGTGACCAATACAAGGATGAGTGATAAACAAATGCACCCTTAGTGAATGCTGCAACATGTAACTTTATTAAAATGTAATATACTGCATTCTCGGACAAGACTGCCTGAAGAAAAGCAGCTTAGTAAAAAGGGAAGTTTTGAAAAATCTGGAAAGCAGACAACAAGTGAAGGATGTGGCGGGCGCAAGACAAAGAAAAAATAAAGGGCAAAAAAGCAACTAAAAATGAGGTAGCGCCGCATATGAATGTGTAAAAATAACATAGAAACAACACAAACTCGCAAAAAAAAGTACCACAATCCAAGCGCAAGCAGCATGGAAGAACAAATCAAGAAATAAATCATTCATGCTCCATGGGAAAAAAGAAAAAGATAAATTGTACCCGACATGCGCAGACAATCACTCACCAATGAAAAGGAAGAAAATAAGAGTGACAACGAAGCCAAACAATCGTAACTACTGGGTGGTCTAAAAGCCCCTTTTTAGAGGTTTCTTTAGAAGCAATAGACCGTTGCAAGTGACAGCACATGCATGCTGTCTTAGGCGAGACCTAAAAAATAAGTCCCAGTCCCAAATAATTTTTGTTGGTACCCACCACTGGTAACCACTGCCACAATTTAAGCACTGCCTCTCCTTTTGCACCATTCAGGTAATGGGCGTGGCAGCAGGTCAGGTCCCCGGCATGTCTAATGCATTACGTGTCACAAGTGTGCAGAGATTTACAAACCATTGACAATATTTTCCTGCCTGAAATCATTAAAAATTCTGAACAACCGACCTTGATAGCGGTGAAATTACATTGTTTTTCAGTTATGATATTTGAGGAAGTACAACTAGAATTTATGTTCACTATAGTGGCTTTTTGTTTTAGAAAAACTCTTCAGGTAATTGACTTTACTCGGAAACGCAATTCTTTTTCAGATAGCGTGAAATGCTTTAGCAAATATTTGTTACATGTAGACTTGTAATTTTTGTACCCCAGTGACATATATGGTAAAACTGTGAAATGGTTACTGAGAGAAATTTCATACATAGAAAGAATTGCTAGGGGCAAAAAGAAAAATATATTTTTAATAAATGTTTTGTCCAAGTACAAATCGGCCAACGCATGTTTCACAATAAAAATCGATTCCCCAGGGCCTATTTCCTGTTCAAAAAGTAAGTTTATTAAAGAAGTCTTAAAACATCAGTACATAATACAATAAAACAATAAAAATTACATATGGAACCACATCAAATTTGAATAAGTTATTCATAAAAGAAGGAGATAATATACATCAGGAAATAGAGAAATCTGGCTAGTATGCGGATAGACATAGTATAATATAGATATACAATTGTTTGAGTGATAAAAATAAACATAGCAAAACAATAATAATACCAATAAAGGGAAAGTCAAGGAGGCTGAAGAACTTCTTGTTGAGAGAGTGTAGGAGCAAAAAAACGCTTTGCACTATTGTCTAGGAACCGTGTTATAGGAGACCATAAGTGCAAGAGATATAGGATAAACAAAAGAGGTATCCAATCTGTGATTATGGCAAACAGCGTACCACCACCTTTGAAAGGATAGTTTAGATAAGTCCTTCCAATTGCTTGTGATCTGTTGGAATGCAACTGCTAGCAGTAAATCCAAAATATGCAGCTGAGATAAACATATCTCCCAATCATCAGATAGACTTCCCAACAAAATATTAGCAAATGAAAAAGGAATTGCGGTACAGAAAATTAAATTGATCTGAGTCCAAATTTGCATTTAAAAACTAAGCACAAATGGACATGTAAAGAGTAAATGTTTTAAGTCAGCATGTTCAAAGGGACACGACCAGTAAGTGTCAGGGTGTTCAGAGTGCATTTTATGTAAGGAATAGGAGATAATAAAAGTCTATTGTATATGAAGAAAACAGTTTGTGTAGTGTTTGCTGCCCTAGAAGATTTCCTAATTTTTGGCCAAATCTTATTCCAGAGGGAGATGGGCCATACCATATCTACATCATGCTTCCAGGATAATTCTACATTTGTTTTGACTCTAACTATAGAAGAGGATGTCAAATGAAAGTAAATATTAGACGCTTTGGGATTCGTACGTAGGAACTTATCCCACTCAAAGTCTGAAGGAGAAGAAGGAGGAGGAGAAGATTGAAAGTGAGTGTATGCAGTGCATACTGCGGTTTGTAGAGTCTGAAATGTACTTTGAAAAGATGAAGGGAGGTGATAAAGATGATGTGCTTGTAGAAATGAAAGAAGTGTATCCCGTTCAAAAAGCTGATATACCCAAAGTAATCCTTTATTCCTGCACGATTTCCAATATATGGGTTTATTGTTTATTATTATCAAATTATTGTGCCAAATACTGGAAGTGAGGAAAGTACCAAGATCCCTAGGGGTTGAAGGAAGAACAGAATCGAGAATCTTACAGGAGTGCTTAAGGATCGGTGTAGACACCGTTTGTGGTTTACATGTAAAAGACAAGTATTCTTGAAAAGAAAAAGGGGAAAGAAAGGAGTTTTCAAGGTCAACCCATAGTGGAGAATCTAATGAGGAATCCGAAAACCATTGAGAAACTTAACATAATAAAAACGCCTTATGGACTTTAGAGAAGTCAGGTAAGTTTGCACCCCCTTCTGATTTTGGACGTGACAACTTTGATAATGACATTCAAGATTTTTTGTTATTCCACAGAAAGGATGTAAGTAAAGAATTAATCTTATGAAAGGATTTGAGTGGTGTAAGTAAAGGGATATTGGAGATAGTATAAAGTATTATGGGAACTAACATCATTTTAATGGTGTCAAGGCGACCCCACCAAGATAAATATAATGGATGCCATCTCGTGATTAGTAAAGTTAGTTTATTAAGGCATTTGTCAAGGTTTAAGGAAATTGAGGTTTTAATAAATCAGGTAAACCATATTCCAAGATATTGGATGTGTTGAGGACACCACCTAAAGTTGGATATTAAAAAATCTTCCTTAAAAGTATATTTGGTAAGAGGTAATATTTCGCACTTTTCATTATTCAGCTTATATCCGGATACCAACGAGTAGGAGTCAACTTCCTGTAAAAACGCAGGGAGAGTAGACTGAGGTTGAGAGAGAAACAATAGAACATCATCGGCTTATGCTGCCAATTTAATCTGATGGGTGTTGCACGTAAACCATGAATATGATGATTTTGCCTTATTTTGGATAAAAATGGTTCTAGTGCCAAATTAAAAATAAAAGGAGATAAAGGGCAGCCTTGGTGAACACCTCTATGTAGTGTAAAATAAGAAGAGGTAAGGCCATTTTCAAAAATAGTAGCCTTAGGATCATTGTACAATAGAGAAATTAGGGATATAATTTTGGGTCCAAAGCCAAACCACTTAAGTGTGTGAAAAATAAAAGGCCAATATACGCGATCAAATGCCTTTTCAGCATCTAAAGCAATCGCTGCGAGAGAATCAGAGTAATACGGAGATTTGGATAAAATGTTGAAAAATAAGCGTGTGTTATCCGTGATATAACGCTCTTTGACAAAACCCGACTGTTCCTTACCAAGTAAATGAGGAAGATAGGATTCAAGTCGCATGGCTAGGGCTTTAGAAAAAAATTGTAATCAACATTAACTAAAGAAAAAGGTCTGTAATTTTTTGCAATAGTGCAAATTCTTTCCGTCCTTTGGGATGAGACAAAGAGCATCTGAAAAGGAACCAGAAGATCCATCTGAATGTAGAAAAGAAGTTATAAGAGTGAGCAAATGTGGAAGGAGTAATTAAGCAAAATGTGAATAAAATTAGACCGTAAGTCCATATGGACCCAGGGCTTTGTCTTTTTTAAGGGCTTTCAAAGCATTATGTAATTCCATCTGGGACACATCTGACTCCAATAGGTCAAAATTCACCAAGGGGTCAGAAGATTGTTGAATACTACAGAGATAGTGAGAAATGCCAGAATCTGAGGGTACGGTCTCTGGTGTGTAAATTGATCTATAGAACTGTACAAGTTCCTCTAAAATTTCGGAATCATTATATTTTGGAGTCTTGTGTACATCCATAATGGATTCAGTGTGAAGTCTATTTTGTTTAATCTTGAGGTAGTTAGCTAACAGTTTGCCTGATTTATTTTGGGTGCCATAAACTTTCGCACTAGTCTTCAGTAAATACAATGAGGCGTTATCTGTTGACTCCTTATTAAATTGGATTTTAGTATTAATAAGTTCTGATAAGCATTCTTTCGATTTGAAAGTGTAAAAAGAATGTTCCAAACTCTTTATTTTAGCTAGGAGCTCAGCCGTAGAAATACAGGATTTTTTTCGCTTGTTGGAGACATACCTAATAATAAAATCACAAGCAGCTGCTTTAATTCATCTCAGATGGTGTGAAAGGACATATCATCAGTTTTATTAAAGTGAAAGAATTTGTGAATGAAAGAAACAAAAGAGGAGGTAAAAGCAGAATCTAAAAGAAGTGAGTTGTTGAAACGCCATCTCTTAGGTAGCATGGGTTGGGAAATTATATTTAGTTGAATCGAAACAGGGGCATGATCGGATATGAGTATAGGATCTTTATCAGCTGAACGTAAATATTGGGAAACATTGTGTGATATAAAAATATGGTCTATTCTAGATTGAGTCTGATGTAGAGGGGAAAAATAAGTATATTCTCTGAAGGAAGGGTTACAAAGCCTCCAGGCATCTGTTACATTCCTCTGTTTAATGGTCTGTAAAAAACATTTATGTGCTTTGTTAGGAATGAACGATACTGTAGAATTACGATCAAGAAAGGGATCTACAACCTGATTACAATCACCCGCAAAAATAAAGTTGTCCGCAGGGAAATTAACCAGTTGTTGAGTTAATCGGGACCAAAAATGAGCATCACCATTAGTAGGGGAATATACATTAAACAATGAAAGTGAAGTTTTCCCAATCAGTAATTTAGTGAACAGCCATCTGCCTTCCTCGTCAGTTTCCTGAGAGACAAGCTTAGCGTGGAGTGACTTATGACATAAGGTTATAACACCATTTATTTTACCATCCCCTTTAGTTTTAACGATTCAGATTCTGTAAGGTGCGACCCTTGAATTAAGGCTATACTAACATCAAGTTTAGATAAATACGATAATACATGCTGTCTTTTAATAGGGGAGTTTAAGCCTCTGACATTCCAAGAAATAATTTTCAGGGACATGAAACACTCAAATAAAGATTACAACAAAACTCATGATGGCTACCCCAGCGATATATGATAACGCAGGCTGCATAGCATTAGATCTGCGCCAAGCCTTCCACTCCATTACGTGGGGTTACATGTTCATGGCCTTGCGCCAGTTCGGTCTCCCTCCTGAATACCTTCAATGGGTGCGCTTATTATATACTGGCCCCACTGCAAGAGCCCGCACCGGCAGCCATATTTCTCGAGAATACACCGTACACAGAGGCACGCGTCAGGGCTGCCCCCTCTCTCCTATATTATTTGTCCTTGCCATAGAGCCATTAGCGATAGCGTTGAGACAGGCTGCTGATCGTTTGGGGATACCAATAGGTAACACAACACACCTAATATCAATCTATGCGGATGACATAATCATTTACCTACGAGACCTCACTACTCAGTCAGAACCCCTTCCTACCATCTTTTCTAAATTTGAACGTATCTCCGGACTTGCTATTAATGAAGGGAAATAGAATGCCTTCTACCTACATGATGGACCCCACCCAAATGTACTCAAGTTTGGTAAATATAACCTACCAGTGGCACATCATACATTCAAATACCTAGGAATCCATATATATAGATCACAATCAGATCAACTTGACGGCAATTTGACGAGGGCAATTACTGCAATACGCTCGAGTGTGTCCTTTTGGACATCTCTGCCGCTATCGGTGATGGGGCGGGTTGCCATCTCCAAAATGGTGGTACTTCCCCGTCTCTTATATATCTTTGCAAACCTACCTCTACTAGTTCCTCAGTCCACATTTCGCACACTCGACACATTAATGCTGGATCTTATCTGGGGGACTGGTCGCCGCAGGGTGAGCCTCAAAAAATTGCAGTTAGAACCTCACAAGGGAGGACTAGGGGTACCCGATATTAGGGCCTACTATTATGCTTGTCAGCTTCAATGGTTATCATATTGGACGGCGGGCAGGAATTTGCAGGAAATAGGTTATACGGCCCAGGACTTAGAGCGAGGATCACTACACACTCTATTGTTATCGAAAGGAAAACTTCCCCCGATTGTGCCACCGCTACTTAAGACGGCGCTCCGCTGTCGGAAAAAGGCACTGCTTTATACATCAGGTGCGACCCCTTACGCTAGTAACATCCCACTATTGGGACTACCAACCCCTGGTGGCAGGCTCACGAAGGCTCGGCTGCACGCCTGGTCGGAGGTTGGCGTGGACACGGTTGGGTCGCTGTTCGGTGATGGCACCCTACTTGATCATGACGCTTTTGTACAAACCAGGGGTGTACCAGATAGACTTTACTTAACCTATGCTGCGGTATCTCACTACGTAAAGAAGACGTGGGCTCCTCAGCGACAAGAGCCTCCGCCACATGAATTAGTCCGCACGCTATATTATATGGGGGAGGGTCGCCACCTTATAAAATGGCTGTACGTTGGTATTCGGGCGCAAGCGTCCGTCCCACTCACGGACCTGAGAACAAAATGGGCGGAAACAACTGATGGTGTACTATCCGATAAAGCATGGGCAAGCATTCTGGAGCACCCCAAGCGAGTGTCCCGCAACGCCAAATTTAAATTCATACAAAGCATGGTGTTGCACAGATCATATTTAACCCCGCGGTGATTACATCGCATGTTCCCAGACACCCAACACTGCTGTCCATGTTGCAGATCTGAGGAGGCGGGCTTCGTTCACATGCTATGGGCTTGCCCTCACCTTCGTGACTACTGGGTTGGGGTTCGTAATGCACTTGGGGAGATTACACATGTACAGGTTGAGGACAACATAACTGAGTGCCTACTAGGTCTCCGCAAGCGCACAAGCACCCTAAAAGTTCAACTTCGCTTCCTAGACCTTGCCCGTATACTAGCTGCACGCGCTATCACCATGAGATGGAAGTCCACAAGATGCCCCTCTCTATCTGCATGGCAAGATGAGGTTGGTACGCTGGAGTAGTACAGAAAGCGCGGCAATTAGGCGCGAGGAGGCACGTGGATTACGAAAACGCCCCATTGCCATGGAATGGGATATCATGCTGGAGGGGTTCAAAACACTAGGGGGCCGATTCCGATCTCGGCCGGTAGGGCACCGAATCGGATTCGGCTGAACCGGATCCGATTCGGAGCCCTTTTTCCCGACCGAATCGTAGGTGCGTCCGGGCGAACGAGTACGATGCGAGCGCGTGCAAATTCGCCGACCGACTCGTACGCCCGTCCCAACCGCACCGACCGACTCGCACGGATGCGCTGCGCACCTCGCAATGGAGACGTTCCCTGGCCGGGCAAGTACGATGCGTGCCGCGAGCAGTCCGACCGACTCGCGCCGTCCGGCTCGAAGAAGCAGTCGGAGCCGTACTTTGGGGGTCCGTGTCGGACCCCCCTGTACACGTAGCCGCGCGAGTCGCACACAGGGGGGACCCATGGGTCCCCCCTACTTGTGCGTGTACGGCGCGAGTCGCTTCGCCGAGTACACGCTGTAGGGGGCGCCCTTGTCCGCCTCGCACCCATTGAGTCAATGGGAGCCCGCGTACGCGTTGTACGACAGGCTCCCATTGACTTCAATGGGAGTCCGACCCGACTCGAGTCCGATGGCATACGTGCGCATCGTACTCGTTCGGTCGGGCTGCTAGGGTCCGATTCAATCGGAAATCTCTCCGGGTCCGGCTCGGTCGGAGAGATTTCCGACCCGAGTCGGAATCGGCCCCTAGACCTTTTCCCACACCAAGCCAATTCTACCTCGCAGTGAAACCCATGTTATGTTGTTCTAGGTTTACTAACTGTCAAACGACTACACAGCGTAAACACCCGCACTTCAGCAGTGAGCCATAATACGTGATTTCTACACTAGTAGTTAGACGCGAGAGGCACATGGAACCGACGGGCCAGGAGGTGGGTGGCGGGAGGGGTTATTAAAATGGGAGTGTTTGGTTCTGTGTTGATTATCTACTCAAATGATGTTCTCCATCTTGTATCTATCCATATTATCATAACAACAATGATGCTATTATTTCCTTCCTGATTATGTACGCATACACTCGGAAATGCGAATAGATAACATATGTAAACAGTATGGAAACAGAAAATACCACAATGTAATGGATATGATAGCCTGGAGATATCCTGTGGTGATCAATAAAGTTTGTTAAAAAAAAAAAAAAGATTACAACACAACAAACTAGCCAAAATATAGAAGGTATTCAATCTAGACCAAAAGACAATCAGTGCAGAAAAGATGACATTGAAAAACAGTAAACTGAAAAAAAGAAATGGAAGAGGACAAGAAATAGAAAGAATGTAGCAGGAGAGAGAGTACAAAAGATGTCCAAGAGAGAGAAATAATCAAGATTGAAAAGAGAAAGAAGACGATGGTAGGATTAAGAGAAAAGGGTAGACCATACCTACATAAAATCCAAAAATAGGGTAATGGGAGGGATGAGGCCACATGGAACAGATGACACAACGACACTCCATAAGGAAAGGCGGGGAAATCGGAGCACACACGACACGAAAAGTGAGAAAGCCACAGAACAAGGGAATAATGACTGTAAGGAAAGAAAAAATTATTAGTATAAAATAACTCATTTAATAAAACACTACATCTCTAACAATTCTATAAGGATAGATCGCATGTAAACAGTATGGAAACAGAAAATACCACAATGTAATGGATATGATAGCCTGGAGATATCCTGTGGTGATCAATAAAGTTTGTTAAAAAAAAAAAAAAGATTACAACACAACAAACTAGCCAAAATATAGAAGGTATTCAATCTAGACCAAAAGACAATCAGTGCAGAAAAGATGACATTGAAAAACAGTAAACTGAAAAAAGAAATGGAAGAGGACAAGAAATAGAAAGAATGTAGCAGGAGAGAGAGTACAAAAGATGTCCAAGAGAGAGAAATAATCAAGATTGAAAAGAGAAAGAAGACGATGGTAGGATTAAGAGAAAAGGGTAGACCATACCTACATAAAATCCAAAAATAGGGTAATGGGAGGGATGAGGCCACATGGAACAGATGACACAACGACACTCCATAAGGAAAGGCGGGGGAAATCGGAGCACACACGACACGAAAAGTGAGAAAGCCACAGAACAAGGGAATAATGACTGTAAGGAAAGAAAAAATTATTAGTATAAAATAACTCATTTAATAAAACACTACATCTCTAACAATTCTATAAGGATAGATCGCATGAAGACATCCAGAACTGCATTTAGAAAAGCAGGAATCAAGCAAATCAAGTAGTGGAC
The DNA here is from genome assembly GCA_963921515.1 of Calotriton arnoldi. Taxonomy (NCBI): domain Eukaryota; kingdom Metazoa; phylum Chordata; class Amphibia; order Caudata; family Salamandridae; genus Calotriton; species Calotriton arnoldi. The sequence continues at coordinate 1,026,751 of CAWUFW010005259.1, read as the reverse complement.
GCTGTAGAGATGTCCATGGTATCCATCCTGCAGGCGTTAAGAAAACTCTTCAGTTTAACTGGTTCCTCATAGGTGAATGTCTCATTTTTGTAGGTGACTTTAAACAAGCAGGGATGAAAAAGGCCAAAGCGCGCACCAAGAGAATGAAGATCCGGCCTCAGTGCAAGAAACTCTCGACGTCTGTCAGTTGTACTCTTTGCATAATCTTGAGAAAAAAACAAAGTATTGCCTGACCATGAAATACGCTTCATGGATTTAACAGCAGACAGGACCTTGAGGAGATCAGTATATTCCCAAAAATATACTATAACACCCCTTGGCCTTCTCATAGTGGAAGTAGATGCTTGTAGATGACCTAATCTATGAGCTCTCTGAATATTGAGAGGAGCACCATCCGGAAGGTTCAGAATTTTTGGAAGAAATGTTTTAAAGAAGGCAATAGGGTCAGAGCCTTCCGAGCCTTCAGGTAAATCATAAATGTGAAGGTTGTTCTTCCTATTTCTGATCTCAAGGTTTTTAACCTGTTTCTGAAGAGACGAAACCTGAGATTGAAGAGCATTCACCTTAAGGGTAGTTTATCCCAGCAATGAGATGTTTAGTTCAGCAATAGTAAGCCTTTCTTCCATGTGTGACCATCTATCAGTGATGTGTTGTAGTTTAGCGTTAGTGTCTTCCATCAAGGGATGTAAAGCACCGTATCTCCTCTGAAAGAAAGTCCATAGAGACAACAAACAGCGCCTTTGGAGAAGAAGGCGGGTCTTTTTTCACCCGTTTGGTAGATATCTTCACTGACGCGCCATTAGAACCTGATGCAGAAGAGCCCCTACGTAAGGAGACCACGGACTCCTCCATTGTTGGAAGGTGAAAATAAAAATTTGAGCGAGTAATGAATTTATGAGCAGAGGGTGCTAGTAAAGATTTTATTTTCTTCAATTTGTCCATAAGAGGAGGATGGAAAGGTCAGGCTAAGTCGCTTCTCAGACTACACAACCATATATAGGAGTTATCCAACAATGCCTGTAGATCAGCAGCCAGAAAGTGAAGAAAATAAATAAAAATTTAAAAAAGTCACATTTTCATTAATTCTGGAGGCTGAAGCAAAACATTATAGTGAATAAATCCTCAATTGTAGCAGAGAGAGGAGGATACACTTCATAGAGAGAGAGCCACACGTCAGGAGATCCAACACTACAAAATGGCCAGCAGCATTGTGAAAAAGCCACACAGCAGAAACTGAAGACTCTCAAGTGAGGTGAAGTGGGTAATACAGGCTCAAATTACTTCCAGCATTCATGCAAGAAAAGTTCTAATACTCCATAACCAGTTAACATGAAGACTGCTGTGTTGTTAGGAGTGTTACAGCGGGAGTTCCATCGATAGAAAATGGTGGGCGGCATTGTGAGGGAGCCGTGTATCAGAAAACAACAGCTTCGGGGTACCTTGAAAAAGAGGGCAGCTCCAACCAAAGCTACCCTCTGCTGTTACGGCATCCACGACATCCGCTTTCCGCGGTCCACTGGAGCAGGAAGTGCCGTAGAGCTGCCAGTACCTGCGCCGTCCCGAGGAGAATCACTCAGACGGCGCCATCTTCCGTGGCCGCTAGCCACGCCCCCCCCAGGGCCTATTTAACAGTTCCAGTAGTCCAGTAAATCACTCAATTTGTATTTTCAAAGAAGGTTTCCCTAATAGAAGTGATGCACTCAAGTTTCAAATTAAAGGCAGTTCTAGTATAACAAAAACAGTAACGGGCTTACTGAGGCAGGGAAATCAAGAAAAATCTCCCTGCACATCAGGGCTATGGATAGTTTGTTTAATATTAACAAACTTTGGTATTGCTTATGATAAGCAACAGAAATGTCAGTGGGGGCCAAAAAATGGCATTTGCTCTGCATTTCATTAAGCCTACAGTGGAGCTACCTGTGCAGTACTTCTCTGTAGACTCGCCTGCTTCGCTGACAGGGGTCTCTGAAAAGTGCTGCCTGTGTTCTGCCAGAGGAGCAGAGACCATAGCCTCCTCTGACCCTTCAGCCCAATGGGGCCACTCACCCTACCCTAAATTAGAACTGTTGGCTTTTCATTCAGTGGCGTAGCAAAGGTGGGTGGGGGGGGCGGGTGGCATAAGGTTTGGGGGCAGCGGCCTCCCCCCACCCACCTTACCTGTGACCGTTGCGGGCGGCTGCCACAGAAATCGCCACCACCCCCGCTCTTACACACAGCCCCAGGGCGGCAAATGCAGGGGCTGCCACGGCGGCCATAGGTCTAGCTATGCCACTGTTTTCATTTGCAGTTTTGCAGAATGGGTGGAACCCCATAAAGTAGTGGTTCACTCGTCCTTCAAACTCACAGTTCCCCCGACCCTTCTTCAGGTGGGGGAACTGGATGGTTCCCACCAGTGGAGTCTCACCTGTCTCTGGCAGTAGAACTGTTGAACTGGTAGCTGTCTGCCACAGGACCACCAGTTCCTAGTGATGATCACCATACTGTCCTCAGGGTGGGGTGACTATCACTACAGGAAATTCATGTAATGTATCGATTTACCAGTAGGGAAATCAGTCAATGCCCAAAACAGGCTAGTAGCCATTCTGAGTTTATTCCAGCCTGCCTTGTGTGCCAAGAGCCTTCACTACTAGCAGGCTTTCACTTAACTAATGTTTCCGTTTGTTGTGCAGACTTGTTCAAGGTTCTTGATGTGAGCTATCCATGGAGGCAGGTGTCTGGTTTTCAGTCCTGTTATATACAGTGACACTCCAAGGCACCTCTGGGACAAGCTTGTCTTCCAGGCACACTCTAGAGCTGTTAATCACATTTAAACTCTGATCAATTGCCCCAAAGACTTTTTCATTCTGCCACCTGTCTAAATAAAATAAAGGTGTGTATAACTCAGATTAAATTGAAGTTCAACCGTATCAAAGCTGAATTTCACTTTGTCTCCCGTAAAACTAATTGCATATGGCTTACTGCTCTGAGAAACTAAAATTTCTGAAGGCTGATCCCAAGATTATTACTATAGTCAAATATTTTGGATTCACACATGACTCCATGCTTCACCTGGACTCTTGTGTCAAAGCGTAGCCAAGAGCAAGGGGTACCAACTTAAATTTATGCGGTCTACAAGACACTATTCTCAGTCTGTTCTAAAACTGGTTGTGCAAGCAGTGGTGATCTTTTACATTGAATATGGCTATGTTCTCCTCATCAGCAACCATAAAAATCTACTTTCCCCTCATAAGGTCCCACACTCTGTTGCAGATCTAGCTTCTAACATCAACAAATATGATCACATATCTACAGTCATTGCCTCTCTTGGTTTCTGCCGATTTGTGAGAGGTTTTTTACTGCATGCAAATGCCTAAAATGTATCCTGGCACTGAAGCTATAACTGTTCCCTAAGAGCAGGGTGTGAGAAATTGGGTTGTTGGTTGAATCGGGGCTGACCCTTATTCAAGCAACAACCACAATCCCTGTCAGGATGAACTACTAAATTAACCTGTGCTTAAACCTCTGGTAGCTTGGCACAAAAGCAGTCAGACTTAACTTAGAGATAATGTGTAAAGTATTTATGCAGCACATAAACAGTAATAAAGTGACAACACAAGGAAAATCCCTCACCAATTTAAAAAAGTGGAGTACATTTTAATAAATTATTTGACACCAAAACAGCAAAAATTCAATCAGTAGAACTGGAGTTATACATTTTTAAAGTTTAAGGTAAAACCTAGCACTTAAAAGATCAATGCGCCAACCACAGACATCTAGTCGCATGAGACCAGGTCAAAGTAAAAAAATATGGCTGACCGAAATGATGTGCGAGTCGGATACAAAAAGTAGATTGGGCCCAGTTGGCGCATACATTTGGATTTAGAAGAAATGTCGAAGAAAATATTCTGAGAAGATAAAGTACAGCAAGGCAATGTCCCTTTTTTTAAGTCGAAAATCTCCAGCGGGATGAGGCAGGAGGCTGTAGTGGACGAGAGTGCCACAGGGCCAGATACCCCATTGGTGAAGGACCACTCAACAGGATTTGCTGCTGCAGAGAAGAACGTAAAAGGAGCTATGGCAAAGTGAGGTCGACTGGCAATGCAAATCAAGCGGATAGACGAGCAGGTTGATCCTAATCTCCCCTCGGTTCTCAGAGCAGTTTTTAGCCAAAAATGTTCTGAGTCCAAGTTTGGATTTTGGTTATCTGTGCACCTTTAACACCACATCCAAGGATCCAGGACTGAAGGGGCACCACTTGGGGGCTTAAGATTCACTCAGGCTAGGTCCAGGTGCGAGTTCAAATGGTTGGGGCCTTTTCTGTCTGTGAGGATCTGATCAAGAGACCAGCTAACTAGCCCTTGGAGTCACTCCGGAAGTCCTGGGTTCTAGTGATGAACTAGGGCTTAAGCAGCAGGGCGGGCCTCTGAGGGTGCAAGCAAGGCTCTAGGCAGGAAAGTAATCCTTCAAAGTGCAGCAAAGTAGAGTTGTGGTTTACACAGCAGGCCACAATAGCAGGCAGTCCTCTGAGAGTCCTTCTGTAGGTCCAGAAAGTGAACTGAAGAGTGGGTCTGTGGGTCTTATTTTTTACCTGGTGCCTTCTTTGAAGTTTGAGAAGTTTTTAGAGAATTCCCTTTGAAATGCTTGAAGTTTCCTGCATCCCCTGCGCTGGCCCCTGGCGATCTGCATGAACAATGCCGGGATGACAAGTCCTTTATGTGATAGCAGAGCACAGCCCATTCAGTTGCAAGTGGGGCTGGACCCAGCAAAGCGCCCCCCATCCTACCAGTCGATAGTCCATCCAGGCATACCTAATCCCACTATTGTGTGGCTGTCTGGGAGGAATAAACAAAGTCCAACTGCCAACTACACACAGTCATGTAACCCAAGGGCAGGCTTCAGGCACCAAATGGTAAGGACAGGAAAACTTTCTAAACGTGGCATTCTTAAAATTGTAACTTAAAATCCGACTTTACCATTATTGAGGATTTTTATTTAAAATTTCTTAGATACCAAACATGAATTGCTTACTTGTTCCTAAACAAAAGTTAACACTTATTAAATGTAATAAGCAAACCCAATGTTATACTATGGGAGAGGTAGACCTCACAGTAGCGAAAAGCGATTTAGGAGTTTTTCTCTCCCAGGACATGCAAAACTTAAAAGTAACTGTCCAGCCTTTCAATTACAATGCGCCCTGCCCTGTTGGCTGCTTAAAGCGTACCTCAGAGGTGACTTATATACAATAAAAGGAGTGTTTAAGGCTTGGCAAGGGGGTTATATTGCCTGTGAATTCACAGTTTAAAATTGTATTTTGGCTGCACTGGCGGGTCTGGGACAAGTTTTAAGGGGCTACTTAAGTGGTTAGCACAATAAGTACTGCAGGCCCACTAGTAGCAGGTCCTGGGTATATGGCATACCACTCTACAAGGGACCAATAAATAAATGGAATATACCAATCAGGGGTAAGCCAATTTTAGCAGGTTTAGAATAGAGAGAACAAGTATTTTAGCACTGGTTAGCAGTGGTACAGTGCACAGAGTCCTAAGGCCAACAAAAAAATAATCAGTAAAAAGTGGAGGGTAAAGGCAAATAGTTTGGGAGTGATCCTGCAGAGAGATCCAAGTCCAATACAGGGCCTATAGATGTAATTGTCGAATTTAGAAAATAGCCCTATTATGAATGCTTTACAGAATAGTAAATGCTAGTTGCAAGCCCGTAAAGAGTAGGGCATGGAATTCCGAAGCTCATTTGCAGTGAGGGACAACAAAGAAAAAGCATCTCAAAACACATCTACTGAGTAAACTAATCACCCATGGAGCATACCAAGTATTGGGACTACTATTTCTATAAAATAAAATTAAGCTATGCAAACAAAATAGGACACGGTGCTTCAGTGTAGCACCAAGCATTGCCACAACACCTTACAATTAGGAATCAATATTAGATTCCACTTTCTTGGTACAAGCTGCAAGCTCTCAAACTCATTGCCAACCAAGATTCAAAGCATTCAAAGAAGAGTGGTGAAAACACTGCTTTTCGTATGATAAATACATCTACCACTGACCCTGGGATAAACCCAGAACAATAATCAGTTTTATCAGTATAAGTAAGGTCCAGAGCTATAGAACAGTCCTGCCCAGCACACCCTTGCCAAGAAAGCAGACACCAGTACCCTACCCAGCTGAGGAACTCTACCCAGCATAGACCCACCATGACCTTAACACAGGGAGGACATATACCAACCATAAGATATGCCTCTCCATTCAGTGTTAGAAGAATCCTGCTGCCACATTTCACCAAAAGACCTGCTCCCTGACTAATGAGATGGAGGACTCTAACCGTCGTACCCATCACACACCAACGACAAAGTAAACAATATATGCCCTCCTGATACCTATCATTGTCACTATTTTGCTTGTTTTGATAATAGTTATTTTTATTGTATGCAGTAGGATGGAATTTTGATTCTAAAATAAATCTTGAAAATATATTCCTGGGTTCCTACTGTTCTTGTGTTCTTTCAATGACAGTGATTGGGATCCATTAAATATCCATGTGAGAGTTCACAAGATTTATCGTAACCTAAAATGCATCTCATTCAAGTAATCCTCACTGGGTTGCTGGGTGGTTGCAGTCCATGGGGTTCCCTGTCCATTAGCATAGACGTCAGTTGTAATATTGGTTACTTCCTTCAGTTCAGATAGGTGCTCCCTTTCTGCTGTGGGTTTGTCAAGAGCTTGATTTATAAAAGGTTATTCCCCATTTTGGATTTGATTTTTGAGGCTTATGTTTTGAAACAGTTTTATCATGGTATCACCACCAATTCCAATAGAGTTAAGTTTGAGGACACCAGTTACACAATACACTTGGCTAAGGGTTTCCCTAACAGGTGGGCTGGCGTACCATTAATTATAAATACATATGATGCATACCCTTTTGAAATATGTTACTCATGGGTAGAGTTTGATGCTGTAGAGCCCAGTACAGTAAACGTTCACACATACAGAGGTACTGCAATTTTGGCTAAGTATGAACCCAACTGTGTCTTACAGGTTTTATTAGGATATCAAGAACATCAAGCATGTTTGGTGGCCCACTATCCCATGTAGTTCATAATGTTAGACTGGGTCCGTTGAGCAACGTAGGGGAGACCCGGCCTGTACTGGCTGGGTATACACCATACCTTGATATAGTAAACTTGAGAGCTACATAAATAAGGAATTTACTAAACCAGATAGTAGCTATTAATAGACAGCTTTTACTATATGTTCTACAACTGACTGCTACAGTAAGTCTGCTTACTATTAATGTTATCATGGGCAAGGCGCCCACAAAACGAGACGAGATCATGTTTTGGACTGCTCATAAAACTAACGACCTAGAGGTGGTTTATCCTCACTCAATACCCCAGGATAGACATAGGATGTCAACTATGTCTGTTCCACTCAGTATGCTATCACCTGTAGAACAGTGCACTACTTAAGGAACAATATTTATGCATATTTAAACTATTACGCATGACACACACTCTCTAGTGGTGTTACTGGAGATGTTAAAACAAATACAGACGGAGCATGGAGCTGCACCTGCTCTTGATTTAGGGATGAACTTAGGTGGTAATTTTGAAACTGTTTGTTCAATAGTTCTGGGTAGCATTAAATGAGAAGCTGCAGTTCTGGCAGTGCGCCAAGGATTGGCAGGGGTCCCAAATCAAGATTACGAATAAGAACTTCCTAAGATTATTTCACCAGTTTACAACTCCATGGGCCTCGATACCCTAGGATCTTGGACCGCGAAAACAACTCATAGAAAAAATTGAGAATGAGGTCTCCTGTAAGAAGAAAGCACTGGCGGTTAAGAAAAATCAGAAAGTGAAAAAACACAGAACTGATATTCTCCAAGGTAGGAGTCCTATAGGGGTGGATATAATTTGAGGGAGCGTGATGAAATTAGAAAGCTAGATCGGTATCAGTATTCTGATAGCCGTTCCTCATGTTCTGTACAGGACTCTGGAGAGAGGAAAAGGACAGAGAGGAGTGGACAGATAGAGTATCGCAGAAAGGACGAGTACATCTAACAGAAAAGAGGGCCGATGCATAAAGTTGCAGTTAGTTTAAAGGAGGAAGAGAAAGGTTCAGACTCAAGGACTCACTTCAAGCAAAATAAAGTAGCTGGATTAGCAAAAACATGCCATGGCAGTTTTGGATACTTCTTTGGAACAGGATTTAGGCAGCAGAGCTTCTAGACACTGCAGCAAAAGTGACAATAGTTCACCGGACTCTCAAGGAGCATCTGGTAGTGACTCCAACTAAAGAATACATATGGGTTGAGACACCTGATGGACCAGTAAACCTTCCAGTTAGGTTTTATGATGTAGAAATACAAATAGAGTGTGATATATTATGCAAACTGAAATCTATATTCTGGTCTCATTTGTCAGATGATTATGACAGCATCCTTGTAGAGGATGATTGGCTTTAGATTTGGATAAGGGATGCACCTCCAGTGAGGAACTAATAATGCAACTATTTTCCTCCTTAGTACCTTCAGAACTGAGGGAAAAATATGTGTATGAATGGGCCTTAAAGCAGGCTCTTGCGTTATAAAGAAACCAAACTGTGTGGGACAAAGAATCTGTTCCAAATGTGATTCCCTTAAAGAGTGAACCTCAAGTTCAGGCTCAAAATCCTCTTACATCAGAGGCTGAGCATGATATAAAAGATATTTTAGATCCGCTACAATAATATGGTATAATAATGCCTTGTCATTCCATCATGAAGTCTCCTCCTTTTCTGATATTAAAATCTTATAATTCACATCGAAGAATTTGGGATTATACAATTTTAAATGCGCACACATGCTGTTTCAAAATTCTCACAGCACTGGATTAATGACAAATATAGTCTAGGAAAAAAATATAAATCAAACTTAGATATATTCAGTGGATTTTTAGTCAAACAGTATAGCCTAAACCCCAGTATCTAACCCAGGTGTCTCCAACCAGTTGATCGCGTGCTCACAGCCTTGAGTTCATTTTTCAATCAGCATAGGCTCACATTTTCCTTTTAAAGTTAAGGGAAGTCTGTGTTTAGCCTGATAATGACCAGTGCTGGAGTAAGATTTATGACCCAGGGTACAGGGGTGAAGAACTGAAGCACTGAGGTATTTAAATCTTAAATAAAAGTCCTTGTCAACTCAGTATTGGAGCATGAGAACAAAATGATGTTTCTGAATGAAAGTGCAGAAAAATGTTCCATATTATGGGACTGATTACCAAGTCCGCCCGCCACCGTAGAGGTGATTGGGACTGCCCGCCAGACATGCGGCGGTCCCACCACTGCAATTAGGATGCGCCCGCCAGTATGGTGGGCGCATCCTGGGCCTTTAACATTGCGGGCGGTGCTGCTGGCTGCAGCACCGTCCGCAATGTTAAAGGTGCTTGCACCGCATTTCCCTACACCACGTGGCAGGCACCACGCGGTGCCTGCCACTTGGTGCATGGAAATGCAGGGGGGTACCATGGGTACCCCCCAGTGCAGTGACACCCCCCCCACAAGGGGGGCCTGCAACGGGCCCCCAAACCCAATCCCCGCCAGCCTTTCCATGGCGGCATCGCCGCCATGGAAAGGCGCCTGGCCACACACATCCTAATATGGCGGACGGTGCCTGCTAGGCACCGCCACCATATTAGTGGCTCTGCTCCGCCCACCAGACAATCGGTGCGATTGCCACCGGCGGAAAAGCGGCGGACGGACTTTGTGTCCGCCGCGATACCCACCGCCATCCTAATATGGCGGTGGGTAAATCTCAATGTGATGGCGGAACGATCGCCACCGCCGGCCCAGCGGTGGCGATCGTTCCGCCATCGTAATGAGCCCCAATGTTCCATATTATGAGCATTTTTTGCAGAACATTTTTTCTGCATTTTAAATTTCTCCCATATAAATAATGGTTGTATGTATGTGTTATACATGTAACAGTGCCACAAATGGTGACAGGTATGTCCTGTGCCACAAGTACATATGACAGGCTAATTCACCTATACACATATATCCCATTCATACGCATATATGTTCACACATCCCCAAAGACCACACTCGCACTGACACACATGGCAGCCCTGTCAGCGTGCCCTTAGTCTTTTGTTCAAACGTCTTTTGTTCAAACCAAAGAGGTCGATTCCGATTCGGGCCGGAAAAAGCACCGACCGACTCGGAGCCGGAAAAATTACCGACCGACACGTACCAGTGGCGCCCGACACGCCAAGTACGATGCAAGCCGCGATAAATCCGACCGACACGTCAGGAAACCAAGCCGACCGACCGAGCCGCTCGGAAAATAGCAATCCGGCCGGAAAAACACGCGAATCCAACCGACCGACACGGACCCGGAACAAATCCGACCGAATCGTACCCGCCAACTCCAACCCGCAAAGTACGATGCAAGGCGCGAAAAACACGACCGAGTCGGACGGAGGACAAGCCGTACGACCGACACGCATACAAAACCGAGCCGAAGCAACACAATACACCGCGACCGACGCGTACGCAGCATACAAAACTGCACAAACACAGCGTGAACGAAGCGGAAAACACCGTACGAGACCAATGCAGGGTCCGACTCGGTCACAAGAACGTTTCCAACATACACAAACAGCACAAAGGAAAAATCAACCAAAAAAGGCCAAACAAGCAATTACCAAGCCAATAAATACTGGGGGGGTGGGGACAGAGAACAAAGACACACCCACAACTCCACCTATATAAAGGACACAAATCACTACCATGAGCCTTTGCAAATGCCATTCCACTGCCAGCACCCAAGAGAAAGCAACCACACACCCACAGCTCATCCCTCACACAAGCCACACACCAGCAGCACACCAACAAATACCTACCTCACATACACCCAGCACAACACACACCCACACACCCTCACCTGCACACCAACACACACATCACCCACCATCACCACCCATCACCATGCCCCCCAAGAAGAATCCCAAGTTCCTAGATAGTGAATTGGAAGTCATGGTAGACGAGATCCTCAGGGTGGAGCCACAGCTGTTTGGCACTCTGGTCCAACAGACCCCCATGTCGCAGAAAACCAAGATGTGGGAGAGGATCATCAACAGGGTGAACGCCCAATCACCATGTCGGCGCACAAAGACGGACATCCAGAACAGGTGGTATGACGTGCGCAGGAGGGTACGGGACCTGCTGAAGATAGACTACATCAACAGCCAACACACCGGCAGTGGCCCTCCTGCCAAGCCAATATACCTCAGGCCCTGGGAGGAGAAGGTGCGGGCCATCCTTCCGCCAGTGAGCGTATATGGACTAGAGAACATCCCAGAGCCTGGTGAGTACACAACAAATGTACACAATAAACTGCCACAAAACACACACATCACTGTCAAGGGGAGAGTCAAACCATGCACTCATAGCAATTACACAGCAACTAGAACAGAATCATCCCAAAATGTGTATGTCAGTCAGATAAACACAACACATGCCATCAAAAAAGTCACATCCAACTGTGCCAAAACATGTACAAACACAACCACAACTACAGCTAGGCAGTGGCACAAATAGAACTAACACACACATCCACACATGTAGCCACCACAACAACACCAACACACAGTGAAGACCACTCAAAGGAAGGAATTCTGTGTATGCTGGCCAAGTCAGTGTAGCCAATAGCATCATGGGAGTCGCAGTCACACATATTGCCCCCCCACAACTGTCCCATCAACACCACCATGAACCATGCGCACATCACAGGGAGTGGAGAAGGACTCACAAGATGGCTGACACTGGCTACTGCTGTGAGGAGCACAAGGCCCTGCTGGCAACTGTGCACCAACAAACAGCAGGACACCACTGACTGACATCCTGAGAGACAACTTCCACTCCCTGCAATGCAAGCACGTTCCATGGTGGGATATCTGGCTGGCTGGGTGGGAAGGGGGACTTGCAGCACTGACCATAGTCACCAGCACCTCCCCTCACACCCCCCCAACACAAACTCCACAGTACCCACCTGGTAGAATGCAATGCCCTCCATCCTAACACAAGATCCCACAAAGCACCACCACCCTGGGTTATGTTGTGTGAAGCACAGGGACACTCTTGGGACTCTTAGCCAAACAACTGCCAGGACAACACTCCCAGCCATCCTGTCAGCACAGCCAGCCCACCCCACAGGGAAGCAGAGTCAAAAGGAAGGAAGCATGGGCATGCTGGGAAGGGGGGTGGAGGCAATAGCATGATGGGAGTCGTAGTCACAGACATTGCTCAGCCTCACAACTGGCCCATCAACACCACCCTGAACCATGCTCACATCACAGGGAGTGGAGAAGGACTCACAAGATGGCTGACACTGGCTACTGCTGTGGGGAGCACAAGGCCCTGCTGGCAACTGTGCACCAACAAACAGCAGGACACCACTGACTGACATCCTGAGAGACAACTTACACTCCCTGCAATGCAAGCACGTTCCATGGTGGGATATCCGGCTAGCTGGGTGGGAAGGGGGACTTGCAGCACTGACCATAGTCACAAGCACCTCCCCTCCCACCCCCCCACACAAACTCCACAGTACCCACCTGGTAGAATGCAATGCCCTCCATCCTAACACAAGATCCCACAAAGCACCACCACCCTGGGTTATGTTGTGTGAAGCACAGGGACACTCTTGGGACTCTTAGCCAAACAACTGCCAGGACAACACTCCCAGCCATCCTGTCAGCACAGCCAGCCCACCCCACAGGGAAGCAGAGTCAAAAGGAAGGAAGCATGGGCATGCTGGGAAGGGGGTGGAGGCAATAGCATGATGGGAGTCGTAGTCACAGACATTGCTCAGCCTCACAACTGGCCCATCAACACCACCCTGAACCATGCTCACATCACAGGGAGTGGAGAAGGACTCACAAGATGGCTGACACTGGCTACTGCTGTGGGGAGCACAAGGCCCTGCTGCCAACTGTGCACCAACAAACAGCAGGACACCACTGACTGACATCCTGAGAGACAACTTACACTCCCTGCAATGCAAGCACGTTCCATGGTGGGATATCTGGCTGGCTGGGTGGGAAGGGGGACTTGCAGCACTGACCATAGTCACCAGCACCTCCCCTCACACCCCCCCAACACAAACTCCACAGTACCCACCTGGTAGAATGCAATGCCCTCCATCCTAACACAAGATCCCACAAAGCACCACCACCCTGGGTTATGTTGTGTGAAGCACAGGGACACTCTTGGGACTCTTAGCCAAACAACTGCCAGGACAACACTCCCAGCCATCCTGTCAGCACAGCCAGCCCACCCCACAGGGAAGCAGAGTCAAAAGGAAGGAAGCATGGGCATGCTGGGAAGGGGGTGGAGGCAATAGCATGATGGGAGTCGTAGTCACAGACATTGCTCAGCCTCACAACTGGCCCATCAACACCACCCTGAACCATGCTCACATCACAGGGAGTGGAGAAGGACTCACAAGATGGCTGACACTGGCTACTGCTGTGGGGAGCACAAGGCCCTGCTGCCAACTGTGCACCAACAAACAGCAGGACACCACTGACTGACATCCTGAGAGACAACTTCCACTCCCTGCAATGCAAGCACGTTCCATGGTGGGATAACTGACTGGGTGGGTGGGTGGGTGGGTGGGAAGGAGGTCTGGCTGTCAACCAAACACAATCAATGCAGACCATGTTCACACCCCAGAGAATACATAGAAATGCCCAAATAATGCAGGACAATGTGCCACACCAATATCAACCCCTGACTGTGACGACTTAGGACAATACAATGTACAGGCCCGCACCCCGAGGCACAGTCACAACTGTCAGGTGTGTCAACCACTGATGCCTGCAGAAACATGACATACATTGTTTGTGTCTCCCAAAAACAGGTGATGATAGGGACACAGCAGCAGACGCTGAGGAGTCCCAGTCCCAGGCTCAAGAGGATGCCGAGCTCACTGGCGTCGTACAGCCTCTGTCCTCCTCGGACGATGAAGAACAACCTGGCACATCCGGTGCAAGTCAACATGCTGCACCAGCAGGACCACCAGCTGCAGCACCAGCAGGTCCACCAGCTGCACCCCCTGCACCCACCCCTCCAACGACTGTCACCACGAATACCATCCCTGCCGACATGGACAGAATAAGGAACAACACCAGCGCAGTGACCCTGGACCAACCTGGGGCCATGGACACCACCACCACCACCAACCCCCAAGGTGGACCAGGGTTATCTGTGCGTGCAACTGCACACACTGCACATGTCAGCAGGGGTGGTGGGAGGGGTGGGAGACAGAGGTCGCTGCTTGCAGACGTTGCTGGTGTGCATGAAGACCCACAACTGGTACGCATAGCTGATGCGTACCAGTCCAGCACCGGAGAGCTCAGCCAGGTAGTGGGGCTCCTCAGAGACATCAAACAGCAGCAGGCTGCCCATCATGCCCGCTTGGACTCCCACATGTCCCACGTGGAGTCACACATGTCACGTGTGGACTCCCACATGTCCCGCGTGGAGTCCAAGTGGGATGTACTACATGAGATGACGGCGGTGCACAGGGACATTTTACAATGCCTCCGCCAGATGAACAGCAACCAGTCCACACCTCCCTGTGTGCCAACAACATCTGGTACCGAACAAACTGCAACTGCCACAGGGAGGGAGGAGGACTCTGGCGGAGAGTCCCCTGCACCGCAGCAGCCTGCACTTGAGGGCCCCCCCCAAGAAGAGGGGTCGTCCGAGGAGGGGAAAGTGAGAGGCTGATGGCCAAGCGCAACTCCCAGGAAGCCTGAACCTGTTCTGGATTTTCGCCTTTGTGCACAGACTGTTCACCCTGTTGATGGCAACACTACTCCCACACATTGCATGGGGAGTACAAGTTGGAACAATGTGTCAGACAACTGTGGCCCCGATACTGGGGATCCTGTCTACCTGGACTTTCTATTCATCTAGGAACTTGGGATTGCAAGATTCATGTACAGCACAATCCATCCTATGCACTATTATCACAGATGTATCACAATAAACACAATAATACACCATACTTGCCTCTGTCGTGATTCCAACGTGGGTGCTGTTATGGGGATGATGAACAACAAAATTACACTGTGTATGCGAACTGCAACAGCAAGGACAACACAGGCATGTGAGTACAGGCAACGTGACACATATGAGGGAGACACACCACCAGGGCTACACAACACATACACACCTAGGCCATCTGACTCATTGCCTACACTGATGTTGCCAGGGAAGACGGTGCAATGCACAGACACCACACCCATTCCCAGTTGTAGTCAAGTAGCCCACAGGTGCAGTAAGCAAATGGCAGTCAAATGTGTGACCACAGACAACGCACATCACTAAGTGAAGCACAGGTTTATTACACAGTAGCAACATGCCGTAACCACTACAGATGCAAGGTAACCCCACCTGGTAGCGGGCACACAGTCAACAACTGTAGACAGAAGGAAGTCCATGGGTGTGGCGCACATCACCTGTAGGGACACAACAGCTACCAGCCTGGATGTGCAATCACGTCGTCGGTGGACACAGTTGACCAAACGAATCTGAAAGTACCCTGTGAAGGACAGAAATGACACACAGTCAAAAGCAATGCAGTACAGGACAGAACAGCAAAACTCATGCACAATACATGTTACAAGATACCCACCCAGAACCAAGTTAGCATGTCAACACTGTTGGGGAGTACAGCCCACCTGTCACCACACATCGCAACACACATCCTGTCAAGTAGCCCATGGACACACTCCAACAGCACCAGAGCACCACCCACACATCATGCCAACTCACATCATTCACATGACACCTCAGGATACTCACATTCAGCTAAAGAAGTTGGTGATGAGCTGTGTGCGGACATCACCATCACCATCATCATCATCATCGTCACTGGCATCGTGGTCCAGGCCAGGATCCTCCACAGGTGGCGGATGTTGGTCATCGTCATCCTGGATGAGAGGCAACTCCTTCCGCACTGCCAGGTTGTGGAGCATGCAGCAGACGATGATAATCTTGCACACTTTCGCAGGGGCATATGGGAGGGACCCTCCGGTCTTGTCCAGGCAGCGGAAGCGGCTCTTCAGGAGACCAAAGGTCCGCTCAATCACTCTCCTGGTCCGACCATGTGCCTCATTGTAGCGCATCTGGGCAGGTGTCACAGGGTTCCTGAGGGGTGTCAGCAACCACGGCATGTTGGGGTATCCCGAGTCACCTACGGACAGACAAGTGCACATCAGCTGACTTGGAAAAGTGGGCGGAATACTACAGATCAGATCACACACAATGGCACAAAGTCAGTACACACCGACAAGCCAGGCACGCTGGTTCTGCATCTGTGCCATCAACCTGGGGATGCGACTACTCCTCATCACAAAGGCATCGTGTGCTGAACCAGGGAAACGGGCACACACGTGTGTGATGGTCATGTCTGCAAGACACACCACCAGTGCATTGACCGAGTGGTAGTGCTTGCGGTTCCTGTAGGCCTGCTCCTGGGCCTGTGGTGGTACCAAAGCCACATGTGTCCCATCAATGGAGCCAATGACATGCGGCATCCTCCCCAGGGCATAAAAGTCACTCTTCACGTCAGTGAGTCGTCGCAGTCTAGGGAAATATATGTACCGGTTCAGGAAGAGCAACATTGCCGCCAAGAAATCGCGGAGCACACGGCTGAACATGGTCTGTGACATCCCACCAGCAGACGCCACAGTATGTTGGAAGGTACCGGTGGCAAAGAAGTGTAGGGCTGCCATCACCTTCACCTTGGGGGTCAGCGCTGTAGGATACGGCCGGCCAGGCTGCAAATGTGGGGACAACTGCACTGCCAAATCCTCAATCAGCTGCCTGGTGAAGCGGTACCGTCGGATGCTGTCCCGTTCCACCATCGTTGCCAGGTCTGGGAATGGCCGATGGACAGCAGGAGCCCTGCAGTGCAGAGGAGAAGTAAGCAAGATCGTCAGTCACCCCACATATGCGGCATTGAACACACTCAAGATCCCAACATACATCATCATGAGGCACAACTACATGAAGTGTGCAGTACCGGAACGACATGTATGGTACATACATGGCCAACATCTGTCAACACGGTCCTACAGGTGGCATCAATTTGTCCCAGGTTGGCCCATTGGATATCATGATGCTGTGTCACAGTCACCCCCCAGTGACATGTGAGGACAGATGTGCCCCAGGCACCACAGCTCAACGACAGGCACATTCCCAGGGACCCTGTAATGCCACATGGACACTGGCATCACCTGGAGTATCATGTGTACACCACAACAAAACAAACATGACCCCCACAGGTAGTGGCCACACTTGCCATGGCAGGAGAGCCATGGACGTCTGTGACACACACGCACAACATCAGAGTCCATGCACACACAACGTGGATGTGGAGACTGTCTCCCATTGTGCACATGAAATCAGAGACATTGTAAACACTACATGCACAAAGACTGTGGAGGGCCATCACTATTGTGCCACTGGGACACCCTGGCTCAAACATACCGTCCCACATGGGACTCACGGGGTATGTGACATGACATACACAAACACCACTGTGAAATGTGACCATGGCACATGCACAGATATGAACAGTTGCACATCACAGTGGTCACGTACACGTAACACCCAGGATCCTGTCCCCATTAACACGTGCACAGCCTGGGGGTGGCTGCCCACAGGTGACACCCACAGGACAACATGTACACCAACATACACACAATAGGAAATGCAGCCTTACATGCCTTATGATAAGGTTTGGACAGGCTGTCGTGATGTAGGTGTGCCCCTCACTCCCTGGGAGCTATCTGTGGCTGGCATATGTCCATCTGAGACAGGCATGCTGACATATGCCAGTCACATGTACAGTGATGCGTTGAACAGCAATGGACCGATCGGTGTCTCCGGCCGGCCCATTGCTTTCAATGTGTGCGGGTACGCGTTGTACCCCTGTGCGCGTTGTACTGCAATGGACCGATCGGTGCCTCCGGCCGGCCCATTGCATTCAATGTGTGCGGGTACGCGTTGTACCCCTGTGCGCGTTGAACAGCAATGGACCGATCGGTGCCTCCGGCCGGCCCATTGCATTCAATGTGTGCGGGTACGCGTTGTACCCCTGTGCGCGTTGAACAGCAATGGACCGATCGGTGCCTCCGGCCGGCCCATTGCTTTCAATGTGTGCGGGTACGCGTTGTACCCCTGTGCGCGTTGTACTGCAATGGACCGATCGGTGCCTCCGGCCGGCCCATTGCATTCAATGTGCGGGTACGCGTTGTACCCCTGTGCGCGTTGAACAGCAATGGACCGATCGGTGCCTCCGGCCGGCCCATTGCTTTCAATGTGTGCGGGTACGCGTTGTACCCCTGTGCGCGTTGTACTGCAATGGACCGATCGGTGCCTCCGGCCGGCCCATTGCATTCAATGTGTGCGGGTACAGCGTTGTACCCCTGTGCGCGTTGTACTGCAATGGACCGATCGGTGCCTCCGGCCGGCCCATTGCATTCAATGTGTGCGGGTACGCGTTGTACCCCTGTGCGCGTTGTACTGCAATGGACCGATCGGTGCCTCCGGCCGGCCCATTGCATTCAATGTGTGCGGGTACGCGTTGTACCCCTGTGCGCGTTGAACAGCAATGGACCGATCGGTGCCTCCGGCCGGCCCATTGCATTCAATGTGTGCGGGTACGCGTTGTACCCCTGTGCGCGTTGAACAGCAATGGACCGATCGGTGCCTCCGGCCGGCCCATTGCATTCAATGTGTGCGGGTACGCGTTGTACCCCTGTGCGCGTTGAACAGCAATGGACCGATCGGTGCCTCCGGCCGGCCCATTGCTTTCAATGTGTGCGGGTACGCGTTGTACCCCTGTGCGCGTTGAACAGCAATGGACCGATCGGTGCCTCCGGCCGGCCCATTGCTTTCAATGTGTGCGGGTACGCGTTGTACCCCTGTGCGCGTTGTACCTCAATGGACCGATCGGTGCGCACCCATTGACAATGGGCTTGCCTGGCAACGGACGCGTTTTCGAATATTCGAACGAGTCGGTTGCTGGAAAATCAGTTGGTCACCCACAACAATGTTGCAAAATCATGTATGTCATGAAGTTGAAATTTTGAAGGATGCTGTGGGCGTGTTTTGGTGCTGCTATTCCATGGATTGGCCAGATTCAGAAGATGCAAACGACTTGGACCTATCACTTTGGACACAAGGGACAGTATCTGCCTCTCCAGCACATATATATTGCTGCATGTTCCCCTGAGAGCCCACTTGCCTGCACTACATGCTCCAGGACGACATCTGCCACTGCACTGCTGCTGTCTCTGCCCCTCTGGACCCTGCAATGGCACGTACTGTGGAGAGAGCCCCAGCCTTCAGCCTTGAAGAGAACCAGGCCCTGCTGGACAGCCTACTTCCACAGTACAGCAAGCTGTATGGGACACCAGGGGAGCAGGTGAGTGTTCTGTGCACTGCCTTTCTGAATGTGCATTTTGTCTGACTAGCAAGGCTGAGAGTCAGCACACCACTGGCTAGCAGGCTCACTGAGTAGTTGTCACCCCCCATAGTGTGTAGTGACTTGCACTGGACAGGTATGGTGCAGTGACAGTGCTTCTGAACAGGGTTTTACTCCCCATGCAATGATACCATGTAGTGACTTCTGGAAAACTGTCCATGGGCAGCCGTGCACTGCCTGGGTACACCATGTGCCCCTGTGATTGCGACATGTATATGCAACTGTGTCATGCACGGATATGTTGCATGTGTAGTAATGGCCTTATCACTTTGTCATCCTGACAGGCTTCTGCCCATCGGAAGCATGAGATCTGGAAGGACATCGTCCGGGCTGTCCGGTCCGTGGGGGTCTACAAGCGCCGGATCCGCAACTGCCAAAAGAGGTGGCAGGACCTTCGGGGCTGGACCCGGAGGATTGCACGGGTCCAGCTGAAGCTGTCGCCTCCTCGCAGGAGGGGCGGAACACGGACCCTGACCCCCACATGCTCAGGATCCTGGCGGTGGTCTTTCCAGACCTGGATGGGCAGCTGAAGGCCAGAGAGCAGCAAGGAGGGGGTGAGTCAAAGACTGCACTGTGTACTCTGTCTAACATGCTATGTGCCCTCCTCGGGCCAGGTTGAACTGCCACAGTACAGCAGTCATGTTGTCCAGGAGCCATGTCCCTCTATTGTGCACTGCCCACTCCTCATCTGATACCCAGGTGTGGCCCTTACATGCAGGGAATTCTGTCACTTAGGACTGTGTCCTTGCAGTTTGCTTGACTCAAGGTGGGAGACAGCATCTGTTTCCCTGACTCTGTGGTGGGCATCATGGGTGGGTCCATTGCTTACACAATGCCTGTATTCTGACATGTATTCAGCGTGTTACTTTGATCTGTGGTCCAATTGCTGAGCTGATCCACCACATGTGGCTGGGGTACCTGGCACACACCCATGCTGCGGGTGGGAACAATGTTTGGGCCCCAGGAGTATGTATATGACGTGTGTCACACATACTTAGCCAGCTGCCTACAGTCCAGGGCTCATCCCTCATTCATGTGGGGCTGGACAGTCATGCCTACTCCAGGCCATACAATACACTCTGTACTCCCACTCCCGTGTATCAGAGGACACATTGTGCACAGTGATTTGACCCCTCAGGTGTCTGCCTCTGTGTCAGTGTGCTGTGGATTAGTCGCCAGGACTGCTGTGGAGTTTCTTGGTAGGGGCTCAGCATGCCACTGGAGATGTGACCATAGGAGACGATACTTGTGTGACACATAGGTGTCTGATCAGCTGCCCATGCAGACTGGGGCATGTAAATGTGAAGTTCAGGCAGCTGTTCCCCATGCACAGCAGAGTGTGAGGGGCTCAGGTTCAGAGGGTAGTGTCACAGGTCTCCCATATGTCCAATAGGTATGACCTGGACAGATGAGGGTTAAGAGGATGTGTTGTGGGGGGATGTACATGTGCACTTGTGCAGCTCCAGGACTTGCATTCCCCATGACCTACTATTGTGACACAGTGCAGAGTGTTGTTGTCTGGCTGCAAAGTCATACATCACTGAGACAGTGATGTATGACTTTGCAGTCATGCCTCCGCCATGGCATGTGTCTACTGATTGGTGATCCTGCAGGGGAGTGACATGTGCTACATGCACACCATAGTGGCGCTGGCTATCAGGACATGGGTGCATCATGGTGTCTGTCGCTGGTATGCATCACATGCATTTCCTATTTGACTCTGGGCATCCCTTACATCCGTAAACCTGTACTGACTCAGTGGCAAGAGCTGTGATGTGTCCACACCGTGTCCTCTGCACTGTCCAACTACTGTGTACTTGGTGCATGTGTCAACACTGGGGTGTTGCAATCCAACAGACACCAGACAGATGGGTGCAAGGCCATGTGGGATGTGAGTGCCATGCTTGGCATCAGACTGACAATTGACTTCTCCTGTTCAATTAGTGCACTTTTAGCAATGTACAACTAATGATGCCAGGGCTTGCTCTGTGATGTGCTGTGCTCACAGTGGTGTGTGCGTTATGTGCAGGTGACTGATGTCTGTCTGTTTCCCCATTGTTTGCAGATACATCCACGGCCACGGAAGGGGACAGCTCCACGGACCAGGAGGAGCCGGAGAGCCAGACTGGGTCAGCAGCCGAGGAGTGGTCGGAGGGACCCAGTGGCACGGAGGGCGAGGGGAGCCACACCGAGGAGTCCTCAGCAGCATCCACCTCAGCTGAGGACCAGAGCAACTCGGAGGATGACTCCCTTGTGGAGGCAGGTGTCAGCAGCCACCACACCCCAGCTAGTGTTGCTGTCCCCGCCACCACCAGCACCACCACCGCCCTCCCATCGGCTCCCATTCCCCAGGTCCGTGGAGGCTCCCATGTCCGGGAGCGTGTCTCCTTTGGGCCAGGCACCGCACCCCCTGCCCCTGTGTCCCCTGCTGCCCTGAGTGAGGAGTCTGTGTACCTCCTTCGCCAGCTCCATGTAGGGCAGACAGCCATGCTGAGTGTCCTCCATGCGCACACCGCGCTGTTGACTCAGCTGGTGTCGTTCATGGAGGGCATCTCATCGGGCATGTCTGACCTACAGAGGGGCAATAGGTCCATGGACTCCTCCCTGACGGCAGCAGTGTCCCTCCTCAAACGGTCCCTCACCCCTCCTGCCTCTGCTCCATCCACACTCCCCAGCACCTTACCCATCCCAGGCACACACACACTGGCACAGGCACACACCAGCACACACACATCCAGCACACTGACACACACGCCAATGACAAAACGCACACGCACGCACATTCAGGGGACTGAAGCCAGACTCACAGGGGATGGGGCCCTGGAACACACACACGCATCCACATGCACTGCGCAGTCCTCAGTTCCCTCTCCCTCCAAAGCACCCTCCCTTGCCTCACCTGCAACCCCAAAGTCACAGCAGCTCTTCCTCTGTGACCTCGGCCTCTTCCCCACCGATGAAGCTGCTCCAGCATCCCGGGGGAAGAGGAAGCCCACCCACACGGAGCAGAGTGCCCCTCGCCCCCGGACACCCTCCCCCAGGCGCAGACGGACTGAGGCCCCCACCCGCAAGTCCCCCGGAGTGCTAAGAGCAAGACCCCGCCACCGCCCTGCAGCTCAGGCACAAGGTCTCCGTCCTCCATCCCTCAGGCCCCCACTGCACAGGTGCCCCCACCACACCCTGCCCCAGGTTCCCCCACCCACAGATATACCATCCCCAAGATGCTCCGGCCTTCTCCCCCTGCCACTTGCTCTCCCAGCACCACACCCCCGCTGCGCTTGTCTGTGCCACTGATGTGGTGAGGGTGTCCTCCCCCTCTGTCCAACCCACCTTGCCTGTTCCCCATTCTCCTCCCCTGGAGGTAGGCACTGCAGTGGAGTCCACTACCGCCCTGTCTGACTTGGGCACTGCAGTGGCGGACCTGTCCACCCCATCTGCAGGGTCCACTGCAGTTGTGCCGGCACCCACGACATCTGTGTCATGCCCCCCAGTTGTGCCGGCACACACCATGTCAGACACCTCCACTGCAGTTGTCAGTGGCTCTCCAGCACCCACCACCCCTTCCCTGACTCCCCCTGGTGAGCCCTGATCCTGTCCCTGCGGTGCCTGGCCTGCCCCCGGTTGCCCCTCCTAGTGGATTGTCCCTGGTATTGTGCAGGCATGCGTAGGGTGACATCTGCCAGTGTCACCCTGTTTGAACTTTGACAATGGACTGGCCATTGGCCTTTGCTCTAATTTCTTCTGGACGTCGTTATCAAACAACACATATGCTGAATAAAGCAACTTTCTTTTCTCTAGTGCTCATGCTTCAGATGTACATGTTGTTGGTGCAGCTAACCATGCCCTTGCTGCAGTGATGGTGATATCTGGTCTCATGATTATGAAGTGTTACTGTGCAGGAACCCATGTGGTCCAGGGGGAATGTGTCCTATCATGTGGTGTATCCATGTCATCAATAGCAGCATCTGAGGGTGTCATGTGTTCAGTATTTGGCAATGGGTTTCCTACTTACATTGGCAATTTCATATCTGTGGCTTCCACCCCTGCACATCTGTTGTGCCTGCCATCGTTGCATTTGTCTACTTCCCTGACCGTGTTGCCATCTCCAGTGGACATGCAGGTTTGGGCATCAATGGGGAGGGACTCATCCGTGTAGTCAGTGCAACATTGCTATACAAGTGTGTTGGATCTGTGCTGATGATTCCGTTGGCACATCCATGACCAGGCTGATGTGATGGGAGCCCTCATTTGGTGCTAATTGTTGATTGTGTGACCAAGTGCTCAGCTGACATGATGGGGCCCTACTGAGGCAACATATGGCACAGCTTTCCTCACACAGGAGTGGAGTCCCCTCATGGCAGTGTGTACACGTGTGACATTGCCTGCGCCCAAGGTGTGTGTTGTATGTGCATGTCTGTGTGTTCACTTTCATTCATCTGCGCATGCTGTGATCCCTAGTGTTGTACCTGTTTGTGATGCTTGCTGACTTGAGCTATGTTCCCCCAAAGTCTTCTCCCTGTGTTCTCTGTGATGTGGGTGCATGGCACATTACTGGTCATCAGGGTGTCACCCATAGGTGTGTTTGCTGTCAGGGCAGAGTTTGTGTGCTGACGCAGATGGGTCACAGTCAGGTTTCCCTTTGGCACTTGTTGTTTGCCCCTGTCATGTGATTTCCAGTTTGTGTTATCTTTCAGTGATTGTGACACGTTGTGTGTGTGACTGCTGGCACTCCTTAGGGTCCGGGCTGCAATGTTGGTTGTTGTCTATGTGTGTTCTTTGTGGGTGACCTTGGCTTCTTCATTGGTGTGTGACTGTGGCTGGGATCCCATTGGTCGGTGTGGTATTGCCGTCATGTCCATGTACAGCGTAGTGTGCAGTGTGTCAGACATTCAGGAGTCTTGTTGAGTGTCCATGTGTGATGTGTTTCTACACCTTGGTTCCCACCCACCACCCTGGAATAGTCATGGGTGCATGTGCAATGTCACCAGTGCATGTGTACTTCACTGCTGCACATTGTTGGAGGTCGAGGGGTGTGGTCTTGAGTGTGTGCAGATGAGAGTTGTTGCCCGGCTAGTCCCCTGCCTCCATGTTGGCCTTGGCTTACTGGCCATGCTGATTGATTTGTGCTTGTGTAGGTGTGATGGTAGTTAGTTGCTCAGGACACCTGACTGTGGTTCACAGTGTGAACGACATTTCGCTTTGTCATCACAGTGGTATTTTTATTCAGCCCAGGGTCACCACATTGTGGGGGCCCTGGGGGTGGTGCTGTGGTGTGTCTGTGACTTGCTGTGTCAGTTGTTGTTCCTACGTGCCTGTGTGACATGTGTGTTTTGTGCTCCCTCTCACCTGTCAATGCCTGCTTGCCCACATAGGGGATTTGGATCCATGAGTTACCTTAGTGTGGCAGTGTATGCACATCTGTATGATTGGTATTCAGCTCTCCTCATGTGTTGTGTTGTTGCCTGGGGACACTGGCACCCCCACCCCTCACCTGCTGTGTATGATGACAGTGTTGGTCTGCCTGTTTGTGTTTGTGCATCTGCACCACTGCATTGGCATATCTTGGGTGTGCCATTGGCTGTATGTTGTTTGGTGTGTTTCCCCTGCTGTCCCTGGGACTCCTAGGTCATCGGTCAGCACAGTGATCATAGTTTGTGTGTCCCATTGCTGCCATGGTATGGTATCTGTTCACCTCACATCTGCTGTCTCCACAGGGTATCTGCATTTGTGTGCCCATTGGTGCAAATATGTGGTTCTGCATTCTGATGGTCACTTCTGTCATTGTGTCATTGATGACTGTTGACGGTCTCAGCCCCCATGGGTGTTGTTTGTCTGCACATGGCCAAAGGAATGTTTCATTTGCACTGCAGTATTTGGCTCCCCCAATTTATGTTGCAATGGGACACATACACTACTTTGCCACAGATGAGTTTTTGGTTCTGTGACCAGGAATGATCCATGCAGTTTGGCAGTTGCAGCTCTTTCTTTGTCAACAATTACCTTTTGGTCACTGTGATGATGAGGGTGTAGACCCCATTGCCACAATGGTCAAAATGTGCTTCAGCTATGGACCCCACACTTACCTTTTGGTCACTGTGATGATGGGGGTTTAGACCCCATTGCCACAATGGTCAAAATGTGCTTCAGCTATGGACCCCACACTTGCCTTTTGGTCACTGTGATGATGGGGGTTTAGACCCCATTGCCACAATGGTCAAAATGTGCTTCAGCTATGGACCCCACACTTGCCTTTTGGTCACTGTGATGATGGGGGTTTAGACCCCATTGCCACAATGGTCAAAATGTGCTTCAGCTATGGACCCCACACTTGCCTTTTGGTCACTGTGATGATGGGGGTTTAGACCCCATTGCCACAATGGTCAAAATGTGCTTCAGCTATGGACCCCACACTTGCCTTTTGGTCACTGTGATGATGGGGGTTTAGGCCCCATTGCCACAATGGTCATGGGCTGCTTGCATTGTGGGTGCCACACACATATATGTGTGGCACATGTGCTAGGGGGTCACATTGTATGTTCAAAGTCATGTTCGGTGTTGTAGGCATTTGACACAGCCTGCTCACACGCTTGTCATGGTGGTGGGGGATGTCTTAATCTTGCATTCCCTAGGTTGTGGTGTGCTTGTTGTGTCATGCATTGTCCATCCTATGAGTGGGGGTGGTAGTAGTGGTAGGCATCCAGCCCCCCTGGCTAAGGGTGGTAGTAGTGGTAGGCTTCCTGCCCCCCTGGCTAAGGGTGGTAGTAGTGGTGGGCATCCTGCCCCCCTGGGTGAGGGTGGTAGTAGTGGTAGGCATCCTGCCCCCTGGCTAAGGGTGGTAGTAGTGGTAGGCATCCAGCCCCCTGGCTAAGGGTGGTAGTAGTGGTGGGCATCCTGCCCCCCTGGGTGAGGGTGGTAGTAGTGGTGGGCATCCTGCCCCCTGGCTAAGGGTGGTAGTAGTGGTGGGCATCCTGCCCCCTGGGTGAGGGTGGTAGTAGTGGTAGGCATCCTGCCCCCTGGGTGAGGGTGGTAGTAGTGGTGGGCATCCTGCCCCCCTGGCTAAGGGTGGTAGTAGTGGTGGGCATCCTGCCCCCTGGGTGAGGGTGGTAGTAGTGGTAGGCATCCTGCCCCCCGTGGGTGAGGGTGGTAGTAGTGGTAGGCATCCTGCCCCCTGGCTAAGGGTGGTAGTAGTGGTGGGCATCCTGCCCCCCTGGGTGAGGGTGGTAGTAGTGGTAGGCATCCTGCCCCCTGGCTAAGGGTGGTAGTAGTGGTGGGCATCCTGCCCCCCTGGGTGAGGGTGGTAGTAGTGGTAGGCATCCTGCCCCCCGTGGGTGAGGGTGGTAGTAGTGGTAGGCATCCTGCCCCCTGGCTAAGGGTGGTAGTAGTGGTGGGCATCCTGCCCCCCTGGGTGAGGGTGGTAGTAGTGGTGGGCATCCTGCCCCCCTGGGTGAGGGTGGTAGTAGTGGTGGGCATCCTGCCCCCTGGCTAAGGGTGGTAGTAGTGGTAGGCATCCTGCCCCCTGGCTAAGGGTGGTAGTAGTGGTAGGCATCCTGCCCCCTGGCTAAGGGTGGTAGTAGTGGTAGGCATCCAGCCCCCTGGCTAAGGGTGGTAGTAGTGGTGGGCATCCTGCCCCCCTGGGTGAGGGTGGTAGTAGTGGTGGGCATCCTGCCCCCTGGCTAAGGGTGGTAGTAGTGGTAGGCATCCTGCCCCCTGGCTAAGGGTGGTAGTAGTGGTAGGCATCCTGCCACCCTGGCTAAGGGTGGTAGTAGTGGTAGGCATCCTGCCCCCCTGGCTAAGGGTGGTAGTAGTGGTAGGCATCCTGCCCCCTGGCTAAGGGTGGTAGTAGTGGTAGGCATCCTGCCACCCTGGCTAAGGGTGGTAGTAGTGGTAGGCATCCAGCCCCCTGGCTAAGGGTGGTAGTAGTGGTGGGCATCCTGCCCCCCTGGGTGAGGGTGGTAGTAGTGGTGGGCATCCTGCCCCCTGGCTAAGGGTGGTAGTAGTGGTAGGCATCCTGCCCCCTGGCTAAGGGTGGTAGTAGTGGTAGGCATCCTGCCACCCTGGCTAAGGGTGGTAGTAGTGGTAGGCATCCTGCCCCCCGTGGGTGAGGGTGGTAGTAGTGGTAGGCATCCTGCCCCCTGGCTAAGGGTGGTAGTAGTGGTAGGCATCCTGCCCCCCGTGGGTGAGGGTGGTAGTAGTGGTAGGCATACTGCCCCCCTGGCTAAGGGTGGTAGTAGTGGTAGGCATCCAGCCCCCTGGCTAAGGGTGGTAGTAGTGGTGGGCATCCTGCCCCCCTGGGTGAGGGTGGTAGTAGTGGTGGGCATCCTGCCCCCTGGCTAAGGGTGGTAGTAGTGGTAGGCATCCAGCCCCCTGGCTAAGGGTGGTAGTAGTGGTGGGCATCCTGCCCCCTGGGTGAGGGTGGTAGTAGTGGTGGGCATCCTGCCCCCTGGCTAAGGGTGGTAGTAGTGGTAGGCATCCTGCCCCCCTGGCTAAGGGTGGTAGTAGTGGTAGGCATCCTGCCACCCTGGCTAAGGGTGGTAGTAGTGGTAGGCATCCTGCCCCCGTGGGTGAGGGTGGTAGTAGTGGTAGGCATCCTGCCCCCTGGCTAAGGGTGGTAGTAGTGGTAGGCATCCTGCCCCCCGTGGGTGAGGGTGGTAGTAGTGGTAGGCATACTGCCCCCTGGCTAAGGGTGGTAGTAGTGGTGGGCATCCTGCCCCCCTGGGTGAGGGTGGTAGTAGTGGTGGGCATCCTGCCCCCTGGCTAAGGGTGGTAGTAGTGGTAGGCATCCTGCCCCCTGGCTAAGGGTGGTAGTAGTGGTAGGCATCCTGCCACCCTGGCTAAGGGTGGTAGTAGTGGTAGGCATCCTGCCCCCCGTGGGTGAGGGTGGTAGTAGTGGTAGGCATCCTGCCCCCTGGCTAAGGGTGGTAGTAGTGGTAGGCATCCTGCTCCCCGTGGGTGAGGGTGGTAGTAGTGGTAGGCATACTGCCCCCTGGCTAAGGGTGGTAGTAGTGGTAGGCATCCAGCCCCCTGGCTAAGGGTGGTAGTAGTGGTGGGCATCCTGCCCCCCTGGGTGAGGGTGGTAGTAGTGGTGGGCATCCTGCCCCCTGGCTAAGGGTGGTAGTAGTGGTAGGCATCCTGCCCCCGTGGGTGAGGGTGGTAGTAGTGGTGGGCATCCTGCCCCCCTGGGTGAGGGTGGTAGTAGTGGTGGGCATCCTGCCCCCTGGCTAAGGGTGGTAGTAGTGGTAGGCATCCTGCCCCCCTGGGTGAGGGTGGTAGTAGTGGTGGGCATCCTGCCCCCCTGGCTAAGGGTGGTAGTAGTGGTAGGCATCCTGCCCCCCGTGGGTGAGGGTGGTAGTAGTGGTAGGCATCCTGCCCCCTGGCTAAGGGTGGTAGTAGTGGTAGGCATCCAGCCCCCCTGGGTTGGGGTGGTGGCGCGCATTCAGGCCCCTGTGTGCATATGTGGCATTGGTGATGGGCATCCCGCCCCTATGGTGCTGCTGTTGCTGGTGTAAGTATATTCAGATTCCCAGTGTATGTGTGTGATGTGTCGTGTACGTGTTGTATGTGTTTTGTGGTTGGTGTCTGACTTACCTTCTGCGCCGTACGCGTCCGTGCCTGTTCCGGTAGTAGATGTAGAATATTGGTATGATCGGGACGAAGGGATTCATGGTTGGTTCGTGTCGTTCGTCCTTCTCGTTGCTTCGCGTCGTCCTCGTCGCTTGGCTTCGTCCTCGTCGCTTCGCTTCGTCCTCGTCGCTTCGCGTCGTCCTCGTCTGTGCTGTGTTCGTCTCGTAGCCGTGGATCGTGTTGTGGCGCGATTCGGAGCTTATGTGCGCCTCTCCCGGATGCTTTGACGTGCCGTGCGTAGCGACGGGTTCGGCGCGTACGGAAAGCGCATCGTACTTGTCCGGCCGGACGGGGCTGCATTTTCCCTTCCGTGCGACTCGATTCGGCGTTTCCGGATTCGCCTCGGTCGGAGAACAGGACCTGGTTTGGGTGAGTACGGCTCGGCCGGAATTTTTGCTGTTGTGCGCATCGTACTTGCTCGTTCGGTGTGCTGTACGGATCGGTCGGGAAACTGGCTTTCGCATGGCTTTTTTCCCGACCGAATAGTATTGGGTGCGCCTCCGACCGAGATCGGAATCGGCCCCATAGTCTTTAGGTTTCAGAGCACTTTACATGAGCACCAGTTGTGTTACAGATAAACACATTTATTTTGTTAGGCACAGGGAGATTAAGTGATTTGCCCAGAATCACAGGATGTTCAGCATCCCTGCTGAGACTCGAACCCGTACCCCTGCTTTGAGGTCGAGCGCTCTAGCTTAATCAATGAAACTGTGTCTGAGGGTGTCTGGTAACATTGCACGAGTGGTTTGGCCTTTAGTAGCTCACAATGATTTTCACTGATCAGAAGTAGCTCTCACTAGGAAAACGGTTGGAGACCCCTTATCTAAACACTTTTTAATTCAACGGTTTTCAGTATGTTTATCAAAAATTGCCTCAGGGTTATAAGAATAGTCCTGGACTTTTTGCAGCCCAGACAGCGGACATCTTATAAAACAATTCTGAGCCGCTATACTATATTGGTGACATCTCTATTACAGATGATAACTTGCCTGAATAGCTGTCTAGGGTGGGCAGGGTAGTGACACTTTTAAATTCAATAAGTTTTTTATTAGTTGTTCAAAATGTACCATGACAAAAGCATAAGTATAGTACCCAAAATAAAGGAGGGTACAAATCAAAAAGGTAATAGCGTACAGTATAGTTACCTTTTGTTCAATACAATACAATACAATACAATACCGTACAAAACAATACTTAAGATAACTTAAATTGAAATTAAAAGAGTATCGTCTAGGTCAGATATATATCACAAAGCTGGTAGTGATACTTTTAGACCATCATGGGTATAAAATGAATTTTAAGAAATCTAAAGTTGCAAATGTTAATGTGATTTTCTTAAGATATGAATTATCCAGTGAGGGTAAATGATTGGCACCTGACTTGCAGCAGAAGTGTGCTACTTTACAATTTCCACATACATTATGGAAATTACAAGCCCTGATGGGGTTTCTTAACTTTGGAAGAGCTTACTTGCCACACTGTGGTAAGAGCGGTATTTGCCACACTGTGCTAAGAGCATCACTTGCTACACTGTGCTAAGAACGTTAAGCCCTTGTGTGAATTAATTACTCCAACGTTTTCTGAAAAGAATTGGACAAAAACACAACAAGCTATTTTAGGTGGGCTGTAAGCAGACATGTAGAGACTGAGGGCACAATTTAGAGTTTGCAGAGAGGGTACTCCGTTGCAGCAGCATTAGAGTACCCTCTTCACCAAACTGAAGGTCCGCCCACCTCATTTAGAGTTAGATGGACCTTTTTTTCATAGACGTTAGATGGGGCAGTGAAAACTGCAAAATGACCCCCACACCAAATAAGGAAACTCCTATGGTGAGGGATCAATGTTTTTTTTTTAATTTTTAAAAACAATATCCTTGCATTGGGATTTTGTTTTTGAAAATTTTTAAAAATTTGAAAGTTTTACGAAAGGCACCACTATGTTGATGGAGCCGTCTGTCAAACTTTCAATGCATTTACAGGAACTGACGTGACGAGGTACCTGGAAATGCAAGAGAAGTTCACTGGGCTGGCGGACAACTTTACATTTTCCAGACGAAGTAGCCTCCTCAATACGAGAGTAAGGTACTCTACCATGGCAACTGTACATAATCCTTATGCAAAACTATAAATCAGGCTCTAAGTATTTACAGAAAAAGGACAACAAAACAAACCCAGTTTTTAGGGTTGTTCCAAGCACTCCAGACCAAAGTTCCATCTAATTATTTTTCTCCTTGTGCGGGAATAGAATTTTTGTGAGTGCGCTTTTTTCAACTGTGTGCGGAATCAAGCTGTAACAGGAGCATATGCTTTGAGGTTTATGGCCCCCAGTAAAGACAACATTAGAGAGGAACCGGGATTGGGTTTACTACCAACAGTACAGTATAAATGTTTTATTGTAATATCCTCTTCGTTAAACAAAAATGGGCAGGAATATTGATTAAAACTAGAGAATTAGGAAATCTGTAATTGTAATTATATAGCACTTACTACCCTGGATGAGGCTTTGAAGCTCTCTAAAGCACACAGTAACGGTAACCTTGAGTTCAACGTAATCAGAGTTAACAAGAACTTTACAGGGACTTTCTGGGTTCTTGCATATGTAGCTTAGGAGAAAAGGAGTGGTAAACCTTGAAGCATGTGTGGACAGTAACAGTGATGAAAACTGAATACAATGTAAATAAATGTTTACAGTAGACCGTGGCACTGCTTTTGTGGCTATTTCTGAAATAGAAGTAGGACAATTTACCATATCATCGATCTTATATGGCTACAATGTAAATTTACAGAGGATTTAATGCATGTCCCTTCAGGAATGTATATCAAAATGCATGGCAAATAAAGGATTTTGTACTAGATCTGAATGCGTTTTGTAGTCCGCTCTAAACACACATGGGTAGGGGCATGGGCACAAAGGCTGCACAATGAGGTCTAGACCGAACTACCAACAGCATAACTAGTAGTCAATGTGGAGCCTAGTCACTTGGGCATGTGACTTGGTGATGACTCTGCTCAGGCTGAGATCACTGGCTTAATCTCCATTCACAGGAACAGAAGTTTAGTTAAGTATCCCGACGCTGATTTGAAAGTGATTTTTAGTACCACAGGTTGGGTCCAGTTTCTCTCTCCATCCCTCTGCACATTGTATAGCATTAGGCACAGTGCATTAGAAATGGTAAAAAGGGTCCAACCACCTGCTGAAAGAAGAAGCCCCATCTCTTCATCACATGTAGCAGGTCTTGCATGAACATACTGCCAGACATAGTCTTCCTCTATAAATGCAAAATATATACTCTGAGAATTTACCATAGTAAAACAGAGGAGCATTGATAAAGCTTCACAGCGTAAGGCAGTTATCTAGTTAAAATAATGTTTAGGAATCTATCCTGTTACAATCATATTGGAACCAGCATTTCTGAAGAGGCCTTGTAGATTTTTCATAGACAGTACTAATAATTCTCAGAAGGACTACCACTCTTTTGATGCAACAGGGTCAATAAGTCCTGGTAGGAGAGTCTTTAAGAGGCCTTGTTAATTAGAACTTCTGAAAGAAAAATGTGGAGCTATGAATATTGGGCAAAATTTGAAAGCATTTTAAAATGCTCTTTGTAGAGTTATTTCAGGATTTCTGTTAAGGAAATGTTTAACAATGAAGGCAGATTTGTTCATTCAAAAGCCTGTTGGGTTAGTTACAGTGGTCTAAACGTAATATGCCTTAAAAACTATATAGACTTGACTCCCTCTTTTCTCCCTTGCGAGGAGACTCCCATTGGCCTTAGTTTGATCCCATCCTATTGCAGGCACTAGGCACAACCACATAAGTAGTGCAGCGTTCTTATCGGCACAAGTGGGGCAATACTGGGTGGTAGGAATTTGGGATTCCTGAAGTTTCCACCACAGAAATGTAAGGAAGATGTGTGATTTCAGGCAAAGTTTGAGGTTTGCAGGGCATTATAGGTAAGAAAACTTTGTGGGATTCATCAAGGCACACCACCCTGGATTCCCCTGGTTGCCTAGTTTTGAAAAATGTCTGAGGTTGGTAGGTTTCCATGGGTGGTGGCCGAGCACAGCCCCAAACCCAGCAGCTACCCCTATTGCTGATCTCTACACTTAGAACTTTAGGGCCTTTTGTGTCAAGGTCTCTTGGCCCCCCCCACACAAGTGAGGCAGTACCTTTTTTATTGGGAAACTTGGGGTAAGGCTGTGTAGTAGGAAATATGTGGCTCTCTGCAGATTCCAAAAGATTTCCTCACAGAAATGTGAGGAAAATATGGGGTTTTAGTCAAAATTTGAAGTTTGCAGGGCACTGTGGGTACGAAAATGGCGAGGGATGCATGGGAAGCACACCACCCTGGACTCGGCCCCGTGTGCCTAGTTTTCAGAACTGTCTGGGTCTGGTAGGTTTTTCCAGGAAGCAGCCACACTCTCCTGGCCCATATGTCAAAACAACACCCAAAAATAATCAAATGTTACTTGCTTGCCATTGGGATGGGATGCTTTAGTCTGCAGGGGAACAGAAAGTCTGTTTTGTTTTTAAAGGTGGGGCCTGATGTTAGGATGGGCAAGACCCACCCCATTATTTTATTAAAAAATATATATTCCTGCCATACAGTGGGCTTTCTGCCACCCCAGGGGCAAATTGGGGGCACACCTCGTGTCTGTCCCGGGGTGGGGGTAGACCGGTTTGTCCCTTTTGGGGTGGGGTGTGGCCAAATCCAGAGTGCAACACCCACACCACTTTCTTATGCCTCAAAGTCAAAATGCCTGGTGTCACGTGGAACTTCCCGAACTTTCCCTGACTTCTAGGAGGCTTTCTACCTCCTGGGGTTATATTGAGGGCAATTACCCCCTCTGCCCCTTGAGGGGACAGAAAGACTGTTGCCCCATTTAGATGGATTGGGGCCATAGCCATACCCATGGTGAGCAGCCTTCTCCCTTATATATATTTTTTTTTTAATACTTTCCGGGGCGTCTAGTAGGCTTTCTGCCCCCTTTGGTGTGCAGATGGGGGCAATTACGACCATCTGCCTCCCAGGGGGGCCAGAAAGACTATTGTCCTATTTACTTGGGGTGGGACATGGTCATGTCCGTGCTGGGCAGCCCCCACCCCTACATTATAAAAAAAATCTGAGCCCCCGGGAAGGCAGATCAGGGGTAATTATCCTCATCTGCCCCTTTGGAGGCAGAAAAACTGTTGCCCCATTAAGTTGGGGTGGAGGTATAGCCATGCCCATGGTGGGCAGCCCCCATTTGTTTTTCTAAAAAGATGTACGTTCCCTGGCTTCTAGTGGGCTTTCTGATCGCCGCCCCCCCGGGCATATGGGGTAATTACCCATTCCCCATTTACTAGAGGTGGGAGATTGGCCATGCCAATGTTCATGATAGGCAGCCCCCACTCCCATATTTTTAATAAACAAAAATCCCTGCTTCCTAGTGGGCTTTCTGCCCCCGGGGGGAAAGATCAGAGGTATTTGCCCCAATCTGACTCTCAGGGGGCAGAAAGACTGAAATGTTTGAGCGGGGTTTGGGGGAGCACAAGCCCTCGCCCAAGGAACCTCTTCCCCTATTCCTGGTGGCTAGTTGGTGGATCCCTGCTTGGGGATCGCTTTCCTGTGATGATCCCCAAGCATGGATCCACTGGGCAGAGGTACCATTGGAAAGGGGAGATTCTCCCCTTTCAAACGAAACCTCTCCCAAATGAATCAGTGCTCAGGGGCTGAGATATGCCTCCGAGCACTGAATCAGTGAAAGTAAAACGAGCTCATCGGCTCGTTTACTTTCACTTTTACTGCAATGACATCTGCACGCCGTGAGCGCCAATCATCACTGCATTAAAAAAAAACACTCAAGCTGCTCAAGGATAAAATAACATAAAGGACTCCCTCTGGTACATAGCACCAGAGAGTCCTTTAAATAACTTCCCAGTGTCGACACCCACACTGGGGAGGTAGTGCGGACGTCACCATTGGCCGACGACCGTACTTAAGAGGTAAAGGACAAAACTCAACATTCCAAAGTAGGTAGGATATTCAGAAATGGAAACACACGAAGATGGTTTTAATTTGCACTATTCATTGTAAATAAAGAGGTGATTGGTGAGGGAGGTTTGGATAGGTATTGAGTGCTACTAATATAATTAAATTAGCATCAATTTTCTAGTTTCTGACTCCTGTTTTGAATAGGATTTATTCCTTCTATTACTTTTCTAAAAGATCTTACCCCACTGGCTTTGAAAACAGAGGATTAGTCATGTTAGGTCCTGAACTAAGTGATGTCATCTATTCCACCTAAACATATGTTGAACGTGTGTGCAGTTCCCCTGGCTAAGGAACAACTATTGTGGAAGATGAAATGCGGTCTCTAAATTGTGCCAATAGGAATATTATTCTGGGGGCATGCTAATAGATGTTCTATGAATGTGTGAGTATGTGTGTCTAGTATGTATGCAAGAAACTGGCTGTGGGGTTCTCAATTTCAATTTTAATTTGTGTCTATTGTATATTTATGAAATGAGAGATGTTTTGTGATGTTTAATGAGGCATTGTAGATAATAATGGAATTGTGATGTAATTTGGAAATTATTGTTGTATGATGATAAAATGAAATTTGTAATTAAGTTGAATTTGAAGGA
The DNA here is from genome assembly GCA_963921515.1 of Calotriton arnoldi. Taxonomy (NCBI): domain Eukaryota; kingdom Metazoa; phylum Chordata; class Amphibia; order Caudata; family Salamandridae; genus Calotriton; species Calotriton arnoldi. The sequence goes on along the minus strand of CAWUFW010005259.1, from coordinate 990,964 downwards.
ATCCAGGTTAGTGAGAATCTTTTTCTATTATTGTCCCATACCTCATTAGACAGTGATGATGTTTTGCTTTCATCATCATGGACATCATTACATTAATCGATCCAGGAGCCCTAAAAAATATATAATCATACACAGTGGGAGCTTTGTCGGGGCTCTCCCATAAACAGCTCTAGGCGTTTCCAGAAATGTTTTCCTTATTTTAATAGTGATGACATGTTTCACCCATCTACCTTATTATTCCCAATAGCCAAAGAAACTGAAAATGATCCTGATCCTGATCACCAATCACAGGTTTATTTATTCCACATATTTCATTGATTCATTTGAAGAACAGGAATATGCACGTTGGAAAGACAATATAAATGAAAGAAGTGTGTGTAGGGAGCAAAAATTGGCAAGTTAATGACACCAATACCCTATTTAGGGTATGCATGATTACCAGAGAAATTATATTTCTAAACAAAACAGTACAGCAGATAACATGCATGAGCTTTGAGTACTGTAGAGACTAAAAAAGACAATTGCAAAGATTAATCTGACATGTTTTGCAGGTTGGAAATGAAAATAAAACATCGCTGACAGTGAGGTAATTGAAATGGTGCAGAATGAAACATACAATTGACCTCTGTTCAGCTCATATGAGATAGCCCTATAGCCAATAGATGCTGATATGTGTATGAACAGATTCATTTCTAAAATATCCACCATGGCGATAACCGTATATAGTTTTTGCTAGATATGCCAACAATGGTTGGGTTACCTCTTTTCAGGTTAAATGCTGTGAAGGAACACCTGTCAAACTTAGTGAAGACATGGATTTAAGTGATATCCTCCCCGGGCTTCATCCTATAAAACATAGACAGTTTGTATATACCCTAATATATGCTGCTATAAAAAAGGAGTAAGGATATTCTGAAAGAGAAGCTCAAGAAAGAAAAGGAGAGACTGACTAAGAAATAAAGCAAAGCACATTTAATGGCTTTGCTAATGGTCTTCGAATACTCTCCAAAACATGCACATACAATTTCAACAATTATTTCTTCTGCGCTCATACCTTAAAAAGAAGATTTGAATTTTTTATAACAGAAACAGGCTAATATTGAATTGAGCAGTACAAACTTTGAAAATGAATAAAGTATACCATGGTACCTCATTCATAAGTCCACTGTGTTTAGTACCTATAAATTAAACACTAAGGGGCATATTCACAAGCCCCTATCGCCACGGGAACGTCACTTTTTTTGACGTTCCCATGGCGATAGGGTCCGCACCCTATTCCCAAGGCAGCGTTAACCCACTTAACGTGGCTTAAAGTCACGTTAAGTGGCTTAACGCTGCCTTGAGAATAGGGCCCTTTCACGCTAAACAGCGTGAAAGGGGGTGCAGTGGGTGTTGCGGTGGGCGTACCACCGCAACACCCATTGAGTTTGACGCTACCGCCTATTATCAAGGGCGGCGATAATAGGTGGTAGCGGCAAACTTAAGACCTAGAAAATCAGGTCTTATAGGTGGCTAAACGAGGAGAAAAGCTTTATTTCTCTCTGTTTAGCTTTTCCATGTGTGCTGCATGTAGCAGCACACATGGAAAAAGCAACTGACATTTTCGGTTTGTTAATGTACAGGAAGGGACACCTTCCTGTGCATTAACAAACCTCCCTGCTGCAGCACACCCTTGCGCTCTGGTGCAAGGGTGCCTGTTTTGGCGTTAAGTCGTGAGACTTAGCGACGTCGCAGGGGGAAACGCCAGGTTGCACCACATTATTGTGAATAGGGTGCAGCCTGGCGTTTCCGAAGTGGCGGTGAGAGGCGTTAAGCCAAGGAGGCTAACGCCTCTCACCGCCACTTCATTGTGAATATCCCCCTAAGCAGACAACAAACGTGAAAAAAGAGGCATCATACACTTTTTGCCAATAGAAGTGCTGGAGAGCACCCTGTTTTCTGTAGCAGAAGGTCCATATACTATCCAGTTCTTGCTTAGAGTAATCTCCTTGCCATTCACTCACTGCCTTTCATTTTTATGAATGTCAAAAAACATGTAATTTGGCTGGTATGAGAGAATTCACAATGCTTTTCTTCAGCATGTCTGGAAATTGGTTTTGAGTTTAATAATTGAACAAAACACAAACACGCATTCATTAGTACCTCTGCATGCACCACTCCACTAGGACATTCATTGCTCTATGATTATATCACTTTCAGGAGGCTTGTAACCCTTTGAAGCCTGGCCTTGCATATAAATTCCTTGCAGCACCTGGTTCATTCATTCCGTCTTAACATACACGACTCGGATACGGTTCATATCTAATTAGAACAAATGAAAGTTACTGTGACTTGACCCCTGGTTTCGTTTATGCGTTAATTGTTCAAAACCAATGAAATGTTGTAGTAATACATTATATCCTGCCCAAAGAAACTCTTTGAAAGTATTACCTGTCCAAAAGTAGATAGACAAATTTTGATAAATTAAACATGCTTGTTGCAATCCTGACACTGAAAGACATGCCTCTGCAACAGAAAACCTTGCCCTACAAATAGCCTGGCCTACATCCAAAATTCAACAACTTTTGCAGGATCAATTTCTGACACATTTTGCTGACTTATTATATAGACGGAACAATGTCTACTCGAATGAACAACAATGTCATGAAGCAATGGCATTCTATTTTGGAGGAGATTTATTTAATATAGTAAGAAAAACCTGGACTTAGATATTTTACAAGTTTCAAGCTCCTCAAGTGAGACCTGCTTTCTACTGTATTATCTGCCTTGAAACTGCTTGTCTGGATATCTGACTGGAACCACCACCAATAATGGCTCATGTCATGGGTGAAATAAATAAGACCAATGTAAATGAATGAAGTTTATAGTACTGCGCTGCAGTTTCCTTTCATTAGAGAAGCTATACATGATGATCCACCAAAGCCATTACCAGATTTGCAATACAGGTTTAGACCTGGCCAGGGCACAGTGGAACAGAATTTAAATCTATATCTATTGATAACTAAATATACAAAGGCACGTAGGGGCTTGGTCTATATGGCCTTCATGGACCTCAGCTCAGCCTTTTGTAAGGTTGACAGAAATAAGCTCTGGGCACAGCTGGGGTCCATGGGGGGGCTGAACCCACCCTTGTTATTTTCCTGAGAGACCTTCATAAAGGCCTCACAGGATCAGTAAGATTCAAGATTGATGGGAATGCACTCAGTACTTTAATTTAAGAAGAGGAGTCTGACAGGGTTGCATCCTCACGCCTTTTCTTTTTATCATGTATATCAATCGGCTGGAGGGGGGTCTATCTGAACAAGGTCTTGACATCCCAAGAGCGGCTGGAATATATATACATATATACTTATATTCATATATATATATATTGTTATACAATCTCCTCCCCTGTTTGAAGAGCACTCTTTAGAACAGGTCCGTGAAGGCAGACAGCATTCTTTATTCAATTAATTTTGCAAAGCCTTACGCGTTTCAGAGACATTTCTCCTTGTTCACAGGCATTTCAGTGGGTTGTGCAGATTTAAAAGGCATTGTCCCAGCATGCTCTTTTTCACAGGTGAGTATGCATACTGCCTGCTGGGATGTGTAGTACCTTTAATTTTATGAATGCCCCTTCGAGAAAATACTTTTTCCTTTAGTAGGTTCTGCGCCTCCTCACATTATTAATAACAGCTGTGTCTGTATGGTGTTATCTATGACTTCTACCAAAACATATAAAAACTCGATTTTGGTTTTACTTATATGTTCCACCAAGACCAAATTAAAAGGATTGTCATTAAGATTCCGGATTTAATTAAAATAGATAACACCATACAGACACAGCTGTTCCGTAAAACAACTGCAGGGAATAGCATTCTGAGTGCCTTAAGTGCCCATCCTCGGAAACTGGTATACAGTATTCCGTATGGTGAGTTGCTACGCGCTAAGCGCAATTGTAGCTCTGAGAGTGGCTATTTGAAAGAAAAGGAAGTGATGTTCCAACGTTTCAAAGATAGAGGGTATAGCCTTAGAACTATTTCTGAGGCATGCACTAGAGTTGAGTCGGTTACCCGTACACAGCTGTTACATCCTATCAATCGTGACACGAACAGTGACAAGTTGAGATTTATTACCACCTATTCAGGTCAAGCACAAGACGTTCGCCATATACTTAAAAACAATGGCATGTCTTGTTAACTGACTCTAACCTTTGTAAACATCTGAATAGTTGCCCCCAAATTACTTTCCAACGAAGCCGGTCACTTAGAGATGTATTAAGTCCCAATCATGTGACCCGTAAATTAGAGGTAATGAATAAGAGCTGCCCGGGTTTCGTTGTTGTAAGAAGTGTAAAGCCTGTAGGAACAGCAATGATTGTACAACATTAGCCATTTCAAGCAGTAAGAGGGAACATATCATCAAAAAAGCTCTCACTTGTAAAACGACATATTGCATTTATGCACTGGGCTGTCCTTGTAACAAAGCTTACATAGGGAGCACAATCCACTGTGCTAAGAAACGTGTATTAGAACATGTCAGGGCTATACGCCATAACAACAGGCAGTATCCTGTTGCCCGACATTTCTTTGATCAACATCTGCAGGATGAAAAACTTCTAAAAATGGTGGTGATTGATGCTGTTCCTGTTAATATACGTGGTGGCAATAGACAATTAGCATTACGTCAACTAGAGTCAAGATATATCATTGACCTAGAAACCATGACCCCTTCTGGGTTAAATTCAAGTGAAGAATTAGCAGTACACCTGCATCATTAAGCTCTAAAACATTTATATATGTTATTGTAAATAGAAATTATGCTGCTAAATTTGTTGTGTAACAATTTTAATATGTTTAGAACTATGAAACTTAGTGTTGATTTTAACTTGTTATTTTTCACATTTTTTTAGGTGATGTACACTCGTTTAATTTTGGCCGCTTACACATATATCATGTATGGAATTCTTCATCTATGGGGGCAGCTTTGCTCATTGGATGTAATCCTTTGCCCACTTGGGCAGAATTGGTAATTGGCTACATCAGGCAGCAAGATCACTGACTATGACTATTACATTTGGTTATATTATGTATATTCATCTATGGACGTATATTAGTTAGTCGTTCAGATGGTTTTTCTATATATTAGATTTTTCTATATATTTGATTTTGCTGCGCTTATATCCATATTTTGAGATTTATTGAATTTAATTGATTATACAGTGGGACTAATGAATTTCATGCGAATCCAAGTCATTTTTTGTATATTTTATACATCATAATGAACTGTGTTAAGATGGCCACCATGTGTTGTTATTTGTTTGCTATGTTATAATGAATTGTCCTTTTACTATGTTTATCACATATGGTGTAATGAATTGTCCTTTCACTATGTCTTCACATATGATTTATAATGTGGTGGTACTGTTTAGCCCTCTAGCGTGATCAAGGCGTAAGCTGAAACGCGTTGCTGGTGCAGTCAGTAAAGTTCCTACACTGCAACTCTCAAGGTGTCCTTGCATTTTTTCTGGAGACGTCAGAAAAACTGTGTTTGTATATTGCAGGGTTTCCGATACCCTGAGCGAGGACCGCCCTGCTTGACAGCCTCTATGTTTATCGGATTCTGTGGTACATATATATATATATATATATATATATATATATATATATATATATGTATATATAGATATATATATTATAAGCTGATGATGCAGTCCTGATCGCTTGCACAGCTAGAAGTCTTCAGCGTCTTTTAGATCTTTTTATTGCTTTTATGGACAGCATAGACCTGACCACTAATTTAAAAAATCTCATTTTATGGTCGGCCCCAAGAATATTAAAACCTCTAGTGTGGACAATTTTTCATATTTGGGGATCTTACCAGACTCTGCTCTTAATTGGCAACTATTGATAAAGAAAAATGCAGGGTGTCTTAAGAGGGCTATCTTTAGACTAAATGATTTTACTAGTCACTTAGGACACAAGCCAACACAAATATTGATAGATGTTTACAAAGTAAAGTGCATCCCCATAGCCACCTTTGGATGTGAGATTTGGGGATACGCTCCATCCCTCCAATTCAGGTGGCAGAAAATGAGTTTGAGGGGTGGAATGGGTATGGGCTACATTGCAGATTTTATCTGCCTCCGCCCCCTTTTAACTTGATGTACAGTTTGGCTCAAGGAAGAGTTAAAACTAAATAGGTTAATTCTTCGGGGCAGCCTGACCTTAGATAATATGCTTCATATACCTTGGTTCCACTACGTAAAGACTAATTTTAAAGCTTCTGGGGAGACCAGAATATTTTTGGAACCTGATGGAATCCTAAATGAAGATCTTGCTTGGCTGAAGCAGGCCATTTCAGTCAGAATGACAGCGGAGAGGGATGCTTCTGCTTTAACCAAGCAGTCAATGCGTCAGTATATCATGGTAAAGTCAGTCCACGGAATTAAACCATACCTCCGATTAGAGAAGTCCAATCATCATCGATGTTTCCTGACCTATTTTAAATTGGGTATATTTCACCATTTATTGTTTTTAAAAGGAGTTTGGTATATATCGTCAAACTTCCCGCCTTGTGCATGTGATAATGTCTCAGCTTGTGATACCATGCATATTGTTCTTACCTGTCCTAGATTTAATTCCCTTCAATATAAATTTATGAGGCCTCTCCTGCTGCTCACAGGTCTGAGACCTACAATTTTATATTTACAACTTTTATTTGTACCTAAAATTTCTTTCTAATGTTTCACGGTTCATGGCTGGTGTTTTTAACTCAAGCTTTCAGGCCTTTCACTAGTATGTATATGCTATAACAGATTATTAGGAGCCCGATTCACAAAAGTAATCTGAGACAAAATCCTAATTTTACGACTTTCGGTATTCACAAAAGGCATTTAGGAGTAGTAAAGTTAGGATTCCTAACTTTACTACTCCTAAACTGAGACAAAATCCTAACTTTACGACTTTTGGTATTCAAAAAGGCATTTAGGAGTAGTATAGTTAGGATTCCTAACTTTACTACTCCTAAACTGAGAAAAATCCTAACTTTACGACTTTCGGTATTCACAAAAGGCATTTAGGAGTAGTAAAGTTAAGAATCCTAACTGCTTTTAGACTCGATCTTATTGCTTATTATTCATGGTTATAAATTTTAATAGATCGTTCTTACACATTTTTATACATTGTATTACTGAATTTCCTCCAAGAGTTTGCGTGCAGACGTCGAGCTGCCTGAATGCCAGGGGTGCTCATGGTATGCCCGCACCCGAGTGTATATAATTGCACTTTTCTCCACTGTAAATAACACACAAACCGGCATTCCGGGTAGCATTTGCATTCATTTATTTTGGTTCGGTTCTGTGGCAGGTCAAGACGTCAAACGCGTTTCGGCATGCTCAGCCTTTGTCACAGCGTCAGCGTTTAAAGAACATGTCATAATTCAATGCCCCTCTTCTCCCCAAAAATAAATGATGGGCTAGTTGCCCACTTGAGAATCAGCCACCATCTTTGAATGTCACTAGTATGAACCTATAAGCAAAATCCAGTGTGGCATCACAAGAAAGAGAGGCACTCCTATTTAAACATCAGAAACAAAAATTGAGTGTTAACAATTTGTGTTGATTCATTACCACTTACAGTGAGAAACACATCAAATTGTGGCACGCACTACAAAACACTGGCACATTATCCAGAAAGACCCAATGATAAGCCAAGAAGTGAGTAAGAAACTGATGGTAACTTACAGAAAGGCCCACTCTATGAAGGATCTTTTGGTACAAAACTATGTATGCACAGTGGTTGAAACTCACCAAGGGTTTTAGAAAATGTGGGAACTTTAAAGCCTGCCTACATGGCAAGAATACCACACAAATAGTAACAGACATAAAAGAGAAAATCCAGATCAGGCATGCTCTAATCTGCAGGACAGAATATGCAATATACTTATTAGAGTGCCCATGCCCTGAGAAATATATTGCCAGCACAACGTTATCAGTACACAAGTGAATCTTACAGCATTTGCAGGCAGTAAAGATTATGGTGAAACTTACCAAGTAGCTAGGCACTTTAAAACCTTTCATAGCAGTGATCATGGCCTTATGCCATTCAGTGTTATAGACTGTATCACCAAATCTCTGAGAGGAGGTGATAGAGAGAAAACATTACGCCAACTAGAATGTAAATATTGTCGTAGAATGGACACTCATTAACCTAATGGACTCAACACAGACGAAGAGATCTATACCCATCTGTGAATGCTCATAGATTGTTCAATACAGTAATTGCCTTAAGTGTGTTTAAATGTTTTTAGAATTTTTATGAAATTCAGAACACATAGTTGATCCCCTCCATTTGACCCGTTTGTATGTGTGCTTATTTTCAGTTTAATTTGCACAGTACCTTTGAAAGAGAACATGCCACTGGCAGCTAAAAATCCAAAAGAGCTACTATTCTATCAGATTCGAATGAGGAAAGTGATTTTTTAAATTTGTTTGATAGTTTTGTTACCTGCTTAAATAATTGCCCCATGGGGCACAATTCATGTGTAGCCTGCTTTACGAGCACAATAGGGTGAACTCGAAACATTATCATGTTGATTGCAATGTAAGCCCACTGGAGCAGAAATCACAGATACCAGGCATTCGTACAATTGAGAGGCACGGCTTTTACATGTTGTTTTTCTAGTAACAGAATTGCATACGATTCGTGAGTCCGCTATTTGTAAATGAAACTACACAAAATGACTTGCAGGCACAATGATTGATACTATTTGACAAAGCTGCCATGGATAATTGAAAAGTTCATCAATGTGATTCGATTTGCTTTATACGTTCATACAAGTGACATTCAAAGATGGTGACTAATTCTCAAGTGGGCGAGTATACAGCGGAGAAAAATGTATTACTGAATTTGTGCACACGGCAATGTAATATTTTTGGAGGTTTATGAAAAAGTGTGTTTTATACTGTACAATTATCGAATAAAGTTATATGACTGACTGACTGACAATGCTATTACCAGTGTCATCACCACCCATGCTGACTCTGGTAACAATCAGACCACTGCCAACAGTGTCTGCCATTTTGGATTCCGTTGGGATTGTCATGCCAAATGTGCCAGCTTCATCCAGAGCATCAACAGTGTCTATGCTGCCGGATTTAACTGGAGTCACTTTACATACTGTTTCAGCTTTACCCTCAACCTCGCCAATGACACCCTTTCCAAATGTGATTTCAACATCCTCATGTTTGGAAAGATTTATGGCAACCTCCCCATCATCAACATCAGGAAAAACACTATGAATTTGCACCTAAATCTGAAAATGTTTATTCTCTTTTTCTTCCTTCTCATAACAGAGGACAGATCATAGCTCTCAAAATAAAATATCTGAACAGGACAGACAATGGGGCCGATTACGATGTCGGTGGGACTGACACCGACGTGCTGTCGGTGTCAGTCTCAATGACATCTCCAACCACGGTCAGACTGCCGCATTAAGATGTGGTCAGTAGGACCGTGTTGCCCCAGGAACCGACCGACAGCTCGGAAAGTCAGTCAGATTGCATTCCCCACAATGGGAGCTGTGCCTTCTCAGGCACCGCTGTGGGGATTACGATCCACCCTTCCGCCAGCCATTTCATGTCGGTTCTTCCGACGTAAAAAGGCTGGTGGAAAGTCTTTTTGGGGGCCCCTAGTAGGGTCCCTGCCCCTCTGGCCCTCTGCTATGTGCCGGCCTAAACATCCCTGCATTGTGTGGCAGGCACCGCATGGTGCCTGTCACAGGGTGCAGGGATGTTTACAAACATGCCTTTTGGCATTGAGGCTTGTGCTGTGGCCTTTTTCCAGGCCGCAGCACAAGCCTCAATGCTAAGAGGCATATTTCCGACTGCCTCCACGGCGGTCAGATCATAATTTGGCGAGCGGGACCACCGACTACCTGTCGGCCGGTCCCGTTCCCGCAATTATGGTGGTTGGATGCTCGTCCGACCGCCATGATAATCAGCCCCTGTGTCTTCTTTTATCCTATTTTGAATGGATATTTTTGAATAATATTATCTTTGTGCATAGTCACAATGGTTAAGAAAATAAGATATAACACCCTAGTTTTTTTCATTTATAAGTGTGTGTGTGTGCATCTCTCTCTCTCTCACACACACACACACACACACACACAGACACACACACTCATAGCAAATACTTAATTATGGTTCTGGGGATGTCAATGTCAAAAACATCAGATATTTTCTCTCCTCGATATAACCCTTCACGAATTATATATGCTGTTTATTTAGTGAGAGTTATAAGTTACAAAAATAAATGCACATGTATTCATATTCTTATGTCATTACAGTGTGACAATTAAGTCTGCTTGAATATATTCATGTTTTTCTATATGGATTGAATTTCTATTCCAGAGATTGTTTTTAAATAATGAATAAGGTTTCATAGAACCTGATAACTTTAATTCTCATTTATTATTTTTAAACAATAGGCAAGGTTTCACAGAGTGTAAATAAGTGAAAGGCTTCCAAGGCTTTACTGCTAGTTGTTTATTTTGAAAATGTACAACAGAGTTCAGATACAATATATAAACTTAGACTAGAGTGTAATCAAATAGAGAGGTACATTGTACCGGGGACTCAAGAACGAGGGTCATATGGAGCTGTAATCACCTTCCTTCACTTAGGTCTACAGAAAAGGCACAACCAGCCTTCACTTGGTGGGCTTATGTGCCTGCCTGTAGACGCAGACCAGCATAGCAGATGCTGTTGCTTTGCTGAACATTGGTGTTAATGTTTTGATGAGGTATGTGGGGGTGAACAGTCTCTGAAACTTAAGATATGCCTATTTTAGTACTAAGTTTAGTTTAGTTAGCTAGGAGTAAGGAGGAGTATGAAATATCGATTTAAAGAAGACTTATGATATAATCACAATGTTACAATATTTTTTGTTGTTCAGCCTCTGGATAAGTATCATTATTACTATTTTACTTGTATTTATAAAAGTTACTATTTTATATATTGCATGCACTAGGATGGGATTTTGATTCTAAAATAAATCTTGAAAATATATTCTTGGTTTCCTAGCGTTCTTGAGTGTGCCTTCCCATGATAAAAGAGGGCTTGGGTTCCACGAACTATCCCTATATCTCACAGGATTGATCATTACCTAGAACACATCTCACTCGAGTAATACTCAGTGAATTGTGGGGTGGTTGCAGGCCATCAAGTTCTTGGACTCAGGTTGGCACATTGACAAAGTCCTTAGTGCCAGGGGGGTCTAGAAAACCCATTTTCGGGCCGTGTTCTGAAAAGAAATCGAGAAAACATATCACTGGACGAGACAGATACAAGTTAGGCCCGCCCGCTTTATTTAACCACTCAGTACTAACCGGACCGACCTGCAATGACTGGAAAGATCTGCCACACATTGTTGGTCCAGGAGGACTGTAATATAGTCCTCCCTGCAGGCCCACGAATAGTCACATACACTGAGCAACGACATCCTATAATGCTGATGTTAAACAAGTATTGTTATAACAAAGTGCATCTTAGAAAATCTCTTTACTCAAAGTCTTGTAATGGTTATCATCAAATTAATCAATGAAAGGATGACTATAATCCAGTCTATCTGTTCAGATCCCTGATTCCTGTCAATCTTTCTATATGCCATTACCTCTCCCTGGATCTTTAAGATCTCAAAGTGCGACGTTTTGCCACAGCATGCAAAGGAAAAGGGATTAAGAAAAAAATTACCAACACACTAAAGAGACCTGCAGAGCTAATCCGAGTTGCCTACATACGAAAACTATAAAAAATGTGCATCGGTCTCACAAACTTTCTCATCCATCACCCCGGTAAGCCCTGCGCTCCATAACACGATAACCACACCTCCTCAATGGTTGTCACACATGACACAGAAACACTTTCCACAAAGGCTCAAAGCAAAGACAACATACTTCCAACCACAGGTCCACACGATTTTGCATGCTATTCGTGTGTATGTACTTCAGCATGTCAAATAGTGGTAGTCAGCGCAATACAAATGCTATAATACAACCCAATATGTAACTCATTGCAATTATGATGACCTGCTTGCAAGTCTGTTTGTGTATGTGCCTGTCTATGCGTTCATTCATTCCGGGACTCTGAAAATTAATGACGAGTGTGTTAAATAATACGTATTTATTTTTGTACATTGTTTCTGGAGAACTATATTGGTTATTTTTCTTTATCTCTTGCATTATTGTAAAAAAATTGATACTATGTGTCATAAAAAAGTCTGACGCCCCATCGTGGGTATGGATCCCGCTATATCAAAAACAGCCACATAAAAAAATAGCAAACTCTCTTTATTAAGTCTAAGGCGCCCCAGACTTCATACTCTTTTTCCTCAGTGCAGCAGCCTCCTCTACAACTTCCCTGTGCTAAAGCAGGAAAGGGTTCAGGATTTTTCTAAATGACACTGCAAGATTTCTCAAACCCTCAACTCCATATATTGATTATCAGACATTGGCCTTGTTATATCATGTCTGAAATCTCTCTAATTAAAGGCAAAGAAACACATGTGAACAGGATCGAAGAGAGGTGTTCCAGCATCACGGTTTCCTCATTGGTTACTGACATCTAATCAGGCACCTGTTGAAAATGCCTCTATTAGTAAAATAGCCCATACAAAAAGATAGGGTTACATATAATGCATAGAATGTGCTCATTGATTTTTCCGGATCTCATGCCCGGAGTCACATAAAACCTGACTCTTGTTTAATAATAAATGATGTATGTTTGCACAAGTGACTGGGCTGCACTTTGATGCACGTGCGGTATTGTTGCAATCAATAAAGAGGGTTTTGTTGTATTCATTTACTGTCTCGCGGCCGAGAGGCTGCATGTCATACAAAGCCAAGCACGCGCATTCAACCCTTGCCAATTATATTATACCGCATTGGACCTTGAACTTCAGCCAATCATAAGCACATGGGACCTTATGCACAAAGATTCCATTTAAAGAATCTCAAATTGCAAAAAATAACGAATCGCAATTTGCGATTCCTTCAATGGAATGTACAAAATCGATTTGTTAGAAGTGGCCGCAATTTGTGCTGCGACTTCTAATAAATCCTTATGTATTTTGAGAACCGACCTACGCATTAAAAGGTTGGTTCTCAAAATACCAAATCGTAGTGGGTCGCAATTCGACCTACCTCATTAATATACATGAGGCAGGTCGTACATTGTGACCCAGTACGATTGGCTACTTTCACAGGCATGGTGGCCTGCTGGGGTCAGCAGTCCAGTATGTGTGTGATTGCATTTAATACAAGCAGTTTTTATTTTTTAATGCCGCTCATTTTTCTTAAAGGTAAGCAGAATGTGTTTAAAAAAAAATGACAAACATTTTTTTTAATGAGGCGGCATGGTCTCATGGACAACTGCCTGCTGATAAAAAACGTTATTGTGAACATTCACAAAGGGGAAGGGGTGCCCAGTGGACCCTTTCCCATTTGCAAATGGCTTACCTCCTTCTTTGAGGAAGTGATAAACTATTAATGTTTTGCAACCAGATTTTGGCCACAAAACATTACTGCATAGCTTAAAGATTCGGTATCTGGAAGGGACACCCTTAACACGCCCCTTCAAAATACTGAATCTTTATTTATTGCCAAACCCAATTAACGATTCAGTAAGATTTGGTAATCTGTTACTGAATCACTATTTGGGTTTGGAGAGTTAAAAACGCATTTTGTGGTCAGAAAGGCTCTGATTTTATGAACCTTACCGACCCAGAGACGTTTGAAGGCATGGGCAAAGTGGGCCCTGGCCCAGGGCTCCAGCCTTTCAGGGGCCCCTGATAGAACCAGCTCTGTTCTGCAGAGAGTCTTCCCTGATGACCTTAAATAATTCTTAAACATATTGTTTAAAATAACGTTTTCCTTAATTTATTTTTTTATTGTGGGTGAAGTGTGAGAGTCAATTACAGACATTTTGCAGATAAATGTTCTGTTTTTGATTCATGCAACATCCATAAAAAAAGTTATTTTAGATCAAAACAGGACTTCACATATGCGAAATGGGAAGGTGTCGCAGAGATTATTTGCAGTAATATTAGTGAGCCGCTGCTGTATTAGAATATTGTAAACACACTTGGTCCCTGAATATTAGATGTAAACACATTTAGAATTTGAACCAGTGTGCCTGTGCACTGTCAGTGACTTGGCCAAGGAGTGCATGAAAGAGCTGAAACTGGACCATAAATTGAATGCTGTTCCAAAAAGGGCCACCCAAAATTCGTTTGGCCCAGGGCCCCCAAAATGCTTATGTTGTCCCTGTACCGACCGTAAAATAGCTTCATACATCAGGTCCTTGGTGTGGCAGCTGGGATGGAATCTTGTGGTACTTTGTCTTGTTCATTAAAAGGGGGAGAGAAGTTAACCCCACAGGCCCATACTCTTTAACCGTATTCCTCCTGATATTAGATGACTGAGATTGGCCTCGCTCCATCCCAGCCATCAAAACGGGGGAAAATACCGACCAGAATGTGAACTGTATGTTCACTTGCTAGGTGCTGTCCTCAATTATACACAGGTCTTCCACTACTCACCTAGCAAGACTTACAGCATCTCCATATTCCTGTGCTATGAAGCAACAAACAGGTCTATCAGTACACCTCCACCTGGCCCTGCAGCACTGCCCAGTATGTCAGTTCTGTGCCTCAAAACAGAGCTTTGACGATACACCTCCACCTAGCCCTTCAAAGCTTCCTACTTTTCAAGTGTTGTGACCTAGCTAATTCAACCCTGGCAGTACACCTCCATCTTGCCACGCAGCACCTCCAGCTCTTTTTGCACTGAACTCAGCGCAGAGTCACACACACACACACATACTCCATGTATAATAAGTCTATAGCTATTTGTTTTGATTTGCCTCACACTACCATTTGCACATCTTATCTGCTGAGTTTCCCTGCATGTTCAATTGTGTTTTGTTTTTATGTGGCCCCTCATTATGTCGTGTATTTGTAAAGCACATTATCACCTGCGAGGGTATCCTTGCGGTGAGTAGGTGTGTACGCCTAGCCATGCCTATGGTAGGCTGGTTAATTTAAAAGCAGGGTCTACAGTTCTTGCACAATTCAAGAAGAGCTCCCGTCCTCTTGATCTGGTTCTGTGTATGTGTGGGATGTGTGCAAGTGGAAGTCCTTATGGAGTGGAGGAGTCTGGGTGGTTGGTGGAAGGAGATGTGACTGTTCAGGTAGGTGGGGCCTAAGTGGTGTAGTGCCTTCAATGTGTGTGTGTGAGGAGTTTGAAATGAGCTCATTTTTTTATCAGGAGCCAGTGGAGTTCCCTAAGGTGTGATGTGATGTGAGTTCTGTGTGGGAGGTTAAGGATGAGTCTGGATGCCGAGTTCTGGATGGTGTGTAGTCTTCTAGTGAGTTTGCTTGGCAATCCCGGGGCAGAGGGTGTTCCCATAGTCCAACTTGCTGGTGTCTAGGGTGAGAGTGGCAGTTTTTCTAGTGTTGCTTGGGAGCCATTTGAAAATCTTCCTCAGCATCTTCAGGGTGTGGAATCAGGATGCAGTGAGGGTGTTGACTTGTGCAGTCATGTCCAGTTTGCTGTCAATGATTATTCAGAGGTTCCTGATGTGGGTGTTGGGATGGGTCTGAGTTTGGCCAGCCACCAGTTGGAGTCCCATAGTGAGGTGTTCTTGCCGAATATCACTACTTATGTCTTGTCAGTGTTGAGCTAGACACAGTTGGCTTTCATTTAGTTAGCGACTTCAGTCATGCAGGAAGTGAACTTGTTTCTTGTGTTGGGGGTCTTATCTGAAATGGAGAGTATGAGTTCCATGTTGCCAGCATTGGAGAGAATGTTGACGTTGTGTGTGCCAGATGATGTTGGCCAGAGGGATCGTTTATACGTTGAAGAGGGTGGGGCTGAACGATGAACCTTGAGGCACCCGGTAGATGAGTTTGCTTGCTTCCGAAGAGTAAGGTGCCAGGATGACAACTTCTGTTTTTATTCGTTAAGAAGGAGCAGATCTAGCTAAGTGTGGGTGCTTGTTTGCAAATCTCGTGTAGGCACCTGATGAGGATGGTTTGTGAGATCATGTCAAATGCTGCACAGAGGTCCAGGATAATGAGGGCTGCCGTATTATCTCCTCTGTCAAGCATCAGGTAGATGTCTTCTGTACATTGATGAGTGTTGTTTTTCTACTGTGTTTAGGCCTGAATCCGGACTGCAAAGTATCGAGGAGCTGGTGGTTGCTGAAGTGATCAGTGAGGTGTTGGTTAAATAGTTTCCTTTGCCGGGTATGGTAAGAGAGGAGATGGGTCTATAGATGGAAAGAGTAGCTGGGTCAGCGGATGGTTTCTTGAGCAGGGATATGATGGTGGCATGTTTCCAGGAGTCTGGAAATGTGACTGAGTCAATGGAGGCAATGAGGATGGGAGTTAATGCTTCACTGATTGGTAGGAGTCCTTTGGTGAAGGTATGGTGAGGGCAAGGGTCAAATGGAGCCCCCCCGATGAATGGTCTTCTTGGTAGCAGCAATTTCGACAGTGATGATGGCGGGCGACGAGGTCAGGGTTCATTCTTTCGCCTTGATGGAAAGTTGAGTTGCGACGGGGTCCAGTTAAGGGCTTCAGTTGCTGTATATAGAGGTGATTTTGTTACATAAGAATTCTGAGAGCTTATTGCAAAGGTTTTGTGAGGGGATGATGTTGCTGGAGGTGGCAACATCCCAGGGGGCAATGAAGAACAACTGTGGAAACTGGTTTGGGGGTCCCAATGTTATCAGGGGCTTCTGGGCCTAAACAGGAGACAATGGAGCCTATTGTGTCCTGGATGTTCAGCAATGCCATGTATCCAGCATGCAGTTCTTTTCCTCTGTATCCAGCACTCTGTGCAGGGCCTTTCTTCAGGGTCTGGGAGTAACCTGAAAAAGAGGCTAGCTAGCAAGGATTCTCAACCCTGGAACACAAATGTCTGCTTCTGCACACTGCTGTGTGCGGCCTGGTACCAGTCCATGAGAATCCTTGTCACCCGGAGCACTATAACTGAACAGTATTAAATCTTAGCTTGGCCAATCAGTTCTGTGCTATAATAAACTTGTGAGGGGCTGCTCCAGTCAAATCTTCAAGATGTGGATGTGATTTTCAGAAGCCACTCCTTAGAGCTTGTGCAGGCTGGTTCATGGGTTTGTTTATGCTCTCTACCAGATTACATTCAAGTTCCTGGGGAAATCTTCCAGTGCTCACTCCATAGTGAGAGAAAAGACAGGACAATCCTCTGATCCCCACAAGACAACAGAAACCATCTACAGTCAACATTTCTGTGGAAGATTTGAGAAACTGGGCACCATTACATAAACCCTTGGTTTTGTGCAGCCATCCACACAATGGATCTCAACTATGGATTCCTGTCACACACAGTGGCAGTGGAGTGCTGTGTGTGCATACACCAAAAAGGGTTGTATCAGAGGTCAGGTAATCAATATGGAAACATCTGCAAGGCAGAGGTGCTGTCAAATGAGTAAAATGATGTAAAATGAGAAAGAATATTGGCGATATGAGTAGTAGCCCTGCACCTTTTTTAAAGTAGGGATGCTGCCTACTGAGGAAAGGGTGGAAGAGGAAACAAGCTTCCCAACCTGAGCAGACACTACACCATTTTTAAGTTATACATTTCCCCTAGCCTTAGTAAGTAGAAAGAGGCTAATATTTTGAGCAGGGATTCAAGTCCCAACCTCCTCTAATGTTTCTGAAGGTTCCCAAAGGCCGATGAGCATCAGCTTGGTGAACCATAGTGGGGTCATGTCTCAAGACTTTAGCCAGGCTTACATCCTGCACATCCAAGGGTCCAAGACAAAGCACTTGGGGGCATATTATCAAGCGGCAGCGATAATTATCGCTGGCCGCTCTTAGCGATTTTATTTTTATCGCCGGCTATCGCTGGCAATTATCGCCATGCTATCTCTATATTAACAACGCATAGCGCAATGGCGATAATTTCCCAGCGATAGCGGTGTTTTCCATGGAACATCGCTGGTTTTCCAGCGATGTTCCATGGAAAACGGCGATAACCTTGCTGATACGACCCTGTGGTCGTATCAGCACAATCCACCCCCATTGTTAGGTATAGGTAAGTCTGCATTTTTGCAGACGTTAGTTTTTGGCGAAAACCGCGGTTTTCGCCAAAAACTAACGTCTGCAAAAATGCGTGGGACTCCTTGTTAATATCGCGATGTACATTTCGCGATATTTAACAAGGTAGTCCATCAGGGGTACGCCCAGTGATGCCCACTTTGCATCTCATTAGAGATGCGAAGTTAGGCGTGCTGGAAACGGGCGCTAAGTCAAGGAAACACGCGCTAGCGTGTCCTTGATGATATTGCGATAAAATTATCACCGCTTTTCGCCCGAAAACGGACGCTAAAGCAGCGATAATTTTATCGCGGCCCTTGATAATATGCCCCTTGGTAGGTTACTGACCTAACAGCACAGGACCGAATTAGTAACCCGTGTTACCCTTCTGTCTTCACCCCTCCAGACAAGCCCAGTATTTTTCTTAGATGGCAGAGACTGTCGGACTTTCTACTTCACATGAGGAGGCATGGTCCTGCCCTTCTACAGTTTCCTTTCAGACAATTTCCACTTTCATTATCAGTAGGAAATGACATTTAAGGGACAACAATGACAATGCGTTGAACAGAGACTGAGTTTGCTTCCATTGTTTCAGCAAGGACTTCAGCATGAAAGCAGCCTCTGCCCACTTTTCAAATGGTCTCAAGATCCGCAGAGACATAGGGGGGCTTTCTCTCTGTGCAGCCAGGAGCTAAAGAAAGGACCACAGTGGAGGTGAGAAGGGAACACCAGCACACGAAGGAGCATCAGGGGGAGGGGTACAGCGGAGATTTGGATGAAGGGAACGTGGGGGTGAATCAGCAGCAGAGAAGGAAAAAAGTTTGAGCTGAAGGAGGGAAAAAACAAAACACATACAGGAAGAAAAAGAGTGACAGAGTGAGCTGCAGCACCGGAAAATGGCCTTTTGGTAGCTTTAGAAGTAGAGTGCAGTTAATGTACCCTGAGGAGCTTTCCGCTGCTTCTTTTCCAAATTGCCTCGAGGTCAGCATAGGCGCAAAGACAAGTTATTTGAGTGCAGCTAGGAGCAAATAAATTGGCAGTACTTGAGGTAAGAATGGGTGACCAGGGCAGATAGGTACAGCTGGCAGGGGAGGGTAGACTGGAGCCTGGGATGACAGGAAGGTGAGCAGGGACCGGCAGCAGAGAAGTAGAAAGGGCCCACCTGATGACCAAACATAAGCATCTCTGCAGTGGCGGCTCCTCCGATATGGCGGAGCAGCCTCGCCCCCCCTGCCAGCTGCCTCAAAACGACAGCAGGAAAGGAAAAGTAAAACGATAATAAATACATTTTATTATCGTTTTATTTTTCCTTTCCTGTCAAGTCTTTGGGGGCGGGGCCATAGAGGATGACTGGCTGAGGGAGGAGTGGTAAGTGCACTGTAATCAGTGCGAATGACGATTTGGCCGCCCGTCTCAGGCCGGCCAAACCGTCATGCGTGCTGAAGCTGTCTCCAACCCCAGGGGTGGCTGGTAGGGAACGGTGGCAGGGGAGGGCCAAGGGAAGGTTGGAGGGTGGTAGGGGGTTAGGAAAGAAAAAAAAAAAATAAATAAAACTTACCTGGGGTCGCCGTCGCCAGCTGCCATCTCTTCTTCAGGCAGGAAACAGGAAGAACACAGCCTCCCAGAATCCCCTGACAAATCACAATGCTACCTTACAGCAGCATTGTGATTGGTCTGAGCGCCGTGGTTCGGCGCTCAGACAGGGGCTTGGAGGCTGTGCATGTTCTCCACCCAGGCTGTATAATACAGCCTGTGGAGAACAAGCACAGTGCGCATGGCAGTTTGGCCAGACCGAGACGGCCGGCCAAACCGTCATGTGCACTTAAGGTGCAGCCACAACTCCTTCTCCGGCTTCAATGTCAGGGGAGGCCAGCTCCGCTGCGCCCTAACAACCTGGCTGGCTGCAGATATCTTCAATACTAAAAATAAAATGATAATAAAGTTTTGTTACTATCATTTCATTTTCGTTTGAACTCACAGCCTTAAGTAGTGGGGCGACGCTCCTCCGCCTTAGCGGATGAACCCCCCTGTCCAACCCGAGCTGCGTTGCCAGTTTGGAGACAGCAGGCACAGGCTCCCAGTCTCACAGGGAGCACAAATTCAGAGCACTCAGGCCAATCCTGACACTGCTTCCAGCAGCATGAGCACAGTGGAGTCTGGGAGCCTGTGCCTACAGAGGAGAGGAGCAGAAGAGAGCGACGCTGCCGGCTGCAGGTAAGTTATTTTTTTTATTTTGTCATTTGTCGTCCCCCGACCCCTCCCCCCTGCCTCGCCACTCTTCGACAAAACCAGCTGCTACTGCATCTCTGCCAATACACGTCCACCTAGATCTGCACATATACTTACCATCCAAGCTCTTTGGATCAACGCACATTACTCTGCCAATCTATCTCCTTTTGAACATGCAGCATCTCATTTTGTGCAGGTACTCTTACCCAACATACATAGCTATGAAAGCAAACTTGCATCTGGGCCTGTAGCAGCACTTGACACGCTATCACTTATCCTTAACACAAGCAGCTCTGCCAATATGCCTCAATATAGACTTCTAGAGCCACCTGATAGCCCATCTTTTTGAACCAACACTCATGGTTCTGCCAGTGCACATCCATCGAGACCTGCAACATCTCATGCTATAGTGATACTGTGACCAAAGACACACAGTTATGCTAATTACAGCCCTATCATGCCCTGTAGACGCTCCTGCTATGCTAGTATTGTGAGACAGAACACCCAGTACTGTGACCCCACATAAACGTCTATATTCTACGGACCGGTTTTGGCTTTTTTGGGACCCATCAGTGGGGCTGTTTGCTTTCCCATCTAGAAGGCTCTTGGTCCCAACTACTGTAATAAACAGTTGCTTTTGGAGCAGGGCCAAGTGTGGTGTGTATGTGGGCGGTCCCTGTCTGGAGAGGCATAGTAGGCAAAATATTATTGGACTGGAGTGCAGCTTGAGTAATTATCAACAACAAGCATTTGACTGCTCACTCCCTATTATTAGAGTATGGCACCCATCCACAGCTCTGCCGGTGCACCTCAATCTTGATTTGTAGGCTCATAGACACAGACAGCACTGGTGGTTTGCCACAAGCCTGACCCTCATCGTGCAATGCTATGCCAGTCCAAGGACTCACTACCAATGCCTGCTGTGGCTTATTCGAACACATTCCCACATCAGAACACTGAAACCACAGAGTTTCTGACGATGCAGATGTCCCCATTCATTATCTTTTATTCTTATTTTTAAATGCTTAATTTGCAAAATGCTGGAGGTCGCCGCTTTTTTAGGTCTGGGTTTTAACAACAGAGCTGTCAGCCAGACCTATTGCTCACAACAGACATACAGTCTGCTTTGGGTCCGCCCCTTTCAACCATGGCCTTTCTTCAACCAGCTACTTTCAGCCAAGGACTTGAGACTTTGTCAATCACTTCTTGTCTCAGCCCAGTGGAGTATTCAGCTCTCATGCTAATGACTGATTGGGTGTATCCTTTCACCTCCTCTGCTTGCATTACACTGCACGAGGGACTACTTTACAACTGGGTGACTTCACTAAAGTTTGCCTTTCATTTCTCGCCTGGCTTTATTGTGTCTATGGTGAATAAATTAGCACATTAAACCCAGACCTACTGCCTTTGCCAGAGCTTGTTGTTAGGGTGCTCATGAGGACTTCCAGACGTGTGGTCAGTGGTATCCCTCAGTGCGTCCCTCAGACCTTAGATTTTGTTTATCCAGAAACGCTATACGCACGATGCAGATCGCTGAAAATCATAGTCATGAAGGATGACATTACAGAAACATTTAAAAAGAAAAATCTAGATGCAAACCACGAAAATAGGAGATATGCCAAGTCCTGGTGGTCAGTTTCTACTGCAGCTAGAATGGGTGGGCCCTGGTGGTAATCAGCCTCGCTTACGCATATACTGAGTGCTTCATCAGAGGAGTGCCAGTAGCCAGGTAACATAACGTGTATTTGTAAAGCCACGTTCACCCACAACGGTATTTTGGTGCCGAATAACAGATGTTTATTGTTACCATCACAATGGTGCTCATTTTATCGACCTCAGAAGGATGAGAGGCTAAGTGGACCTGCCGGGATTTGAACCTGTGACCATGAGGTCAAACACAGGCCCCTAAAGGGGACACATTAGTCCACTACGTCACCAGACCCAGACTAGTGCATGCTTGACATAAAGATCTAATATAACATAACGTACATCACGTGGATACACAAACACGTACATACAAGCATAGAGACACATGCATGCACATATGCACACAGACACGCATACTATAAAGAGACACATAGACACAGCTATGTGCATAAACACAGCTAGACACACATGCATACACACACCTGACCTTCCCCTACACATAGGCACACCAAATCTCATACAAGACAGTCACATACCTACATGCACAAATTTACTCAAAGACAAACACAAATAAACAGACACAAAACCAGAGACACAAAACCACATACACAATAAGTAAATTGTATTGTATAGTAGTTCAATTTATATAGCGCTTACCACCCTGTCGAGGCGTTAAACCGCTTTAAGACGAGTAGAGGTAGCACGCAACTCCTGAACCAAAAAATAGGGGTTAATTAATTGCTCACATCTCCTTCCTGCCTATTAATTGCTTGTTTAATGTGATTCTCAGAATGGCGTCGTTGTTCACTGCCATCACTTTGATTTTATCTTGCAGGAGGTACCTCGCCATGAGGCTGGGTGGAGGGAATCATTATTTGTAGGAGCAGTTTTCTATATAATAATTAAAGCTCTCCCTTAGATAACCATGAGCCAGGCACCCTATGAGATCTAGGTCAGGGACGTGGGCGTTACCATGTAAATGTGGGTGGGGCTAGGAGGTCACCGAGGTAATGCTTCCACTGGCCGGTCCTTGGGTTGGGTTAGGATGGGGCGCGTGCATGCTGTAATAGGGTGCACTGAGGAGATGTCAGCGCACAAAGGGCTGTGCATCAAGCTTTAGCTCAGAACCCCTGCCCGCCAGAGCAGAACCTCAGGGGCCCAGTAAGCATAGGTGTGTGGGAATAAACTGGGAACTCAAAGCAGCCCTGGCAAATTTTGTCGGACCAGCCCCCATATGGTGCATAGTGAGCAAGCCTCACCACTACAAGGGGGCTGGGGGGCATGGGGGGTTCTGGGAAAAATGGCAAAAATTGGTGCATTGTACAACACATTTGTCATTATATATAAAATTGTATTCGTTTTTAAAGCATAGTAAATGATGACATTACAGTGCATCAGGATACAGTAATCTTTATTTGTGCTCTTAAATGATTCCCTCACTATCACCCTTCAACAGTTTTTCTCATCTCTCCATAGCCCTTCTCTCATATGTATGTCATTTGCTTTATAGCGCTTCTCATAACATTGTAGGGTGTCGGAGCACTTTACATCACACACATATACAGAGACAATGAATCATACGTGCCGTAATCAGTGTCAGGAAAATGTTACATAAGACAAAGGGGACTACAAGGTGTTGGATTCAAGTCATCCATACTTGTAGGCATGTTTTAAGAGTGCTTGGTCTTGGAAGCACAAACACAGGAATCACAGTGTAACACAGTGGTTAGGGTTGAATTTTTACGAATAAGAATTTATTTTTACCCAAGCAAACCCCTTTTAGCAAAATTAGGATAATGAAAGACTGGTACAAAAAACATAGCTTTCTAACCTAGATAGTGATTGTAACTAATGGACTGCTCAGTAACAAAAGGATCTTTGTGACAAAAGCAGTGACCCACTGAGCAATGCACATAAAATACTGTTCTGTGATCTGCATAGTACACGCTGTATGCAGCAGGCATATTAAACCTCTGCGCTACCTTAATTGAGTCGAAACTGCCACAAGACAAAACTCCAATCTCTTTCCAGCAGGTACATTAATCACCAGAGTTATCTTGGCACTTTTATTGTTGCGTCAAGACTGTTGGATATACAAGGAACTCTACAGTGCTTTTAAAACTGCTGCACTGCTACAAAACCGACCCCCAGTATCAAAAGCGGCCCCCCACCCTTCCAGCCTCCCAGGGAAGCGCCAGGTGCCCGGTATGGCTGGTCCAGCCTAAGTAACAAATGGACCAGAAAGCCAGTTGATCCTAACAAAACACATTAGGCACAACCGTACTTTGTATTTGCACAATCACATGCTCATCACGGTCAACAGGACTGACACAATCCAACAGCTGCACCGGCACCAGCCTTCAATGACCTGTTCTCTGACTCCTGTGGCACCTGCACTGGCACCTCCACCAGCAGCTGCACTGGCACCAGCCCTCACTGGCCTGTTCCCTTACACCTGCACTAGCCCCTACACCAACAACTAAGGTGGCACCAGCCTTCACTGGCCTCTTCTGCAGATACCTGTGGCAACTGCACTGGCACCTGCACCAACAGCTGCACTGACACCAGACTTCACCGACCTGTTCCCTGACCCCTGTGACACATGTACTGGAACCTACACCTCTAGCTGCACTGGCACCAGCCCTCACTGGCCTGTTCACTGACATCTGAGGCACCTGCACTGGAACCAGACTTCACTGGCATGTTCCCTGTGGCACCTGCACTGGCACCTGCACCATCAGCTGCACTGGCACCAACCCTCACTGGCTTTTCCTTGACATCTCTGGAACCTGCACTGGCACCAGCCAACACTGGCCTGTTCCCTGACATCTGTGTCACCTGCACTGGAACCAGCCTTCACTGGCCTCTTCTGCAGACACCTGTGGCAACTGCACTGGCACCTGCACCAACAGCTGCACTGGCACCAGACTTCACCGACCTGTTCCCTGACCCCTGTAACACATGCACTGGAACCTAAACCTCTAGCTGCACTGGCACCAGCCCTCACTGGCCTGTTCACTGACATATGTGGCACCAGCACTGGCACCTACACAAGCAGCAGCACTGGCACCAGCCCTCACTGGCCTGTTGACTGACAACTGTGTCACCTGCACTGGAATCAGCCTTCATTGGTCTGTTGCCCAGGTACCTGTGGCACCTGCACTGGCACCTGCACCAACAGCTGCACTGAGCCCATCTCTCATTGGTCTCTTCCTTGGCACCTGAACCGGTACCTATGCCAGAAGCCTAACTGGCACAAGTACTCACTGACCCGTTCCCTGACACCTGTGGTACTGGTACTGGCATCAACACTATCAGCTTCACTGGCATCATTCACTGTTACCTGAACAGACACATTGAAACACACCTGGACCCAGTGGCACCTGCAGTGGCACATACACCAACAACTATACTGGCACCAGCCCATTCCTCCACACCTGAACCTGAGCTGGCACCTACACCAGCAGCTCCATTAGCACAGCCCTTTCTGGTCTGTCGCACATGAACCTGCATGGGCACATCCATTGGCATACACAACAGCACTAGCACCAGCCTTCATTGACCGGACCACTGGCACCTGCACAGACGCCTGTCAACAAACCTGCTCCCACTGGCACAAACACCAAAAGGTGCACTGTCACCAGCCCTCACTGCTCTGTCCACTGGGACTGCACACCCAGCTCCGTTCACTGGCACCTGTACTGGGGGGAAAGAGCCTTTACAACGCAGAAATTACCATGCATCTTTTCCCATGGACGCATTTACCACGCATGCATTTTTTGTATCTTTTACCATACGTACCATTACCACAAGTCTATTTAACGTAAGTATACATGTGTGTGTCATTAGGGATATCATAACTCATGTCATAGAACATGTCATGAGCCATGTAATATGTGAGGTCATAAGCAGTGCATGGCGGGGCACAAGTTATAGTTAGCTCTGCTAACTATTACTGGTGAATTTCTGTGTTTTTTAAAGTTCAAAATGTTAATGTTGTCACTAACATATTCACCTAACTATAACGTTACTTTAACCTTTGTTTTTTTCATTGAATTTCTAAGGTTTTCAATTAAACACATACAGATCTTTTTATTACACCTAACTATAGCAATACTTTAACCTTTGGTTTTTTCAGTGAATTTTTAAGGTTTTTTTAAAAGTAAATTCGTTTTTCGTTTTCAATGTATATATGTTAGGGTGACTAAAGGATGTCTTCGGTGTGCACACATCATTTCCTAAGGGAATGGCTGCGTATTGTACCATAACGGAAGGGAGTGCACTGTTTAGTGAAATCTCTGCAATGAATGATGAATGAGTGTAATAGGGTGTGAGAAGGCAATATTTCAGTTGCGGTTGTCCATGTTCTTGTCCTTGTCAGTGTCAAATTAAAACATCTTATAACCAAGTTCAGTAGTATGTGGGGAGGGACCGGCTTCTCCGCTGAAATCTTTCTCTCAAATGATGGGTGTGCATAGTAGGGTGTGTGAAGGGACTGGTCTCTCCAATGAAACCCCTCTCTTGGATGATGGGTGTGCATAGTAGGGTGTGGGGAGAGACTTAGCTCTCTACTCAGACCTCTTGGGATTAAATAGTAGGCTCTGTAAATACCATCTCCAGAAAGAATGATTGCTACAGTGACGTGTGCATAGTAGAAGGCATTCAGAGATCGCCTACTCCTTTCTACTTTCACGATCTCGCGAGAGTATGTCGAGATCACTACATTTTTGAAAAATATTTAACATTTTATTCATCAGAGTACTTATGCATTAAACACCTTCTCTCAATAACTTGGGTGATAATATGCATTTCATCTACTAGAGTGTATTGAGAGCTTACATATTCCTTTTTACTTTTCACAATCCAGCGAGAGTCCCGCAAGATTGCAAATTCTTTTTATAAACAATATATATTTACTTTCACCACAGTAGTTATGCCTTAGAGACCTCCTGTCCAAATTTAAGTGATAGGATGCCTTTCTCCTGCCCCTTATATAGCTTTTTTGCTTCATTTCCACAACACCTGCAATTTTTCACAATAAACAGTAATGGCAGCCATTTCATTTCTAAACCTCCATCAGCCAGCCTTACAGAGCTCGCTCCCTCGGGACTCACAGGAGTCTCTCACTCCTGCGGGAGCGAGAAGGCTGCCGGGAAAAACATGCATCTCGACCAATAACAGGGCTCCATTTTTTAATTCAAGCTCTCACGGACATCTCGCAGACCCAACCCCCATATTATCTATATTTATTTTAACCTTAATTTCTCAAAAACTAGTGAACGGATTTACAATCAATCAATCAATCAATCATTTGTATAGCGCGCTACTCACCGGGAGGGTCTCAAGGCGCTTGGGGGAGGGGGGTCCGCTACTGTTCGAACAGCCAGGTCTTGAGTTGCTTCCTGAAGGAGAGGTGGTCTTGGGTAAGGCGGAGGTGGATGGGTAGGGAGTTCCACGTCTTGGCAGCCAGGTAGGAGAAGGATCTTCCTCCCGTTGTGGCTCTTCGGATGCGGGGGACGGCGGCGAGGGCGTGGTTGGTCGATCGTAGCTGGCGGGTGGGAGTGTAGAAGGTCAGACGGTCGTTGAGGTATCTGGGGCCTTGGTTGTGGAGGGCTTTGTGTGCGTGGGTGAGGAGTCGGAACATGATTCTCTTGATGACGGGGAGCCAGTGCAGGTCTCTCAGGTGTCTGGCGATGTGGCTGTGTCGGGGGATGTCCAGGATGAGTCGAGCTGCAGCGTTCTGGATGCGTTGGAGTCTTTTATGAAGTTTGGCTGTGGTTCCGGCGTAGAGGGAGTTGCCGTAGTCCAGTCGGGCTGGTGACGAGGGCCTGGGTGACCGTCTTCCTGGTTTCGGTGGGGATCCACCGGAAGATCTTGCGCAGCATGCGTAGGATGTTGAAGCAAGACGAGGAGACGGCGTTGACTTGTCGGGTCATTGAGAGGGAGGAGTCCAGGATGAAGCCCAGGTTGCGTGCGTGGTCCGTTGGTTTGGGTGCATTGCCCAGGGCAGGGGGCCACCAGGAGTCGTCCCAGGCGGAGGGTGATGATCCTAGGATGAGGACTTCCGTCTTATCTGAGTTCAGTTTCAGGCGGCTGTTCCTCATCCACTCGGCTACGTCCTTCATCCCTTCATGTAGGTTGGTTCTGGCGATTGTGGGGTCGTTGGTGAGGGAGAGGATCAGCTGGGTGTCGTCGGCGTAGGAGATGATGTTGAGGTTGTGTTGGCGTGCGATGGCTGCGAGGGGGCTCATGTAGACGTTGAAGAGGGTGGGGCTGAGTGATGATCCTTGTGGTACGCCGCAGATGACTTCGGTGGCCTCGGAACTGAACGGGGGAGGCGGACTCTCTGGGTTCTTCCGGCGAGGAAGGAGATGATCCACTCCAGTGCCTTCTCTTGGATTCCGACGTTGTTCAGGCGTTGCACTAGGGTGCGGTGGCAGACTGTGTCGAACGCTGCGGAGAGGTCCAG